>CM060894.1:14892500-15272500 GCA_030762935.1 Hymenopus coronatus
TTGTGCATAATTCCGTAAAGTTGACCCAGATTAAAGTAGTCTTCAGAGGCTATTCCCAGAAAATTCAAAATATATATTTTATTTGTCAGCTAAATATCTTTAATATACGACATTTTAATCAAAATCATTAGAGCCATTTTTTAGAAAATTCAGATTTTCGAAAAAAGTTTCATGTAAAGGGTAGTTTGGGTTGGGGGGATTTTTTCTCAAAATCTTCGTGTCGCATCCCTGGAAGATACTAAACTTAAGTGCCAAGTTTGGTATTTTACCAACTTTTCGTTTTTGAGTTATCGTGTTCACAGACACACGGACACATAGACGGACCTTTTTATGAAAATAATTTTTTTTTGGATACAGGAGACCCTAAAATATATATTGCTGGTGCAATCTCGGTATCGAAGTTTTTGGAGTGCAATACCTTCTCTATACACTATGTACATAGTGCGTATAGAGAAAGTAAAAAAACACTTATCACTTGCCCAACCAGAAGAGCGTTGTCATGGATCAACACAATTCCTGAAGTCAGCATTCCTCTTCGTTTGTTTTGAATGGCTCTCCGCAAACGTCGTAAAGTATGAAGATCTTCAAAACAACGTCAATGCTCAGTTGAAATCACTGGCAGAAGCATTTTTTTAAGCGCGTATTGCAAAGATTGTGCACAGGTACGATAGATGTTTCAATCTTTTCGGTGCTTATTTACTAATAAAATAATTGTCTTGTATGAACTTTTATTTATAGCCTATCGTAAACAAAAAAACAAAAAACAAAAAAAACAAAAAACGGCCTTCATATGTTAACTCTTCTCAAAGGGGAAGACACCTTTCGTTTCGCATTTCCTGTTTCACTGCTGGCCATGTAAAGCGAATCGAATTTCAAATGTTTTGCATAACGAACATCTGTTAAAAGATTTATATTTATTTATTTTCTATCTACTTACAAGAAAGCAAGTAATAAGGACGATTTTTACTAATGTTTATCTTGATTATTATAATGTAAATGGAATATTAAGCTTCTGTAAGTGTGGAAGAGTTAGGGAACGTCTTGTGAATTGTACACATCAGGGTTTTTGTGTTAGCTGGAAGACTGGAAACAAAAAAAGTTCTCATCTTTTACGACCATATCAGGAAAATGTCTTTCATGACCTGCACGGCTGAATGAATAATGGCGTGCTGAAGTAATAAGCTGGGACGTGTTCCGTCTTAGGCCTGCAAGATTTCATCTGGAAATTAATGGATATTTTTAGATATGAAGTAACCACCAGGCGTAAACCACTCAAGAGGGAGAGGAAGTGTTCAGTTTTTTACTTTCTCCATACGCACTATGTACATAGTGTATAGAGAAAGTATTGCACTCCACCAAAAAATTCGATACCGAGATTTCACCGGAAATATTTGTTTTAGGGTCCCCAATATCCAAAAAAAGCATTTTCACAAAAAGGTCTGTGTGTGTGTGTGTCTGTGAACACGATAACTCAAAAACGAGAAGTCGGTAAAATACCAAACTTGGTATTTAAGTTTAGTATCTTCCAGGGATGCGACACGAAGATTTTGAGAAAAATACCCCCACCCCCAGCTACCCTTTACGTGGAACTTTTTTCGAAAATCTTGATTTTCTCAAAAATGACTAACGATTTTGTTTAAAATTTCGTATATTAAGGATATTTACCTGACAAATAAAATGTATATCTTGAATTTTCTTGGAATAGCCTCTGATGAATAGTTTATTCTGGATGAATTTTACTAAATTTTGAATAACTGCTAAACCGTAAGAGATGGGCAAAAACTTACTACACAAAAAATGTAGATCACATTAAAACACACAAATTATGTTATATACATTTTTTTCGTGGAATTCGTCGTTTTTTTGACATTCCTTATTTTTGGTTTCTGCTATGAAAAACGTATACTTTTCTCATAGAGGAACTTAACTCCTATCTATATAAACAAAGGAACTTCATTGACATAGCAACGAGCTTTTGACTATCACTTTAACCTACGGTTGTCCCTTATTTCGCTTACAAGGAAGGATGCGAGTAATAAGACTATTTCTGCTAATTTAGTAAAGTAAATAGAAGTATAAGCTTTTTAAGAATTACTTGTTGCAGGAATATGGAGAAAGTCATGTGAATGGTACACATCGATTTTTACTTTCTCTTGCCACGTATGTACAATGTACATAAGGATAGAGAAGTATTGCATTCCACCCAAAAATTCGATACCGAGATTTCACCGGAAACATATGTTTTAGGACCCCCTGAATCCAAAAAAAGCATTTCCGGAAAAAGGTCCGTGTGTCTGTGAACACGATAACTCAAAAACGAAAAGTAGTTTAAATACCAAACTTGGTATTTAAGTTCATATCTTCCAGGGATGCGACACGAAGATTTTGAGAAAAATCCCCCCACCCCAAACTACCCTTTACATGGAACTTTTTTCGAACATTCTGATTTTCTTAAAAATGGCTCTAATGATTTTGATTAAAATATCGTATATTAAAGATATTTACCTGACAAATAAAATTTATATCTTGAATTTTCTGGGGATAGCTTCTAAAGACCTGTTTAATCTGGATGAATTTTGCTTAATTTGGCATAACTAATAAACTATAAGAGATAGACAAAAGCTTACTGTACACAAAATGTAGGCCTTGTTAAAATACACAATTTACGTCATATACAGTTTTTTCGTGGAGCTTACCGTTTTCGAGGTATTCATTGTTATTAGTTTCAGTTGTGAAGTACTTATACTTTTCTCAGACGGGAGTGTCCGTTTTTCTTTTGTTCTACTCCTGGCCAAGAAAAGAAGCCATTTGTAATGACAATCGCATAACGACAGCTTTTAAAACATTTGTATATCGATTTAGCCTAGTGTATTCCTTTATTTTCTTCCTACTTATAAGGAACTAAGTAATAAGAACATTGTGCTGAATACCTCGATTAAGAAGGTGCATAAAGAAGAATAATCTGATGTAAGAAGTTTGTAGAACGGCTAGAGAAAGTCATGTGAGTGTAACACACACGTACTATATACATAATGTGTAGGGAAAGTATTGCATTACACCCAAATATTCAATACCAAGATTTCGCCGGAAATGTATGTTTTCGGACCTCTGAATAAAAAAAAAAGCATTATTAGTATAAGGTGTACGTGCGTGTGTGTCTGCAGACAGCATAGGTCTAAAACGAATACCAAACATGGTATTCAAGTTCAATATCTTCCAGGACGCAATAGGACGATTTTAAAGAAAACACCCCCTCTCCAAATTACCCTTTACATGTAAAAATGTTTTTAAATTTTGATTTTCTAATAATAACTAACGATTTTGATAAAATTTAAGATATATTAAAGATATTTATATTACAAATGAAATTAAATTTTTGAATTTTCCGGGAATAGCTTCTAGAAATAGAAATGGCGTGTTATTTTTGTCCGCTCTTTAACTGCTGTGGTTCTCAGCGTCCTATTCTATACTGGGTGTGAAAGACTGCTTAATTTTACTCAGAGGCTTCTCTGTCAGGCTTGAGTTTCTTTTACGTGCCGTAAATCTACGATTCGGGACCAACGGCTTTACTTCCCTTCCGAAGGAAGCCATGCTAAAGATTTTTTACACCCGAAAAAATCATCGTCCTCCGCCGGGTTTGAACCCACGACCTTGGGTATATGAAGAATAGCCTCTGAATACCTCTATTGTGGATGAATTTTGCTGAAGTTTACATAACTGGTAAACCGAAAGACATACACAAACATTTACTATACAAAAATATAGATATCGTTAAATTACACATATTATATCATATTAATTGTTGTTGCAAAGTTCAAAGTTTCCGAGATATTCCTTGTTATTTATTTCAATTTTAAACTGTGCATCCTTTAAAACGGAAGACCACCTTTCACTGCATCTAACTTTGGTTTGTCTCGAAATGCAAAGTGAACCGAACTTCAGTTGTTCACATATCGACCAGATTTTAAAATGTTTGACTATCGTTCCCTTATTTCCCTTCTGCATACAAGGAACTAAGAAGGAAAACCAATTCTGTTATTGTTTTTTTTCGTTTAACATGATGCATGTAGAAGAATAATCTTTTTTATGAATAGTTTTTTTTTTTTTTGGTAGAACAGGTAGAGAAAGTTATGAGATTGCAACACATCAGATTTTTTATTTTCCACATGGTTTCCTTCAGTCGCCAAGAAATTATCGGATTGCAAATTTAACACCACGACAGGTCTTCCATTTTCAGCCTAAAACAATAGCAAAACTAAAAATCTAATGTGTACAATTCATATAACGTTCTTTAAACTCTGTAACAAATTATTGTTAATAAGCTTATTCTTCTATCTACTTCATGCTATTCGAAATAAACATTAGCAGAAACGGTCTTATTATTTGGTTCCTTATAAGTAGAAGGGACATGAGGGAATACACTAGGCTAAACCGACAGTCAAATGTTTTAAAAAGTGGTTGCTATGGGATTGAAATCCGATTATTTGCATGGCCATGAGTTGACAAGTTCCAGTATGAGAAAAGCTTTAGATGTCGTAAAACTGAAACAAATATCTCAAAAACGGTCAAATCCACGAAAACATGTAAATGACATAAACAGTGTGGTTTAAGGAAATCTACATTTTTGTTTTCTTTTGTAAGTTTTGTCCATCTCTTACGGTTTATCAGTTATGTAAAATTCCGCAAAATTCATCCAGAATAAAGTAAGTAGTCTTTAGAGGCTACTCCCAGAAAATTTAAAAATATACATTTTATTTGTCGTATAATTATCTTTAATGTAGGTATTTTAATCAAAATCGTTAGAGAATATTTTGAAAAAATAAAAATTTACAAAATTGTTTTCATATAAGGGGTTATTTGGGGTGGGGGGATTTTTTCTTCAAAACCTTCGTCTCGCATTCTTAGAAGATACTAAACTTAAATATCAAGTTTGGTATTTTACCGACTTTTCGTTTTTGGGTTATCGTGTTCACAGACACGGACACACACATACCTTTTTCTGAGAATACTTTTTTTTTGATACAGGGGACTCTAAAACGTGTATTTTGATGAAACCTCGGTTTTGAATTTTTGGTGGAATGCAATACCCTCTCTATACACTATGTACATAGTATTGGTAATTAAGAGAGAAAATAATTAAATTAACACTTTCTGTGCCTATTACGAGGGCCGTTTTTTTTTCGACCTCACATAGGCTATAAATAAAAGACAAGTTCATAGAAAACAATTATTTTATTACTAAAAGTTTTGTACACTTATGGTTACTTTTCAACATAATCATAATGATACATTTATCGTACTTGTGCACAAGCTTTGCAATACCCACTTCAAAAAAGATTGCCGTCAATGATTTCTAATGAGCATTGAGGTTATTTTGAAGATCTTTGTACTTTACGAAGTTTGTGGAGAGCCATTCAAAACAAACAAGCGGAACACTGACTTCAGGAATTGTGTTGATCCATGATAACGCTCGTCCACACACTGCTGGCACAACCCATCGACTCCTTGAACAATCTCAATGGGACATTTTCCATCATCCGTACAGACCTGACCTGGCACCCAGCGACTTTCATCTTTTTCCTGAACTGAAGACGTGACTAGGAGAACAGCGCTTTCAAACCGACGAAGATCTTCAAAACAACTTCAATGCTCATTTGAAATCATTGGCGGCAACATTTTTTGGATCGGGTATTGTAAACCTAGTGCACAGGTACGATAAATGTCTCAATGTATCTGTTGAAAAGTAACCATAAGTGTACAAAACTTTTAGTGATAAAATTGTTTTCAATGAACTTGTCTTTTATTTATAGCCTATCGGAGGTTGAAAAAGAAAACTGCCCTCGTACTACATTTTACACACATGCTAGAGAAAATAAAAATCTAAAATTTTAAAAATGTTACACAATATAAGGATATATGTGCCCTGAGCACTAAAACGTCTTGAGGTTATGGAGCACCCTATGTCATATCCGTATTACACCGCCTTCATGAGATATTCATTTAATTTCGTGCTGACTTATTGATATTCACGAAGGAACAGTGGGAGCAATAATGAGAAAGCAAGATGAAAGGAGAGATGGGAGGAGGAGGAGGAGGAGCGGAGGGCGGGGAATAGAATATCCGATATGCGAGTAATTACGCGAAAGATGCTTATTTTAGAATGAATTATTTTGCCGTTATATTCGTCCAGAGTGATATCACTCCGATGGGGAATGTTAATTAATTCTAGTGCGCTTATGGATTCTTTCAGGAATACGCAAACTACAGCATGGACCACGCGCGAGAGCTTCTTTCAGGTAGAAAATGAAATTGCAGCTACTATTAGAGTAGATGTTTCCATTTTCACATTCACTGGCTGCTGAATTACCCCGTAATTTCGCGGGTCTTTTGTTGCAATTTAGCGTTGCGTGGTCTAACAGGTTTATGAGCTGGATACAAGCGACGTTATAGCCCGTCTGATGCTGTTTACCCCCAAAACTTTCATAGTTATACTATCTGTAGGAATTGTATTATAGAAGCCCGTAACGAGAACAAAATACCTGCTCAAATTGTAATAAAAAGTATCACGTGATATTCAGGATGCATCTTGCTGCTTTTTAGGAAGATTTAACCCCATCCTAAGAAACAAGATTGCGAGAAGGTGCCCAAAAAGTGTGCCTCGTATTCGGAAAGTCCTGATTCGACTTTGGGTTTTTGAGGGCGATAGGCTAATGCTGAGGTGGTTCTGTAACATTGCAGATATTCCTGTTTTTGTTTCCGTTGCTTAATTTCATTCCCATGTCATTTTAAGCGTCAGAGAATCAGGCCAGTTATTGTGGAGTTTGGTTTGGGCAAGGTTGATTCACATTATACACAACATATTACCTTGATGCTGCTATTTGTTCAGTTGTTACTGTTATTTCAGTTTTAGTCACTTCACTGCTGCAAGGTAAGTCAGTTTTAGATACTACATTGGCTTATTTCAGTATTAATCACTTCACTTTGCTATTGTCACTTAGTTCAGTTGAGTTGCTTCACTTCACTATTGTTACTTAGTTCAGTTGACTTGCTTCACTTCACTATTGTCACTTAGTTCAGTTGACTAGCTTCACTTCACTATTGTGACTTAGTTCAGTTGACGTGCTTCACTTCACCATTGTGACTTAGTTCAGTTGACGTGCTTCACTTCACTATCGTGACTTGGTTCAGTTAAGTAACTTTGCTCGCAATTGCGACTTAGCTGAGTTAAGTTACTTCACTCGTAATTGCGTATTAGCTCAGTTAAGTTACTTCATTACTATTGTTGACATATTAGTTTTAGTCTGTTCACTTCACTATTGTGACTTAGTTCAGTTTGGTATCTCCACTTCACTATTGTGACTTAGTTGAGTTTGGTCTCTCCACTTCATTATAGTGACTTAATTCAGTTTTGTCTTCCACTTCATTATTGTGACTTAATTCAGTTTGGTCTTTTCACTTCATTATTGTGACTTAATTCAGTTTGGTCTCTTCACTTCACTAATGTGACTTCTTACAGTTTAGTCGCTTCACTTCACCATTGTAACTTAGTTCAGTTTAATCGCGTCACTTGACTATGCCTTAGTTCAGTTTAATCCCTTCACTTCATACTGAACTTAGTTCAGTTTAGTCGCCTTACTACACTGTTGTGACTTAGCTCACTTAATTCTAACTTAGTTCAGTTTTAGTCGGTTTAGTCACTTCACTTTATATTGTGGTTTAGTTTAGATTAGTCATTTCACAGCACTTAAATTCGATTTAGTCAATTCACTATTATGACAGTCCATTTTAGTCACTTCACTATTGCGAATTAGTTCACTTTGGGTCATTATTGCGATATAGTTCGGTTTTAGACGCTTCTTTGTACTAATGTGACTTAATTCAGTTTCAGTCTTTTCACTAGTGTAACTGTCACTTTACTAGTATAAAATAAATACAACCTGTTTCATAAAATTATAGATTAATTTAGAAAATAAAAATGAATATATTAGCTTTGAACTTGCTTAGTACTAGTTGCAATACACCAAATCCATCGGTCCGCGAAAGTAAAAAAATTAATAATGGAGGGCATTTAATTTCGCGTGTAACGTCCTGTAGACGATTATTAGGTAATGAAATGTCTCTTGACTTATTAGAAAAGCTGGTGCGAGTTTCTGACGCGTTTCCTAGAAAGAGTAACTCGATTTTTCTGTGTTTCACAGAAAAGTTGTCCAAATAGCATACTTCTAAGAGAATTTTAATAACGGAAAATGCAAATTTTGAAGCATATCTGATGTGTCACCTTCCACAACTTTCCTTTACATCTATCGTTTATAAGTGGGGACAAACACTATTGCTGTGAAAGCTAATTAATTTCTCTAGTAACGTATGAACAACGTACATTTTGCGCAAATCATAAAGTTTGAAAAAAGTTCCATGTAAAGGGTAGTTGGTAGTGGGGGAGATTTGCATAAAAATCCTTGGAAGATACCAAACCTAAATACCAAGTTTGGTATTCAACGGTCCTTTCGTTTTGAGCTATGCTGTCCATACACACACACACACACACACACACACACACACACACACACATGGGCCTTTTTCCAAAAATGGTTTTTTTTACTTTCTCTATACGTGCTATGTATATAGTGTATAGAGAAGGTATTGCACTCCACCAAAAAATTCGATACCGGGATTTCACCGGAAATATATGTTTAGGGTCTTCTGTATCCAAAAAAAAAAGTATTTTCAGAAAAAGGTCCGTGTGTCTGTGAACACGAGATCTCGAAAACGAAAAATCGGTAGAATACCAAACTGGTATTTAGGTTTAGTATTTTCCAGGGATGCGACACGAAGATTTTGAGAAAAATACCCCCACTTCAAACTACATCTTACATGGAACTTTTTTCGAAAATTCTGATTTTCTAAAAAATGGCCCTAACGATTTTGATTAAAATATCGTATATTAAAGATGTTTACATGTCAAATAAAATGTATATTTTGAATTTTCTGGGAATAGCCTCTGAACACTACTTTATTCTCGGTCAATTTTACGGAATTTTGAATAACTGCTAAACCGTAAGAGATGGACAAAAGCTTACCACCCAACAAATGTAGGGCACCTTAAAACACACAATTTGTTGTATACACTTTTTTTTCGTGGAGTTGATTGTTTTTTTATATATTCCTTGTTTTTTTTTCAGCTATAAAGACTTATACTTTTCTCATATAGGACTTTGTGAACTCGTGTCCATACAAACAAAGGAACTTTAGTCACATAGCAACCAGCTTTTGATTATCACTTTAACCTATGGTACCCCCTTATTTCGCCTCTTCTAACAAGGAAGCAAGCAAGCAATAGAACTATTTCTGCTAATTTTTGCTCCATTAAATTAAGTAAATAGAATAATTTGTTGCAGTGATATACATAAAGTCATGTGAATGGAACACATCAGATTTTTTTGGATTCAGCTGGTGCCAAAGCAATGTATTTGCGGTGAAATCTTGGTATTGAATTTTTGGATGCAATACAATACTTTCTCTATAGACTGTGTACACAGTATGTGTAGAGAAAGTCATGCGAAGTCAATTTATTTCAGACACAATTTAATTTTCTTATGAGATTCCCATTAAGGAATATGTTTCCAGGTCTGGTTGAAGACAATCGAAACATATGTTAAATAAAACATTGGAAGAATATCAAACACGTAGGGATACATTCTTTTGTAATTATATTTGCGAACATTTCCTAAGTAAGGTTACAGATGCTGCTAACGAAGATTGCTAATTGTGGTCATGTGATCTGAATACGTCACGATCTATCTTTGAGAAGCAACCGCCGATAGGAAGCAAGTTTTTGCTCCTCATTCAACCCAAGTGTTAAAGTAGTGTATAAGCCCCTTATTTAGAGTCGCCCGCTGTCATCAAAAGGTGATCCGGGGGGGGGGGGAGCGAAAACCGGACAAGCAGAGAATTATAAAGGGAACAGATCCCTTATTGTGAAGTTTTAATGAAAGGGTTATCGTTTAAATGGTCAGAAAGAAGAGCTATAGAAATGCCAGGCATGCAGGTTGATCACATAATGAATTGCATTACGTTTGCTTTTATGTGGAGGTAGTAAGGTCTGGTGTTGGGTCTTTTGTGTTCTTTGTACCATCTTCTTCTTCTGGAAGGTGCCTAGAGGGGTTTCATTTATACCAGTAAAGATACCTCCCCACTTCTCAGGTCCATATGCCTCAAACTCGAGTACCTAAGGCATTAAAAGTTTAATGTGTTGCATTCACATATTTTTTGCTTTCTCTATACGTACTATGTACATAGTGTATAGAGAAGGTATTGCACGCCACCCAAAAATTCGATACCAAAATTTCACCGAAAATATATGTTTTAGGATCACCTGTATCCAAAAAGGGTATTTTCAGAAAAAGGTCCATATGTGTGTGTGTGTGTCTGTGAATACGATAACTCAAAATCGAAAAGTTGGTAAAATACCAAACTTAACATAATCTTTATATGGAACTTTTTTCGAAAATTTTTATTTTCTAAAAAATGGCTCTAACGATTTTGATTAAAATATCGTATATTAAAGATATTTACCTGAAAAATAAAATGTATATTTTGAATTTTCTGGGGAAAAATTCCATGTAAAGGGTAGTTGGGGGTGGGAATTTTCTTGAAAATCTTCGTGTCGCATCCTTGGAAGATACCTAACTTAAATTCCAAGTTTGGTATTTAAGAGTCTTTTCGTTTTTTAGTTATACTGTCCACAGACACACAGGCGCGCGCGCGCACACACACACACAAACACACACGCGCACACAGACGTATTTCCAAAAATGCTTTTTTTGGGATTCAGCGGGACGCAAAACATGTATTTCAGGTGAAATCTCGGTATCTAATTTTTGGATGCAATACAATACTTTTTCTATACACTATGTACATAGCAACGTGTAGAGAAAGTAAAAAGCAAATGGGACTTGTACGAAAGAAGACGGTTGCTAATAATGGCCGTTACAGCTGAAGGAGTTGTAATGCAATATCCATCAAGGTTAATATCACGTATACTTTTTGACATTGGCCGTTCCGACGATGAAATTAGGTTTCTAGAGAAGGTATTGCACTCCACCAAAAAATTCGATACCGCAAATATATGTTTTAGGGTCCCCTGTATCCAAAAAAAGTATTTCAGAAAAAGATCCGTGTGTGTGTTTGTGTGTCCGTGTGTCTGTGAACACGATAACTCAACGAAAAGTCGGGAAAGTACCAAACTTGGTATTTAAGTTTAGCATCTTCCAGGGATGCGACACGAAGATTTTGAGAAACCCCCCCCCCCACCCCAAACTATCCTTTACATGGAACTTTTTTTGAAAATTTTTATTTTCTAAAAAATGGCTCTAACGACTTTGATTAAAATATCGTATATTAAAGATATTTACCTGACAAATAAAATGTATATTTTGAATTTTCTGGGAAAGTCTCTGAAGACTACCTTATTCTGGATGAATTTTACGGAATTTTGCATACCTGTTAAACCAATGAGATACTCAAAACTTACTACATAGAAACTGCAGAGCACGTTATAACACACAATTTATGTTATACACATTTTTTTTTTCGTGGAGTTGACTGTTTTTTAGTTATTCCTTGTTTTTGGTTTCAGCTTTGAACAACTTATACTTTTCTCATACAGGAATTTCTCAACTCCTGTCCACACAAACAAAAGAACTTCAGTCACATAGCAACCAGAATTTGACTACCACTTTAACCTATGGTACTGTATTATTTCGTTTCTACTTATAAGGAAGCAAGTAATAAGACTATTTCTGCTAATTTTTTCACGATTAGCATGAAGTAAATAGAAGCATTAGTTTTTTAACAATAATTTGTTGCAGAGATGTAGAGAAAGTCATGTGAATGGAAAGCATCAGGTATTTTTATATATTAGAATTATGCAACCCCTACAGCGTTAATTTCATATATTTCCAGCCGCTTTATTATTATTTTAGCCCCTTCTGTCCCCCCCCCCCCTACCATGTTTTTTGTTATGCAAAGTTTATAAATCACCCTGAAGCGGTTGGAAGAAACCCGAAAGCCTGTTGACAAGATAGGTTTTGGTCCACCCTTTGTGTGCGAGTGTTTTCAATTCTTACCGCAGTGTGGCATGGCATACCACGTGACAAGCTGCTACCTTATTCGCTAGTAGTAGTTGTAGCGTACAATCGACGTATATAGAACATCAGTGTTGTGAGTTTGTGTGTGAATAACTGTATAGCTGGGATATTTCTGTGAAGACTGCTGATGAAAGGTATTTGAATTATTTAACATATTCACTACACATTTTCACGAATAATACCACCTGGCTGGAGCGATATTGTCGAAACATCTTATCGCAGTGATATTCATTTCTATGAAATCTTGTCGCACCTGGCGCTCGTTTGTCTTCATGATTGGTAACAAGCCAACCTTCACTTTTAATAACTGTCAGTTCCACAACTCTACCTTTAATGAATTCAGTTAGAGTACATATTTAAATTGTTATCCACTTCATAATGTATTTAGTTCAATTTGATGCGTTCCGTTCACATAACTTTCTCTACATCTATAAAACAAATTATTGTTAAAAAACTTTATTCTTCTATTTTCTTCATGGCAATCGAGGAAAAATTAACAGATATTGCCTTATTATTTGCTTTCATTTAAGCAGAAGCGAAATAAGGGAGTATCATAGGCTAAAGTGTTAGTCAAAAGCTGGTTGCTATGCGATTTTTAAATAAATCCAAGACTATCTCTGTTGTATTCACTTTAAAAAGGATTTAGCATTGCAGTATCATTCTTAGGTGTATATATTAATAACCAAATATCGTGGACCACCCATATTGAATATTTAAAAAGAGAATGTCTGTCATTATTTTTTAATTCGTAATTTGAGAGATTCTATCCCAATTGAATATGTGAGAAGTATGTATTTTTATTTTTTTGAATCTGTAATAAGATAGGGACTAATTCTTTGGGGTGGTTTTTTGTCTTCATAAGAAAAGTATTAGGATAATTAAAAAAAGTTCCTATACAACCACATGTAGACCCCTATTTATTGAGTTAGGCATTTTAACTATTTATACACTTTATATTTTAGATAATTTAGTATTTACACATGCCTCTCGTTAGAGGCATATTTTGAGGATGGATATTCATAGTTATAGTACTAGATACAGGTCCAAAGTAAACATTCCTTATTATCGATTAACAAAATCTCAGAATAGTTATATGTACTTAGGTATTAAGTTGTATAACAACTTGCCTGATAGTTTTAAATGTTTAAACGTGCAGAATTTTAAGTCCATTTTTAATCATAAATTTTGTGATCTTGGTTTCTAATTTATTATGACAAGGTTATTGTACTGCTTTCAACAGACGTTGTCGATGCCTGTATAGTGCTTCTAGACACTTTGTATAGACGGGAGTTGACAAATGCGTATGAGAAAAGTGTAACTATTTTATAGCTGAAACAAATAACAAGGAATATCTATAAAAAAAAAACAAAAAAAAAAACAAAGATGAGCTTCACGACGCAATGTATAATACATAAATTGTGTATTTTAATGAGCTTTACATTTTTTATTAGACAACTTTTTGTCTATCTTTTACGGGTTAGCAGTTATGCAATTTTCCGTAAAACGTATTTAGAACAAAGATGCCTTCAGAGGCTATTCCCAGAAAATTTAATATATACATTCAATTTGTCATGCAAATATCTTTTAATATATGACAATCATAATCGTTAGAGCCATTTTTGAGAAAATCAAGGTGTATTGTAATGTAAAACGAACAGAGCTCTTATTCTTACAACTTAAATGTTGACTAAAATATTTTGTTAGGTATAATGGTGATAATAGGCATAAAATAAATGGTTCACATGTGATAATTAACTCTAATAAACATAAACAAAAAATTAAATAACATGTATGCGATAACTTACATTTATTCGCACTCTGGAAGCGACTCTATTCCCTCCAGATCAGAAACGTCGTTTGAGCTGTTTGTGCTGTTGCTTTCTACTTAGTTGATAACAACTAAGGTATCACTTAAGCTTTCCATCTCCTAAAACAACGCTTCTTCTGTCGTTACATGTAGTACTTTATCAACTACTGTTAACGGCTCAGTTTTAAAAAATCTGGTGTGTTCCATTCACATGACTTTCTCTATATCTCTGTAAATTATTATTGTTAATAAGCTTATCTTTTATTAATTTCATGCTAATCGAGAAAAATTAGCAGAAATAGTCTTATTTCTTGCTTTATTGTAAGTAGAAGCGAAATAAGGGAGTACCATAGGTTAAAGTAAAAGCCAAAAGCTGGTTGCTATGTGACTGATGCTCCTTTGTTTGTATGGACAGGAGTTGACAAATTCCTGTATGAGAAAAGTATAAGTTTTTCAAAGCTGAAACTAAGAAAAAGAATATATTAAAAACGACCAACTCCACGAAAAAAAATTATATAACATAAATGGTGTGTTTTAACGTGCTCTACATTTTTTGTGGGTTAAGTTTTTGTCCATCTCTTACGGTTTAGTAGTTATGAAAAATTCATCCAGAATAAAGTAGTCTTCAGAGGCTATTCCCAGAAAATTCAAAATATACATTTTATTTGTCAGGTAAACAACTTTAATATACGATATTTTAATCAAAATCGTTAGCCATTTTTTAGAAAGTCAAAACTTTCGAAAAAAGTTTCATGTAAAGGGTAGTTTGGGGTGGGGGGATTTTTCTCAAAATCTTCCTGTCGCAGCCCTGGAACATACTAAGCTTAAATACCAAGTTTGGTGTTTTACCGACTTTTCGTTTTTGAGTTATCGAGTTCACAGACATACGGACACACACACACACAGTCCTTTTTCTGAAAATGCTTTTTTTTGGATACAGGGGACCCTAAAACATATATTTCCGGTGAAATCTCGGTATCGAATTTTTTGGTGGAGTGCAATACATTCACTATACACTATGTACATAGTGAGTATAGAGAAAGTAAAAATTTGAAGTGTTCCATTCATATAACTTTCTCTACATCTCTGCAACAAATTATTGTTAAAAAGCTTATGCTTCTATTTACTTCATTCTAATTGAGAAAAAATTATACTGTCTAGGTGAGAGGCGAGTGGTCTATCCACTCTGCCACGGCGCGGTCATGTTTTTTTTTTTTTTTGGCTAGTGTTTAACGCCCGCTTTAACTACTTATGGCACCGCAGGCGGTGACACTGATGATACATGAATGATGGAGCACTGGTTGAATGCGATGGCGGGGGAAATCGGAGTACCCGGAGAAAACCCGCCCCAGCGCCGCTTTGTCCACCACAAATCTCGCATGCGGTTGCTTGGGATCGAACCCCGGGCGCTGTCGTGTGTGTGGAAAACATAGCTCAAAAACGAAAAGGTATTTAGGTTTAATATGTTCCAAGGATGCGACATGAAGATTTTCAAGAAAAATCCCCCTCTCACAAAGTACCCTCTAAAATGCTGTATTTTAATACAAATTGTTTGACAAAAAATGTTGGAAAAGTTCCATGTAAAGGGTAGTTAGAAGTGGAAGGGTTTTATTGAAACTCTTCGTGTCGCATCTTTGGTATTTAACGGTCTTCTAGAGTTTGAGCCATGCTGACTACACAAATGAACCTTTTTCTAAAAATGCTTTTGCGGACTCAGAGGACCTCAAAACATATTGCCGGTGAAACCCCGGAATCTAATTTTTGGGTGAAATACAATATCTTCTGTATCTAGTATGTAAATGGCACATACCGGGTTTATTAATTGTATTAGTAATTTTTATTTGCTTAAAAGACATGTTTTTACCTTTTATACTTTTAATTTTATTTTTATAATTTTGTTAGATTAAATTTATCTGTAAATGGTGATGTATGTATAAATGTGAAGATAGACAAACCTGCCTTAAACCTTAGGTACCAGTGTTGTTATTTTATATGTACATACGGACTAGAGAATGTAAACATCGCATGCCACTCTGCAAACTGTCCTATACAAGAATGTGTTCTTTCTGAACTACGTAAAGCATTTGAACGAAGAAGCTTACTTAGGTGTATGTGTGATAAATTAAGATACACAAGAATTTGTTACTTTCTCTATACGTAATATGTACATAGTGTATAGAGGAAGTATTGTATTCCACCCAAAAATTCGATACCGAAATTTCACCGGAAATACATGATTTAAGACCCCCTGAATCTAAAAAAAAAGCATTTTCAGAAAAAAGTGTTTGTGTGTGTGTATGTATTTAAGTTTGGTGTCTTTCAAGGATGCGACACGAAGGTTTTCAAGAAAATCCTCCCATTGCCAACTACCCTTTACATGGATGTTTTTTTTTGTTTTTTTTTTCGAAAATTTGGATTTTCTGAAAAATGGCTAAAGATTTTTATTAAAATATCGCATATTAAAGACATCTACCTCACAAATGAAATGAATTTCTTGAATTTTTTGGGAATAGCCCCTGAAGACTACTTTATTCTGGATGAATTTACGGAATTTTGCATAACTGCTAAACCGTAAGAAATGGACAAAAACTTACAACAAAAAATGTAGGGCACGTTAAAACACACGATTTATGTCATATACATTATTTTTCGTGGAGTTTATCGTTTTTGAGATATTCGTTGTTTTTGGTTTTAGCTTTAAATAACGTGTTCTTTTCTCATACTGGAATTTGTCATCTCCTGTCCATACAAACAATGGAGCTTCAGTCACTTAGCAACCGGCTTTTGACTTCACTTTAACCTATGGTACTCCCTTATTTCGCTTCTACTTACAAGGAAGCAAGAAACAAGACTGCTAATTCTTCTGGATTAGTAGGAAGTAAATAGATGCATAAGCCTTTTATCAATAATTTGTTACAGAAAGTCATGTGAATTGAACACATCAGATTTTTACTTGTTATGTTCTTAGTTTTATACTTATAATTATGTTTAAAATACCTGTAAATGATGATGTATAATATAAATACTTCGTTTCGTAATCGGCTTACGAGCCAATGCCTAGGGTCAGAAGCTTGTCGGGGAGCCAACGACACGAAAACACAGAATGGAGAACCTGTTACGAGGCGTCGCCTCACAGCCACATGAAGTGGATGATATGAAATGTAAGCGAAATTGACGATTGGAAAGGTGGTGATGGAGCAATTGGTAGAATGAATGGCGGCGGAAACCGGAGGACCTGGAGAAAACCCGCCCAGACGCCGCTTCGCCAACCACAAACCCCACATGAGATATTAAAAATCTGGCATATTAAATAATTAGGTAGCAGTGTTGTTATAAGATTTTATTTTATATGGGCATACGGGCGAGAGAAAGTGAAAATCCCATGTGACTTTGCGACATCAATGCAAAAATGAGCCCTTGTGGTGTGGAACTGTGTGTTCTTTCTTAACTATGTAAAGCATTTGAAATATGGTATTTATTTGACAGGCATTTGAAAGAAGAAGCACACTTAGGTGTATGTGTGATAAATTAAGATACACAAGAAGGTTGCAAGACTCGAGCCGATATGAGGATAAATGGACGTGTTTCTCTAATTTGTTTTTTTCTTTCTTTGCGAGGAGACAGTGATGGATGGTAATGGAGTTGAACCGCACCAATTCGCCAGTCACATGCAAACAACTCGGAAATTACCGAGGGCAGGCTTTTGCATAACTAGTTATCGCAACTTGCAGAAACAGAAGCCTGTTGGGAACACACACAAGCTCTATAGCATTTCTCAATACCTCTCACACTCTTGCCAACATGCTAATACCCACCTTCACCAGTAGTTTGCAAACCTTGTATTGAAACATCCAATCTCCCGTTGTACGTGTGTTCTCAAAGGAGATGAAAGGCCAAGCTACACTGCGTGAAAGTGTGAGTCGTAAACTCGCACAAACTAAAAACTGTACGAGGGCCTTCCAGAAAGTGACAAGACGATTTGGCATTACTAAACAATAACGAAAGTTATCATGAGGGTCGGCTGATAAGTCCCGGGCCTTACACAGATATGGCGCCAGTTAGACGGTAGCATCGTATAGTTGAACTCTAGGCTAGCTTGTATCCAGGACAATAGCTTATTTAATATTCGAATGAAAACGTTTTAAACAAGACAACTTTAGAGTTTTCACAAAAATGGAGGATTTGGAAAAATGAGCAGTGATTAAATACTTCCATTTGAAAGGCTTAACGCCTAAAGAAATCAAGAAGGAAATGGACAGTACATTGAAAGACTCTGCCCCTTCATATTCAATGATTAATAGGTGGGTTGTTCAGTTTAAAATGGAGCGTACGAGCACTAGTGATGAGCCTCGCTCTGGACGCCCTGTACAAGTGACAACTCCAGAAGATCATTGAAAGACTCTGGCCCTTTATATGCAATGATTAAATGGTGGGTTGCAGAGTTTAAAATGGGACGTAACAGCATTAGTGATGAGCCTCGCTCTGGATGCCCTGTAGAAGTGACAACTCCAGAGATCATTGAAAAAATTCATCGTTTAGTACTGGAAGACGGCAGATTAAAGCTTTTTTGCGATAACAGAGGTGTAAACATATCAAAAGAACGTGCAGGTAATATTTTACATAATGTTTTGGGCTTTCACAAGGTCTGTACAAGATGGGTGCCGCGTTTTTTGACACCTGATCAAAAGTTGCAACGAAAAACTGTTTCTGTTAAGAATGTGGAGCTCTACCGTAAAAAAAAAAAAAAAAAACAGAAAATTTTTGAGGTGGCTCATTACATGGATGAAACTTGGATACATCCCTGCACTCCAGAAAGTAAATAAGTCAAAACAGTTGATTGCGCCAGGTGAACCAACTCCAAAAAAGGCAAACTCAATTTTATCAGTTAACAAAGTTACGGTGAGTGTCTTCTGGGATGCACAGGGCATTATTTTTACTTATTACTTGGAAAACGGTAAAAATATCACTGGTGACTAACTACTACGCACGCTTACTGCAACGTTTGAGTGATGAGCTGAAAAGAACATGAAAATCATTTGACAAAAAAAAAATGTAATCTTGTTTCGTCACGACAATGCTCCGGTCCATCGTTTAGTCGTTGTAATGGGAAAAATACGCGAATTAAAGTTGCAATTGCTTGAACATCCACCCTATTTGCCAGATCTAGAACCCAGTGAACACCATCTGTTCCCAAACATTTCTCGGAGGACGAAGGTCATTGTGGCGGTAAAAGTTATGTTGAGGACCTTGAGAAGTAGCACTATAGAGATGGTTTAATTAAATTAGAACACTGATATGACAAATTTATTAGCCTTTTGGTGATTATGTTGAGAAAAAGTAAGTTCTGTTTTCATTGAGAGGCCCGGGACTTATCAGCCGACCATAAATGACATCAACAGTGTTATAAAGCAAAGCCCTAAGCCTCGAGACAGAAGTTGTAGAGATGGGAAGGAAGGGTTTTGTTGTTAGAAGGGAGAGAGTAAAAACATATCGCCATGTTTCAAAGCACGTAATGTTTAAGAGTGACCATAAACCGCAAGAAAGCCGAGGAGCGAAATTCACTTCTCGAAGTGAAGACCACGCCGTTTCCGGATTAGCTCTATGAGTTATGGCATAGGCGTCCAAGACATCGCACTTGGCACGACCGAGTCCATTGTAAAGGCCTTGGTGAGCGATGGGACCGTCCAGCACACACACCTCAGGGATACACAAAGTCTGTACCACATGTGGTGTAAAACCTTCTTACGTCATGCGGCAGTTCCACAATGTTGCTAGATTACATTTTTACTTTCTCTATTTAGTACATTGGTAAATCACCCTAAAATTCGATGGCGAGATTTTACCGGAAATAAACATTTTAGGGTCTCCAATATACTCATTAAACATCTTTAGAAAAAGGTCCTTATTTATTTATGTATGAATGTATGTGTCCATGCGTTTGTGATCATGATAACTCAATCTGATGTGATCCATTCACATGACTTTCTCCACATCTCTGTAATTATTGTTATTAAGCTTATTCTTCTCTCTACTTCATGCCAATCGAGATAATGCACCTGATATTTTATTTCTGATATAAATATCTTTAATACACGTTATCTTGAGTCAAACCATTTGTGAGAAAAACAACATTTTCAAACGTTTCCCGTGTAAAGAGTATTTTTGGGGGGGGAGGGATTTTCTTGAAAATCTTCGGATCACATCCTTGGACGATAGTAAAATAAATACCAAGTTTCGTATAATGGTCTTTTCGTTTTTGACCTATTTGTCCACAGATAGACACAAACACGCATCTTTTTCTAAAAATGTTTTTTTCGAACTCAGGAGACCCCAAAACATATTTTCGGTGAAACCTTGACATTGAGTTTTGGGTGAAATCAATACCTTCTTTAGCCACTATGTACATTGTATGTGAATCTGGCTAGAGAAAGTAAACATATAATGATGCCGAGTCGTGAGCGGATACTGAGTGTACCGACACATTCCGACCTCTGTTTCTGATTCATCGATTACTAAACATAAATACCAAGTTTCATATTTAACTGTCCTTTCGCCTTCGTCCATAGTTACACTCACGGGCCTTTTTCTATTTTTTTTTTTGACCCACGGGACCTCAAAGCATATTTTCGGTGAAATCTTGACATCGAATCACTGTGCATACACACGGCTAGAGAAAGTAAAACTCTAATGTGTTCCTTCGCAGACTTTCTCTACATCTCTGCAACAAATTATCATTAAAAAGTTAATGCCTTCTATTTACTTCATGCTAATCCGCTACCTACATCATTTTAATCAAGATAAACATAAGCAGAAACAGTCTTATTACTAGCTTCCTTATAAGTAGGTTAAATTGATAGACAATTCCTTTGATTGTATGGACAGGAGTTGACAAATTCCTGAAAGATAAACAACGCTGAAACCAAACACAAGCTGAAAGCAAAAACTGGTATATCTCAAAATCGATCAACTCCACAAAAAAAAAAAAAAAAATGTATAACAAATTGTGTTTTTTAATGTGCTCTACATATTTTGTACAGTAAGCTTTTGTTTATCTTGTACGGTTTAGCAGTTATGCAAAATTCCGTAAAATTCATCCAAAATGAAGTAGTCTTCAGAGGCTACTCCCAGAAAATTCAAGATATATATTTTATTTATCAGGTAAATATCTTTAATATACGATATTTTAATCAAAATCGTTAGCCATTTTTGAGAAAATCAAAATTTTCGAAAAAAAGTTCCATGTAGAGGGTACTTGGGGTGGGGGGATTTTCTTGAAAATCTTCGTGTCGCATCCTTGGAAGAAACCAATCTTAAATACCAAGTTTGGTATTCAACGGTCTTTTCAGTTTTTAGCTATGCTGTCCACACAAACAAACGGACCTTTTTGCAAAAATGCTTTTTGTGGATTCAGCTGGATCCAAAACATGTATTTCCGGTGAAATCTCGGTATCAAATTTTTGGGTGGAATGCAATACCTTCTCTAGACACTATATACATGGTAGGTGTAGAGAAAGTAATATAGCGACGGAGAGTCGTGAGCGGACACTGAGTGTACCGGCACACTCCGACCTCTGTTTCTGACACGTCCATTCCGTAGCACTACTAACATGCAATCCCTCAAACGAAACCCTGTGTGCTGTGTTACTTTTACTAAGAAATAAATAGGAATTTAATGTTTTGTAGGAAAGTTGCGGCTACGAGGCAGAGAAACAAGTGCCAAACAGAATTATTGTGGTGTGTACACAGCTGATGTACATGGCGATATCGACCGGCACTTATGTTACAGTACTTCTAATAAAGCAGCAATTACTTTTTTGAAATCTTTTTGCTCGTTTCGGTGTTATCGAGAATAACGAGCTTGTTTCTATTGTCGAACTAGTTGCGATGGCGGCATTATCAACACTTGAACAACGCGAATTGCGGTTAGCTGTAATAGATTATAGCGCAGCGACTCCGGAGCCTGTTCCATGCAAAAAGGGATCAAAGACCTTTCTGCCAACCATTTCATCAAGATATTCCTATGCTACGTCTGGCCGTATCAGACATGTCTTTATTGGAAGTTTATCATAACTATCGCAAAAAGTATAATCGATTCATACTTTTACTTTCTCTACACGTACTATCTACATATGTAGGTAGAGAACGTGTTAGATTCCACCCAGAAATTATATACCGAAATTTCACTG
This sequence comes from Hymenopus coronatus, assembly GCA_030762935.1. Classification (NCBI taxonomy): domain Eukaryota; kingdom Metazoa; phylum Arthropoda; class Insecta; order Mantodea; family Hymenopodidae; genus Hymenopus; species Hymenopus coronatus. The sequence continues at coordinate 14,914,640 of CM060894.1, forward strand.
AAAATATATGTTCTGAGCGTGTGCCAGTGTACACAATAGCCCAAAAGTCCGTTAAATACCAAACTTGATAGTTAAATTTAGCATCTTCTAGGGATAAAACACGAAGATTTTCAAGAAAATCACCCAAACCCAACTACCCTGTACAGTTTAAAAAGCTTATTTGTTACACTTCATGCTGATTCGAAATAATAAAACCATTACAGCTAATGTTTACGTTCTTGCAAGTAAAAGAGAAATAAGGGAATACAACTAGCTAAAGCGATAGTCAAATTTTTCTAAAAAAATCTGATGTTACACTCACCTGACTTTTTCCAGCTGTTCTACAAACTTTTTTACAAAAGATTATTCTTCATTCTACACAATGCTAATCGAGATAAATATTAGCAGAATGTTCCTATTACTTAGTTCCTTATAAGTAGAATGCACTATGCTAAAGTGATAGTCAAATGTTTTAAAAAGCTATCGTTATGCGATTGTCATTGCAAATCGCTTCTTTGCTTGGCCAGGAGTAGAACAAAAGAAAAACGGAGTAGTAGTTCACAATTGAAACCAATAAAGAATATCTCGGAAAGGGTTACCTCCACAACAAAAACGTAAAGGACATAAACTTGTGTGTTTTGACGATATCTACATTTTTTTGTGTAGTACGTTTTTGTCTATTTCTTACGCTTTAGCAGTTATGCAAAATTCCGTAAAATTCATCCAGAATAAAGTAGTCTTCATAGGCTATTCCTAGAAAGTTCAAGATATATATTTTATTTGGCAGGTAAATATCTTTATTATATGATATCGTTAGAGCCATTTTTGAGATAATCAAAATTTTTGAAAAAAGTTCCATGTAAAGGGCAGTTGAGGGTGAGGGGATTTTCTTGAAAATTTTCGTGTCGCATCCTTGGAAGGTACCAAACTTAAATACCAAGTTAACGGTCTTTTCGTTTTTGAGCTCTGCTGTCCACAGGCACGCGCGCACACACACACACACACGGACCTTTTTCCAAAAATGCTTTTTTTTTGGATTCAGGGGGATCCAAAACATGTATTTCCTAAGATTTATTCTTAGTATTTATTGAATTATGAATAATATAATTTATTTTATTGAATGAGAAGTATATTGAAATAAAAATAGATTTTGTTTATCTCGAATTTAAGGGACTTAATTTGGTGTTTTAATTGTGAAATACCGGTATGGAATTTTTGGGTGCATTACAATACCTTCTCTATACACTAGTATGTACATAGTATATGTAGAGAAAGTAAAAAACAAGGTATGATGTATTCCACTCCATTATTCTGCAACAAATGTTTCCTAAAAAAATTATAATAATAACGAATACATTTTTACCTACATCATGATAATCGAAATAAACTTTAGGAGAATTGTTATTTCTTGCATCTTAGCAAGTCCAACGGAAACAAGGGAATATGCACTATACTAAAGCTATAGACTAATTTTTTAAAACAATTGAAATTCGGATTTTTTTGCTTGTTAGGAGTAAACAAGAGACATACGAAAATAAAGATGGCTTCTCTTTTGAGAAAAGTTTAAGTAGCTTAAGAATAAAACGAATATCTCGGAAACGGTTAATTCTACAGTAATACACAAATCTTATAAATGTTGTGTTTTAACGAGATCTACAGTGTTTGTGCAAAGAGTTTTTGTCTTTCTCTTACGGCTTAACAGCTACACAAAATTCTGTTAGTGGTCTTCAAGGCTATTCCACGGAAATTAAAAATACATATTTTACTGTGAAGTAAATATCTTTAACATGTGTAATTTTAATCAAAATCGTTAGTCATTTTTGAGAAAAACTTAAAATCTTCATTTCGCAACCTCGGAAGATATTAAACATAAATTCCAGTTCGGTATTCAACATCTTTTCGTTTTTGAGCTATACTGTCCACAGATGCATATAGAACTTTTTCTAAAAATATTTTTTTTTTACTCAGGGGCCCTCGAAAATATTTCCGGTGAAATCTCGACATTGAATGGAGCACATAACTTATTTGTAAAATGTTGACAAAAATTTAGCTTGAGTGTATTTAAACATCAAATTAAGTATGTTCATCCCTCAACGCAAAATGAACGAGTAATTCCAGCATTATAGCTCATGAATTGAGAATGTAATGTGTTGTTTACTTATAACGACAAAAGTACTTGGCCCACTTTAGCACCAATGTGCTAGGAGATGGGCAACGTATGGTTTATCGTGTACACATTGCAACTGCTGTGGTGAATATGAATACTAAGCGGGGAGCGGGGGAGGGAGCCGTGTATGTGCACCCTTAACATTTTATCACCATCTCGTGTTTGTGGAACAACAATGGTGCTGCTGTGTTGCTAGTGATGGTCAAGCTGCGTATCATAAAACAAACGTGTTAGTACCAAATACATACTAGGTTCTGCTAGCGACTAAAATTTCAACAGGTCTTTTTACCAATGAGCGTAAATGTTTTACATCACAAGAGAAAACTTCTGAATAATTGGATTGAAAGTTTTAACAAGTCACAAAGTGGTATTTCCCGAGATTATGGATGTGTTTCAACAGCTGACATCCTAAATCCGTACCTTACAGGTTAAAACGCGTCATGGTTATAAGTGATGGAGATGGCGACGTTATCGCAACAGAATGGATTGGTGGTGGTGTTGTAAATATCTTGATCAAGTGATCGTGGTGGGATGGTGATGGAAGTGCTGATATTTATGATGTAAATTTCTTGATCAAGTGATCGTGGTGGGATGGTGATGGAAGTGCTGGTATTTATCATGTAAATATCTTGATCAAGTGATCGTGGTGGGATGGTGATGGACGTGCTGATATTTATCATGTAAATATCTTGATCAAGTGATCGTGGTGGGATGGTGATGGAAGTGCTGATATTTATGATGTAAATTTCTGGATCAAGTCATCGTGGTGGGATGGTGATGGAAGTGCTGATATTTATGATGTAAATTTCTTGATCAAGTGATCGTGGTGGGATGGTGATGGAAGTGCTGATATATATGATGTAAATTTATTGATCAAGTGATCCTGGAGGGATGGTGATGGACGTGCTGACATTTATGATGCAAATTTCTGGATCAAGTCATCGTGGTGGGATGGTGATGGAAGTGGTGATTTCTATGACAGTTATGTAGACGTTGGAGGTCGTCGAGGTCTTAAAGTATGTTGATCAAGTGCACTTGGTGGTGATGGGGATAATTGATACTAATGGTGAGGTTGCTGTAAATATGGTTGTCAAAAGCTCTAGTTATGGTCATGGAGACAATAGTTGATGCTGGTTGACGATGACGGTGTAAGTAACTTGATAAACTAATCATGATGGCGGTGGTAGCGATGTAAATATGCTGATGAAGAGATCCTGATGGTAATAGTAATTATAAATATGGTGGTCAGAAAAAGGTCCGTGTGTGTGTGACCGTATGCCTTTGAACACGATGACTCAAAAACGAAAAGTCGGTAAAATACCAAACATAAGTTTAGTATCTTCCAGGGATGCGACACGAAGATTTTGGGAAAAATCCCTCCACCCCAAACTACCCTTTACATGAAACTTTCTTCGAAAATTTTGGTTTTCTAAAATATGGCTCTAACGATTTTGATTAAAATATCGTATATTAAAGATATTTACCTAACAAATAAAATGTATATTTTGAATTTTCTGGGAATAGACTCTGAAGACTACTTTATTCTAGGACAATTTTACGGAATTTTAGATAACTACTAAACCGTAAGAGATGGACAAAAACTTACCACACAACAAATGTAGAGCACTTTAAAACACGCAATTTATGTTATATACATTTTTTTCGTGGAGTTGACTGTTTTTCAGATATTCCTTGTTTTTGGTTTCAGCTATGAAAAAATTATACTTTTCTCATACAGAAATTTGTCAACTCCTGTCCATACAAACAAAGGAACTTCAGTCACATAGCAACCAGCTTTTGACATCACTTTAACCTATGGTACTCCCTTGTTTCGCTTCTACTTACAGGGAAGCAAGTAATAAGACTATTTCTGCTAATTTTTTCTCACTTAGCATGAAGTAAATAGAAGCATAGACTTTTTAACAATAATTTGTTACAGAGATGTAGAGAAAATCGTGTGAATGGAACACATCAGAATTTTTTTCCCCAAGAGGTCAGAGTTAACGCTCGTGTGTAGATTTCGATGAAAGAAATATGGTGGTTGACAATTTTCTGGCATTGACTCGACTGGAAAGTTTTAGCTCCCAGAAGTTGGCGGCGCTATATTATGCGTGTCTAGTAAAGAAAAGAATGGCCGAGGTCATAACCGCGCCATCTTATAATGGGACGCGGATGTACTCCAGCTTGGCAATTCGCCTATCGACCAGCAAACCTTCTCTCAACTCTCAAATTAAAGTCTTTTCAACTTTTAAATGTGCTCTAGGAATTAAAAGTCTTGACGTGTCTTTGAATTTCTTCCTTGCTAATTTATGAACAAGTTAAGTCAACTGCTGTTTGCTCTAAGATATCGTTAATTGCGTCCTCGGTGGTGTAATGGTTACCATGCTAACTTCATATGCCCCCAAGGTCGTGGGTTCAAACCCGGTGTAAAAATCCTTAACATGGCTTCCTTGAGAAGTAAAGCCGTTGGTCCCGTGTCGTAGATTTACGGCTCTTAAAGAACCTCAAGCCTGATAGAGAGGCCTCTGAGAAAAATTAAGCGGTCTTTCACATTTAATTTAGAATGGAGCCCTGTTAAAGTTAAAGGAACATTTATTTATTTTCGTCCAAATGCTTTTCGGTTAGCATTTTGATAGTATAACAAATAAACAAATGACTGCCTTCGTAGTCGAGTGGTCAGCGAGGGTTTCTCACTCGGAGGTCCCGGGTTCGATTCCCGGCTGGGGCGGGACTTTTTTCTTTAGATAGAATTATTCCCTATGCCCCACAGAGTCTGGAAGTATGTATGCGAGATTGAATGTGTTTGTGTGTCTGAGAGTGTTTTTTTCGTAATGTTTAACGCCCGCTTTAACTACTTATGGCACCGCAGGTGGTGACACTGATGATACATGAATGAAGATGGCACACCGGTGGAATGCGATGGCGGGGAAACCGGAGAACCCGGAGAAAAAACCCGCCCCCAGCGCCGCTTTGTCCATCACAAATCTCACATGCGGTTACTTGGGATGCGTAAGTGAGAGGCGAGTGGTCTTTTCACTCGGCCACGGTGCGGCTCGAGTGTGTGAGGAAAGTAACATGATTTAAGAATCTACAGACGAGTTGTTTCAAGTGCAAAGCCCCCGATATGGCCTTAGATGTTAAAGGGGGCTACATGAATGAAATAATAATAATAAAAAAAAAATTAACAAATGTAAAACATGAGCAACTATAGAAATTAGAAAATTGAAGCGCGTGTAAAGCGAAGCATGTATCGTTCAACATCTGCGACAAATTATTGTTAAAAAGCTTATGCTTCCTTTTACTTCATGCTAATCGAGAAAACAGCAGATATAGTCTTATCTTGCTTTCTTGTAAGTAGGAGCGAAATAAGGGTTCAAGTGATAGTCAATTTTTTAAAATTTCGTTATTATGTTATTGAAGTTTCTAGGTTTATATGGCATGGAGTTGAACAAATCCCATATGAGAAAAGAATAAATACTTGAAAACTGAAACCTATAACAAAAATATCTCAAAAAGACCAAATCCACGAAAAATGTATGACATAAATTGTGCGCTTTAACGAACTCTATATTTTCTAATAAGTAACCTTTTTGTCTATTCCTTTGCGGTTTACCAGATGAGCCAAGTTCAACAAAATTCATTCAGAATAAAGATGTCTTCAGAGGCTATGCCCTGAAAATTCAAGATAAACAATTTATTTTTCATATAAATATCTTTAATGCACAATATTTTAATCAAAACCATTAGAGCCATTTTTGAGAAATACAAAATTTTCAAACATTTTCCCAGGTATAAGGCAGTTTATGGTGGGGAATTTTCTTGAAAATCGTCGTGCCACATCCTTGGAAATTACCAAACTTAAATACCAAGTTTGGTATTTAACGGTCTTTTCGTTTTTGAGCTATACTGTCCACAGACATACACATGAGTGGACCTTTTTCTATTTATTTTATTTAGGGGAATCCAAAATTTGTATATCCGGTGAAATCTCGGTTTCGAATTTTATGGATGCATTAAAATACCTTCTCTATACACTATATACATACGAGGGTCGGCTGATAAGTCAGATATGGCGCCACTAGGCCAGTTAGACGGTTGCATCGTATAGTTTAACTCTGGACTAGCTTGTAGCCATACTTACAGGTCAATAGCTTGTTTAGTTTTCGAATACCAGCATTTTAAAGAAGACAACTTTAGAGTTTTCACGAAAATGGAGGATTTGACAAAACGAGCAGCGATTAAATACTTTTATTTTAAAGGCTTAACGCTAAAGAAATCAAGAAGGAGTTGGATAGTGCATGGGACGTACGAGCACTAGTGATGAGCCTCGCTCTGGACGCCCAGTAGAAGTGACAACTCCAGCGATCATTGAAAAACTTCATCGTTTAGTTTAAAGTTGTTTGAGATAGCAAAGACTGTAAACATATCAAAAGAAAGGTAATATGTTAATGCTTTCACAAGGTCTCTGCAAGATGGGTGTCACGTTTGTTGACATCTGATCAATAGTTGCAAAGAAAAACTGTTTCTGTTAAGAATGTGGAGCTCTACCGTAAAAATCCCAGTGAATTTTTGAGACGGCTTATTACCATGGATAAAACTTGGATACATCACTACACTCCAGAAAGTAAATCACAATCAAAACAGCGGATTGCGCCAGGTGAACCAACTCCAAAAAGTGCCAATTCAATTTTGTCAGCTGACAGAGTAATGGCGAATGTTTTCTGGGATGCACATTTAATTATTTTTATTGATTACTTGGAAAAGGGTAAAAGTATCACTGGTGACTACTAGGCAAGCTTACTGCAAAGTTTGAGTGATGAGGTGAAAAGAAAAATATCTTGTTTCATCACGGCCCATCGTTCCGTTATTGCAAACGGAAAAATGTGCGAATTAAAGTTGGAATTGTTTGAACAGCCACCCTATTCGCCAAATCTAGCACCCAGTGACTACCACCTGATCCCAAACCTCAAAAAATTTCTTGGGAGGAGGAAGATTTCACAGCAACGAGGAGGTCATTGATGTGGTAAACAGCTATTTTGAACACCTTGATAAATCGCACTACAGAGATGGTGTAGTTAAATTAGAACACCGTTATGACAAATCTATTAGCCTTTCTGGAGATCATGTTGAGAAATAAAGCAAAAAAAATTTTTTTTAAATGCTTTTTTCATTGAGAGGCCGGGGACTTATCAGCCGACCCTACAAGTACATGCAGAGAAAGTAAAAATATTTATTTTCGCAGGCGTACTTAAAACATTCGCCGTTCACTGATATTTTTTTTTTTGTAGTGTTTAACGCCCGCTTTAACTACTAATGGCACCGCAGGCGGTGACACTGATAATACATGAATGATGATGGAGCACCGGTGGAATGCAATGGCGGGGGAAACCGGAGTACCCGGAGAAAACCGGCCCCAGCGCCGTTTTGTCCACCACAAATCTCACATGCGGTCGCTTGGGATCGAACCCCGGCCGTCTAGGTGAGTTTCACTGATATTGCACATGTAAGCCACCACGGCACTAATAGAACCGGTTTCTTTGGCTCTACATGACTATTGAAGGATCGTAGTGAGGACAAATGGGAGGCTAAATTCTCACATCTGGTACTTTTGTTGCCAGACCTGTTCAACTCTCTAATCTCTACTATTTCTACCAGTGTACTTTCAACAACGTTACGTGCACTGCAAATCTTGTTCTATTATCTAACTTAAAACACCTTTAATGTAACTTTAATTTTATATGGCTTTTAAGAGAGCCCCATTAACAAGCACGTCAGTTATTCCTCCAGCTGGAATGCTGTATATATCTATCACGCTTCATTTTCCTTTCATTTCCCTTCTTCATCTTTCTTCAGATGCGCTTGTTGAGGTTAGACGCCCTTGTAGAGGCCTACTTCCGGCCTCCCGGCGCCTTTATAGCCTCCGTGGCGCGCCAGGCTACCATTTAGTGAACTGTTAGGAACTTCCGTTCTTTTCTGCCTTTAGCTCTGACGTTTCCAGTATGCTGACCTGTAGTTTCCTCTTCTCGTCGATTCCCCTGTTGGTGGTAGGCCTTAACAGATCAATACTTGGTCGCAGTTGCCAAGGTGTCCCTTGCAGTGTGAAATGCTCTACCCCTACAATCTTTTTCCTTCCACCTGGCAGAGAAGCGGAGAGGTTACGTGTGCAACAGTGGCGGTTGTTGAATAAAGCTACCACTACACTGAAAGAATCGGTTTCTTTGGCTCTACACGACTGTTGAAAAAAATTGGTGGGGGAAGTGTTAATATGAATGCATTTTTTGAAAAGCAATGCTAATTTATTATTGTTTTTTTCCACAGTTTTTTTTAAGTATTTCGAAAAGCAATTGGCTAACCACGAACTCTAAGTTTCTGATCAGATTTCTCGTATTCCCAATATGCATTCTCGATCTGATAATTATAACTTTCACTTCTTAGTACCCAATATACTATTTTGCTATTTTTCCAAAATGATACATTTCGTACACGCCGATGTCGCAGAACATGCAGTATCCTTGCAACAGGGTTGCGTGTTCTCGTTATCTAACTTGAAACACCTCTAATGTAACTTTTATTTTATATGGTTTTTAAGAGAGGGCCATTAATAAGCACGTCAGTTGTTCCTCCAAATTAATTTTGGCCATTAAACCTTTCTACTTTTTCTATACATAGTGTATAGAGAAGGTATTCGATACTGAGATTTCATCAGAAATACACATTTTGGGGTCTCCCGTATCGAATTAAAAATACATTTTTAGAAAAACGTCGTGTATGTGTGTCAATGAGTCCTCGTGTCTGTGTGTTTGTAAACATAATAACTAAAAAATGAAGAGACACGACACGAAGATTGAAGAGAATCCCCCCACCCCGAATTAACCTTTATATGGAAAAAATTTCAAACGTTTTGATTTTCTCAAAAAGGTCTAACGATTTTAAATAAAATATATGCTATCTTGAATGTTTTTGCAATAGCCTCTGAAGACCTCTTCCTGTTTTTACGTGGCTTTCCTGGGGTTGCTTAGGCGAATGCTGGGGTGGTATATATCTACCATGGTTTCGTATCCTTTCATTCCTTCATTTCAGTTCCCTTCTTCATCTTCCAGGTCGGCGGCAGGTGTGGCTTGAGGCTTTGCAGGCAGATGGCACGGTTGAAACTCTCTTCTTCCTGGTTGCGTTTATTGAGGCTAAATGCTCCTTCCTGTCTCGTGGCGCGCCAGGAAAGCTGTTAGTGAAACTGTTAGGGACTTCTGTGCGTCTCTGCGCTTAGCTCTAACGTTTCCTGTATGCTGGCCTGTTGTTTCCCCTCCTTTCATCCCTTCCCCCAGGGGTGGTAAACCGCAATATATCAGTACTTGGTCGAAATTGCCAAGGTGTCCCCCGCATTGTGAAATGTTCTACCCCTACAGTCGCCCCTTCTTTTTTCTTTCCACTTGGCAGATGAGCGGAGAGGTTGCGTGTGCAACAGTGGCGGTTGTTCTTGAAGAATAAAAAAAATACCTGTTCGCCATCCACTCACATTGCACATGTAAGCCGCCACTGTACTGAAAGAAACGGTTTCTTTGGCTCTACGTGCCTGATAAAATATCGTAGTGGGGAAAAATGAGTGGGTAAGTTCACTTCTCTTGCACTTTTCTTGCCAGGCTTGCTATACTCTCTACTTTCTCCACCAGTATACTTTCAACAGTGTTGTGTACTGCAAATCTTGTTCCATTATCTAACTTGAAATACCTCTAATGTAACTTATATTTTATATGGCTTTTAAGAGAGCCCCATTAATAAGCACGTCAGTTATTCCTCCAACTTAATTTTGGCCATTAAACCTTTTTGTGATCGGTAAAGGGCGAAGTTGCACGTGTGCGTGAAATTAGGCAAGTGAATGTAGCTTAGTTCCCTTGTCACGCAAGGGCGTATCGGTTGTAAACTGCAGCTGTGTGCCGGTCCGATAGCCTGACATTGATTAGCCCGGTACAGACAGAGAGGGCGCTATATGAGCCGCTGTGGGAGCAACAGAGACGCAGCTATGTCCGGCTGAATGAACAAACACCTCCCCGGTTACCCAGGTTTTATGAGGTAATTTTAACTTTAGGAAAGCTTTGCAGTTCATTTAAAAATCCGTCAGCTTTTGCCAAACAGCCGTAAACCTTTATGGCGCAAATGGCAAACACGAAGTGAAACAACGGAAGGCGCCTGGGAATTGCAAATAAATTAAGAGGTTCAGAATGTTGGCTTTTCTTGTCGGATTTTGATAGCCTGACCTGTTGCAATTGTAAAAATCTGATGTGCTCCATTCACATGACTTTCTCTATCTCTGTAACAAATTGTTATTAAAAAGCTTATTCTTCTATCCACTTCATGCTAATCGAGATAACCTTAGCAGAAATTGCCCTATTACTTGGTTCTTTGTAAGTAGAAAGGAAAAAATGTGATGTATTCCATTCACATAACTTTCAACAGCAATTATTGTTAAAAAAACAAAAAACTTTTGCTTCCATTTAGTTCACACTAATTCAGAAAATTTAGCAGAAATATTCTTTTTACTTGTTTCCTTGTAAGTAGAAGCGAAATAAGGGAGTACCATAGGTTAAAGTGAAAGTCACAAGCTGGTTGCTATGTGACTGAAGTTCCTTTGTTTGTATGGACAGGAGTTGACAAATTCCTGCAAGTTTTTTAAAGCTGAAACCAAAAACAAGGAGTATCTTAAAAACCATCAGCTCCACGAAAAAGGCGTATATAACAAATTGTGTGTTTTAACGTGCTCTACATTTTTTGTGTGGTAAGTTTTTGTCCATCTCATACTGTTTAGCATTTATGCAGAATTCCGTAAAATTCATCCAGAATAAAGTAGTCTTGAGAGGCTATTTCCAGAAAATTCAACATATACATTTTATTTGTCAGGTAAATATCTTTAATATACGATATTTTAATCAAAATCGTTGGAGCCATTTTTGAGAAAATCAAAATTTTCGAAACTTTTTCCATGTAAAGGGTAGTTGGGGTGGGGGATTTTCCTGAATAATCTTTGGGTCGTATCTCTGGAAAATACTAAACTTAAATACAAGTTTGGTGTTTTCCCGATTTTTCATTTTTGAGTTATCGTGTTCACAGACACAAACACACAGACGGGCCTTTTTCTAAAAAGGTGTTTCTATACAGGAACCTTAAAACGTGTATTTTCGGTGAAATCTCGGTATTAACTTTTTCGATAGAATGCAATTCCTACTTTCTCTATAGAGTATGTACATACTATGTACGTAGTGTATAGAGAAGGTAGTGTATTGCACCCAAAAATTCCATACAAAAATTTCACCGGATATACATGTTTTGGGACACCGAGAATCCAAAAAAAGAATTTATAGAAAAAGGTTCGCATGTGTGTGTCCGTGTGTCTCTGAAGAAGACAACTTAAAAAAATCTAATGTGTTTCATTGTTATTATGTGCTCTAGCTGTTTGGTGAACGAACCTTTTATTCACAAGATAATCAAGATAAACATAAGCAGAATTAGTCTTATATATATCTGCGGGCTTCCACGGTCGTAGTCCATTGAGGTTATCGTTTCGCTGTAGACTGTCGTTGCTTACACTGCTCTCTGCCAACGTTTCTCTGCAACCTATGTTGAGCTGCTTCCTTGGGCCACATTACCCTTATTATTAGCTTCGTTGTAAGTAGAAGGGAAATAAGAAAATGCACAGGCTAAAGCGATTGCCACGTGCTTTAAAAGCCACTGGCATTGTGAAATAATTTAAAATTCAATCTCCTTTCTTCCCAGGAATTAAAAAAAAAAAAAAAAAAAAAAAAAAAAAAAAAAAACTAGAAACGCCACGAAAAATGTCTTCCCGTTTGAGAAAAGTTTAAATGGCTAAAATTCAAACCCTTAATCCATAATATCCCCAAAACGGCTGTCATCAAAAAAAGCATATGAGCTAAATTGGGTGCTTTAAAGAAATCTACATTTTTTGTGTAGTATGCTTTTGTATATATCTTATAGTTTGCCAGTTATACAAAAATCATCCAGAATGAAGTGGTCTTCAGAGGCTGTTTCCAAAAAATTCAAGATATACATTTTATTTGTCATAAAAATATCTTAAATATAAGGTATTTTAATAAAAATCGTTACACCCATTTTTGAGAAAATTAAAATTTTCGAAATGTTTTTCATATAAAGGTTTGTTTGTGGGAGGGAGGAATTTCCTGAAAATCTTGCTGTCGCATCCTTGGAAGCTGCCAAACTTAAAATACCAACGGTATTTTCGCTTTTGAGCTATGCTGTTCACACACATACACACACACACACACACACACGTACATTTTTCTAAAACTGCTTTTTTGGATTCATGAGGTCTCAAAACATGCATTTCCTGTGAAATCTAGGTATCGAATTTTTGAATGCAATACAATAACTTGTCTATACCTATGTACATAGTACGTGTACAGAAAGTAAAAAGCATTTTTGAAAAGGTCCGTCTCTGTGTGCCTGTGTCTGTGAACACGATAACTCGAAAACGAAAAGTCGTAGCTTGTAAAACTAGGGTTTAAAAAAAGCTTATTTCTAATTAATAAAATATAGTCAGAAGAATTATCTTTTGCCAGAGCAGTTTTTAAAAGAGTATTAATTGAATTAACACACATAAATTTTACTCCAAGAAAAAATGTATGTTTAGGAATTGATATACATTTCTTTTCGAATTGTTAGTAATAGTATTTTGTGTTTTGATTCCAGGTTGGGGCACAGGACGAGACGGTCAGTACCAATGAAAATCAGTTAATAATGATTATTGTCTTTGCTTGGCAAGTAGTTTATGTTGTGTGTGCATGTTCGTTTATCCATTTCATATTTTCAACGGAACATTTTCGAACATAAGTTTTGTGCTTTGTTAAAAAAAATACCCCTCAGAGAAGCAGCGATGAAGAAAACTCAAGTGTATGAATGGCATAAATGTTTCATTCAAGATTTTAGAGCGCTGATGAAATTACTATACATGCGACAAGGGCATTACGACACTAGTTTTCGGGCAACTGAAGATCCGTATCTGAAATGTCGTTTCAGCGTTTGTTGTTCAATATCGCCAAGAATTGTTGACTCCTTTTTCTTTGAAAAAATCTGATGCACCATTCACATGACTTTCTCTACATCTCTGCAACAAATTATTCTTAAAAAGCTAAAAAATTAGCAGAAATAGCCATATTACTTGCTTCATTGAAAGTAGGAGCGAAGTAAGGGAGCGCCATAGCTTAAAGTGATAATCAAAAGCTGGTTGCTATGTGACTGAAGTTCCTTTGTATGGACAGCAGTTGACAAATTCCTGTATGAGGAAAGTAAGTATTTCATAGCAGAAACCAAAAATAAGGGATGTTTCAAAAACGATGAACTCCACGAAAAAAATGTATATAACACAAATTGTGTGTGCTAAGTTTTTGTCCATCTCTTACGGTTTAGCAGTTATTCAAAATTAAGTAAAATTCATCCAGAATAAAGTACTCTTCAGAGGCTATTCAATATTATACATTTTGTCAGGTAAATATCTTTAATATACGAAATTTTAATCAAAATCCTTAGAGCCATTTTTAAGAAAATCAACATTTTCGAAACAAGGTAGTTGAAGGTTGAGGGGGAGGAGTTTTTGAAAATGTTCATGTCGCATTTTTGGTAGATACTGAACTTAAAAGTTCCATGTAAAGGGTAGTTGGGGGATTTTCCTCAAAATCTTTGGTATTTTACCTACTTTTCGTTTTTCAGTTATCATGTTCACAGACACACGGACACACACACATACACACACACGGACCTTTTTCCGAAAATACTTTTTTTCGATAGAAGGGACCTAAAACATATATTTCCGGTGAAATCTTGGTATCGAATTTTTGGGTGGAGTGCAATATCTTCTCTATACACTATGCACATAGTGCGTATAGAGAAAGAAATAAAAAACAGTCTATAGTGCCGTCTATATGGATATTTTTACTTTCGCTATACGTACTATGTATAACGTGTTGAGAGAAGGTATTGTAACGCACCGTTGCCCTCCGTGGTGTAATGGTTACCATGCTGACCTCATATACCCAAAGTCGCGGCGGAGAATGATGGATTTTTTCGGGTGTAAAAATCCTTAGTATGGCTTCCTTCGGAAGAAAAGTAAAGCCGTTGGTACAGTGTCGTAGATTTACGGCACGTCTATCAAGCCTGATAGAGAGGCTTCTGAGCAAAATTAAACGATCTTTCAAGCCCATTTTAGAATGGGTCGCTGAGAACCACAGTAGTTGTAGAGCGTCCATAAATAACACATTTCCATTTCATTGTAATGCACCCAAAAATTCTATACCGAGATTTCACCGAAAATACATGTTTTGAGATCCCGTGAATAAAATAACATTTTTAGAAAAATGTCCGTGTGTGGAGCATAGCTAAAAAACGAAAACCCCGTTAAAAACCAAACTTGCTATTTAGGTTTGGTATCTTCCAAGAATGTGACACGAAGATTTTCATGAAATTCCCACCACCCCCACTACCTTTACGTGGAACTTTTTTCGAAAATTTTGATCTTCTCAAAAATAGCCCTAACGAATTGGATTTAAATATTGTATATTAAAGATATTTAGCTTACAAACAAAATGTATATCTTGAATTTTCTGGGAATAGCCTCTGAAGACTACTTGATTCTGCGTTATTTGTTCTTGCGCTTGATAATAAAACAAGAAATGTCGTCTATCACAAGATGCTTCACTGAAGAGTTCAACCCATGCACCAAAATACACGGCCAATAAATAATCATTAAAATATTTAAGGTTTTGTATTTATATTTATTATCCTAATAAAAAATTGAACTTAATAAAATTCAAAATCTGCTCATTTATTGCTTCTAAGGCGGAAGAAAGTTCGCCGGGTCAGCTAGTATACATATATAACATAAATTGTGTGTTTTAACGAGATCTACATTTTTGTGTAGTAAGTTCTTTGTCTATCTCTTACAGTTTACCAGTTAAGCAAAATTCATCCAGAGAATTCAAGAATGAATAAATAAATGAAATAAAAATTTAATGTACAGTTAGTCATTTTAGAAAAAATCAAAATTGCCGAATTTTTGTCCATGTAGATGGTAGTTGGGGTGGGGGGGGGGGAATTTTCTTGAAAATCTTCGTGTTGCATTCTTGGAAGATACTGAACTTAAATTCAAAGTTTGGTATTTAACGTTTTGGAACTATGCTTTCCACTGGCATACATATAAGGCCCCTTTTCAAGAAATGGAAATTTTTTTGGATTCAGGGAGATCCAAAATATGTATCTCGATATCGAATTTTTGGGTGCAATAAAATACTTTCTCTATGTACTTAGTACGTGTAGAAAAAGTAAAAAATGAAATACATGAGGTATGGTTTTAAGTATGGAACACTTGCCTTGGTAAATTACATCCCTTCCTTCTGCAGCAGAGAAAACGTTTGCTCCCAGACCACGTGATATCTGAGCATGTACAATAAGGTAATGGCAAGAGGTGCCCTAAGGTTAAATCCCGCACTTGACCACCACTAAATATTTTGTTTTCACGTGAACCATTATAATAAGGTAGGAGGGGGCCTTGTGATGGCATCACGATAAAGCTCACAACAGCCCTGGGCGTAATTGCTTTCATAACCTGCATAGCTACTACCCTTCTCCCACCACCACGTGCTTTAATGAGCAGCGCTGCTGAGCGAAAATAATGGCGCCGTCCAGTCCAGGACAACACTCACTAATTATCGGCAATAGCATCTATAAGTACCGATTACTTTCCCTGATATCCGTTACACCATTATTTACCCTTGGATTAAATGGTGCATCCGCAGAAAATGTATGGTTGCCATGGAATTCTGCAGGGAATGCCGTAGGTGCCCCGTTAACCTTCTGAAAACAAATACCGGTCTGGAAGAGGACAGTCAACATCAACCCTTTCACTAATAACGACAAATACGTCCTACACAACGTACTGTTCTTTACTAGTATAGTAAGCATCAGAAGTATTGTATTCCACCCAAAATTTCAATACCGAAGTTCATCCCGAAATACATGTTTGAGGACTCCTAGAATATAAAATCTGATGTGTACCATTCACATGACTTTCTCTACATCTCTGCAACAAAAAATTGTTAAAAAGCTTATGCCTCTATTTACTTCATGCTACTCGAGAACAAGTTAGCAGAAATAGTCTTATTACTTGTTTCCTTGTAAGTAGAAGCGAAATAAGGGAGTACCATAGGTTAAAGTAATAGACAAAAGCTGGTTGCTATGTGACTGAAGTTCTTTTGTTTATATGGACAGGAGTTGACAAATTCCTATATGAGAAAAGTAAGTTTTTCATAGCTGAAACCAAAAACAATGAATATCTTAAAAACGATCAACTCCACGAAAAAAATGTATATAGCATAAATTGTGTGTTTTAACGTGCTCTACATTTCTTGTGTAGTAAGTTTTTATCTAAACTTTACGGTTTAGCAGTTATACAAAATTCTGTAAAATTCATCCAGAATAAAGTAATCTTCAGAGGCTATTCCCAGAAAATTCAAGATATACATTTTATTTGTCAGGTAAATATCTTTACTATATGATATTTTAATCAAAATCGTTAGAGCCATTTTTAAGAAAATCAAAATTTTCGAAAACAGTTCCAGGGTAGTTTGGGGTGCGGCGATTTTTCTCAAAATCTTCGTGTCGTGTCCCTGGAAGATACTAAACCTAAATACCAAGTTTGGTATTTTACCGACTTTTCGTTTTTGAGTTATCGTGTTCACAGACACACGGACCTTTTTCTGAAAACGCTTTTTTTTTTTGGATACAGGGGATCCTAAAACATGTATTTCCGGTAAAATCACGGTATCGAATTTTTGGGTGGAATACAATACTTCTGTATCCCCATGTACATTGTACATATGGGGCTAGAGAAGGTAATAAAAAATCTGATGTGTTCCATTCTCATAACTATCTGAAACAATTTGTTTAGCCCGCCTGAGTAGTGTAGGGGTAGCGTGTCTGTCTCACATTCAACAGGTCGTGAGTTCGAATCTCGCTTAGGGTGAGTTACTCGGATAAGGTTTTTTTTGGGGTCGTCCCTTATCCTGAGAAGATGAATGTCGAGTAACTTTAAGCTCCATGTACCTGATATCATTTGAGCATCATTTCACCAATTTCATTCATCGACTGATATGACACACCAGGTTAAAGGACATTAAGCTTAAAAAAAAATACAATTTTAAAGAAAATCTCCCACCTCCAACTAGCCTTCACATGGAATACGTTTCGAAAATTTTGATTTTCTCAAAAACGGCTTTAGCAATTTTGATTAAAATATCATATTAAAAATATTTATATGAGAAATAAAATGTACATTTTGAATAGCCTCTGAAGAGGTCTTAATTCTGGGTGAGTTTCCCAGAGTTTATATCTACCTATTACAGTTAAACCGTAACAGACAGACAAAAACTTATTGCACAAAAAATGGAGACCGCGCTAAAATACATACTTTGTCATACACGTTTTTCTTGTTGAGTTGGCCATTTTAGAGATATTCATTGTTATTTGTTTCAATTTTAAGCTAATTAACTTTTCTCAAACGGTACCATGCAAAGTGAACCGAACCTGAATTGTTTTCACACAGAGACCAGCTTTTAAAAGTTTTGACCATCAACGATTTCCTTATTCCTCTTCTACTTACAAGGAAGTAAATAATAAGACCAATTCTGCTAATGCTTATCTAGATTAGTATGACGTCAGGACTGTATGGTGGATGATCGAAAATGTTCCATTGAAATTTTTCAAGGAACCGATGGGTTGTGCCAGCAGTGTGTGGACGAGCGCTGTCATGGATCAACACAATTCCTGAAGTCAGCATTCCTCTTCGTTTGTTTTGAATGGCTCTCCGCAAACGCCGTTAAGTTTCACAATAAGCAGTTGCATTGAATGTGGTTCCGGGTTGCATAAACTCTACAAGCAACACACCTTTTTGGTCCCAAAAACACGGTAGCCATAACCTTTCTGTTGAACGTTTTTGGTTTGTTTGGTGAATTTGGATGCATCCTTTGTAGTGATTTGACAAGGCTCGTCCACTGCTGGCACAGCCTCCATGAACAATTTCAATAGAACATTTTCGATCATCCGCAGTACAGTCCTGACCTGGCACCCGGCGACTTTCACCTTTTCCCTGAACTGAAGACGTGGCTAGGAAGGCAGCACTTTCAAACCAACGAAGATCTTCAAAACAACGTCAATATTCATTTGAAATCATTGGCGGCAACATTTTTTGAAATGGGTATTGCAAAGCTTGTGCACAGGTACGATAAATGTCTCGAACTTTTCGGTGATTATGTTGAAAAGTAACTATAAGTGTACAAAACTTTTAGTAATGAAATAATTGTTTTCTATGAACTTGTCTTTTATTTATAGCCTATCGGAGGTTCAAAAAGAAACGGCCCTCGCGAATAGCCTACCATATTTTATAACTAACTCTTATGTAATTTATTACTATCTGTTGTAAAATCACTAACTGAAAATTTGTCATATATTAATTTATCATATCTGTAAGATAAATTTATGTATTATACAAGTGGACGAACCTCTATTATTCACTTGCAGAACTTAACGCTCCCCTTCTGTTCTGGTTTTAAATTGTTCTACTCATTGATAAAATCTTTTTATCCACTTGTATAATAAATAACTATTAACATTTAGAAAAGCTGTTTTATTAGCACATTAGCGACGAAGCAATTATTACTTTCTCTACACCTACTATGTACATAGAGTATAGAGAAGATATTGTATTCCACCCAAATATTCGATACCGAGAATTCACTGGAAATATATGTTTTGGGTCCCCCTGAATCCCCCCTCCCAAAAACACATTTTTGGAAAAAGGTCCGTGTGTGTGTTTCTATGTGTGTGCCTGTGGGCAGCATATCTGAAGAACGAAAACACCGTTAAATACCAAATTTGGTGTTTAAGTTTGGTATCTTGCAAGGATCCGACATGAAGATTTGCAAGAAAATCTCCCACCCCTAACTACCCTTTACATAAAACATTTTCCGAAAGGTTTTTATTTTCGACAAAACTGGCCCTAACTATTTTGATTAAAATATCGTATATCAAAGATATTTACAAGACAAATAAAATGTATATCTTGACATTTCTGGGAATAGTCTCTGAAGACTATTTTATTCTGGATGAGTTTTATGACATTTAGCATAACTGCTAAACTGTAAGAGATGGACAAACACTTACCACACAAAAATTGTAGAGCACGTTAAAACACACAACTGTCAGTTTTGAAAAACATGCTTTTCTCATACAGGAATTTGTCATCTCCTGTCCATTTAAACAAAGGAACGTCTGTCACATAGCAACCAGCTTTTGACTATCACTTTAACCTATTGTACTTCCTTATTTCGCTTCTACTTACAAGGAAGCAAGTAATTCAGATTTTTGTATTCTACATTTTATACCAATTTCCTGACTGTAATTTTGACCCCAAATATCCCATAATGATAATAATAATAATAATAATAATAATAATAATAATAATAATAATAATAAAAGTAATAAGACGTGTGGGAGTTGCTTGGTTTCCTCACATTCGAGAGGTCGCGAGTTTGAATCTCGCTTAGGGTGAGATACCCGATTTTTTTCTATGGTTTTCCCTTATCCTGATCTTCCATTGACCCCGAGAGTAGCCGAACACCATTTTGACAATTTTATACATCGTTGGATGTGACCAAACAGGTTAAAGGACGTTAAGCCACACAAATAATATTAATTACTATAATTTATTTTCGCTCTCCACTAAACATGTGTGTGAAGACTGCTGTACATATATGTTTTAATATTTAGAAAGGCGAAGGTGTTATTTTTCCGCCGGAGTGTACTGGGAGACGTCTAAAGTGGATCACGTCTTGCCATTAGGGCGTCACGACTACGGTGTGGAGTATTGGCGCATGTAGCCGGCCCCTCATGATATAACCCCTACGTACTGTAAACTCATTAGGCGCCCCTCCATTATTTCACCCATGTGTGTGTGTGTAGTCTGGAATCTAAACTTACCCATCAATATTTAATACAGTTTTGCCGTCGCTCCTTCCTCTGGCGGATGATTACAGTGTAGCAGCGCTTAACAGCAATCCCAACACTTCTAACAAACTGATGGAATGGCCGGATTATAGTAATGATTCCAGTACAGTCACCTACACAAACCTGGCCACTTATGTACCACCACACAAGATCATATCGGGGGCCTTGTACTTGAAACAACTCTTTGTCTGTAGGTTCTTTTACGTTTGGTTTAAATCATTTTTATTTTCCTCAAACACACACTCTTTCACTCTCACATACACATTTCCAGACTCTGTAGGGGATAGGGAATAATTCTGGCTAAAGAATATTCCCCGCCCCAACCGAGAATCGAACCCGGGACCTCTGGGTGAGAAGTCAGCTCACTGACCACGGAGGCAGTCTCCTACTTCTTATTTATGTATATAAACCTTTATTCAATTCACATCATAAGCTTTTACTTATAACACGAGGGCGGTCTGAAAAGTTCTCGTCCACACCCAGAGATCACGGCACTACTTGCATGTTTTTTTTCCCTTACGTTGGTACACACGTTAATAGACCCTATGTAAAATTACAAGTCATTCCAGGCAATAGTTGACTGTAGGCAGTTGTTTGAAGCAGTGGAAGTGCGCATTGCTTAGGAAATGGAGAACTTCGAGTGTTGTGCTGTGATAAAATTCTTCATAAAGGAAGGTTAAACGGCTATAGAAATTCATTTGCGGATTGTAAATGTGAATGGTGCTCTTCACCGTCAGTTTCCACTCTGAAGGCCGATTTTAAACGTGGCCGTGAAAGCGACCAAGACGATCCACGCGAAGGACGTCCAAAAACTGTAACCACACCGGAAATCATCGAAAAAGTGCACGACATGATTTTGGAAGATCGACGTACAAAGGCGCGTGAAATTGAAAATGCTCTTGGAATTTCAAAGGAACGTGTTGGTCACATCTTACATCAGGAATTAAACATGAAAAAGCTTTGCGCAAGATGCCTGCCGCGTATCCTCACTGTGGATAACAAACGACTCTTTCTGATGGCGCATTTTCAGCAGAACCGAAGTGACTTTTTGCGCCGATACGTCACAATGGATGAAACATGGATTCACTACACACCCGAGTCCAAGCCGCAATCGAGGCAGTGCACAGAAGCTGGTTCTTCAGCTCCAAAGAAGGCGAGGATGGTGCCATCGGAAAGATCATGGCGTCAGCGTTTTGGGATGCCAAAGGAATTTTGTTGATTGACTATCTCGTAAAAGGTAACACCATTACTGGAGAATACTACTCTCAACTTCTAACCAAACTGAATGCAAGCATTCGTGAAAACAGACCCGGGTTAAAAAAGAAAACCATTGTTTTCCATCAGGACAATGCACCTGCCCACAAGTGTTTTGGCAATGGGGAAATTGAGAGATCTCCACTATGAAGTGCTGGATCATCCACCCTAAAACCCAGATTTGGCTCCCTCGGACTTGCATCTGTTTCCAAAACTGATGGAATTCCTCGCTGGTAGGTGCTTTTCGTCCAATGAAGAAGCAATTGCGGTTGTAAATGGCTACTTTGCAGCACTTCCAGAGGAGAATTACAGAGGGGATAATGACATTGGAACACCACTGTGCAAAATGTATTGATATTAGAGGAGATTATGTTGAAAAATAAAATCTTTGAAAGCATGAATTGTTTTTCACTATCGGGTCGAGAACTTTTCAGACCACTCTCGTAATTAAGTCAGTTTTTTAAATACCTAACCTCCATAACTAAGAGGAAAAACAAAGGACCTACACGTGTTAGAATCATCTAAAAATAAAGTAAATAAAAATATATATCTCGGAAGTAATTAAGGGCACCAATGGGTGTCAGTTTGTCATTTTTGGACAAAAATCTCTTTTTTGTTCATTTTTTTCTCTATGTACAATGTACAAAGTATGTCCTGTATTTCACTAAAAAAATTCCATAACAAGATTTCACCGTAAATGCATGTTTTCCAACCCTCTAAATACAAAAATAGCATTTTTAAAATAAGGATCGTGAGAGTGTTTCTCCCTCTCTCTATACACCATAACTCAAAAAACGAAAAGGCCGTTAAATACCAAACTTGGAGGGATATGACAAGATGATTTTGAGAAGATTCTCCCCACCACAAACTACCCTTTGCATGGAAGAAATTTCGAAAATTTTGATTTTCTCAAAAATGACTAATGATTTTGATTTAAATGCCGTATATTAAATATATTTATATGGAAAATAAAAACATCTTGAATTTTCTAGGAATATTCTGTAAAAATACTTTATTCTGGGTGCATTTTACGCAATTTTGCATAATTGGTAAACTGTAAGAGATAGACAAAAACTCAACTTTCCGAAAATGTAGATCTCATCAAAACACATATATTATGTCCTTTACATTTTTACTGTGGAGGTAACCGTTTCCGAGATATTCCTTGTTATTTGTTTCAGTTGTGAAGTACTTATATTTTTCTCAGACAGTAAGTGTCCGTTCTTCTTTTGTTCTACTCCTGGCCAAGCAAAGAAGTGATTTGCAATAGCAATCGCATAACGACAGCTTTTAAAACATTTGACTGTCGGCTTAGCATATGGTATTCCCTTATTTTCATCCGACTTATAAGAAACTAAGCAATAAGAACATTCTGCTAATGATTATCTCGATTAGCAAGGTGCAGGAAGAAGAATCAATTTAGTAAGAAATTTGTAGAACAGCTAGAGAAAGTCATGCGAGTGTAACACGTCAGATTTTATAGTTTCACTTATATAGCCCCTTTTAACATCTAAGGTCATATCGGGGGCTTTGGATTTGTTTATAGAAAACTGGAAAACGACATGGTCAACATCCCACAGGAAACTGCACCAATTTCTTCGAACCCCTCCGAAAATTAGAACGTCGTGAGCAAACAATAATTACCCGCCTCAGAATTGGAGACTGCAAACTGACACATTCCTTCAGCATTAATAAAGGCCCAGAATCAAAATGTGAGACCTGCAACACACCACTTATTGTCCTACATATCCTGCTGCAGTGTCCGAGAGACTTCAGGCCGGCTTCAATGGCTTACCAAGTGCTCTGCATAACCACCAGACAATCAAAAAGACAATAATATTTATAAGAATTATTGTAAAGTATAAATGTAATCATTTTGTATTTTACCAATGTGAAAAAAAACTATTTTATGTACAATTTGTAAGGTCGCGATATGACCATGGTGTTAAAGCGACCCAAAATAAATTATATTGCAAAAAAACACTTCGTTGTCGCCAGGTTCTTTACTTTGAGTTTAAATAGCTTTTTTTCCCTCAAACACATTCACTCTCACATACATAGCTCGCTGACCACTCGACCACGGAGCAATCTATATAATTCTTAATTATACAGACAAACCTTCAGGTGACTTCACAGGTTACCAACCGAGTTAAACTGGAATCAAGAGTAGTCCAAACTTTCGACCATCTTACTCTGTGGTCTTCGTCAGGAAACCTTTACACTATTCGCTTTTGGCTACAGTAGTTAAAGCAGGCAGATTTTTAAACACCAAGGGATTGGTGACGTTCAAACTTCATACTTTTTCCATGGCTAACAGGAAAAACAGTAGTAGCGCAGCTGCTTACCAAGCGGGAGACCTGGGTTCGATTCCCAGTACCGGCCCGGGGTGCACTCAGCCTCGTAAGGTCCCTGGGGGGCCAATTGAGGAGCTACTTGATGGAGAAGTAGCGGCTCCAGGTCACGAGGACCGCATTAACCGGGCTGGAGGGGCTCAAGGCGCTAACCACGTCTCACTCTCCAATACTGCAACCCATCTGTAGTGGACCGAGATGGAGGACGTAGCGGCCGGGCGGTAGGCCAAGGTTTCCCGTGAGCTTTCGTGCCATGGAGTTATTATTAAGAGGAAAAAGAAACATCTTTTTATTTACTTCCTTGTAAGTAGAATGGAAATAAGGGAATACACTAGCCTTAGACGATAATCAAATTTTTTAAAACCTGGTTCCTACGTTTGTGTGTCCAAGAGTTGATAAATTCCCTTATGAGAAATGTTTAAGTATTTTAAAACCTAAGCCTCTTGCAAGGAATATCTCAAAAATACCCAACTCCAGGAAAAATGTATGTGACCTAAATTCATCAGGTTTTAACGAGATCTACATTTTTACTTTCTCTACACGTACTATGTACATAGTGTATAGAGAAGGTATTGTATTGCACCAAAAAATTCGATACCAAAATTTCACCGAAAATATTCGTTTTAGCTCCCCCTGATTCCAAAAAAAAAAAGCATTTTACAAAAAGGTCCGTGTGTGTGTGTGTGTATGTGTGTGTGTGTGTGTGTGTGTGTGTGTGGACAGCATAGCTCAAAAACAAAAAGACCGTTAAATACCAAACTTGGTATTTAAGTTTGGCATCTTCCAAGGATGCGACACGAAGATTTTCAAGAAAATCCCCCCACATCACAAATACCTTTTACCTGGAACATTTTTTGAAAATTTTGAACTTTCTTAAAAATGGCTCTAACGATTTTGATTAAAATGTCAAATATTAAAGATATTTACTTGAGAAATAAAATGCATATCTTGAATTTTCTAGGAATAGCCTCTGAAGACTACTCTATTCTGGATGAATTTTATTGAATTTTGCATAACTTGATTGATAGACAAAAACGTATAACACAAAAGGCGTAGATCTCGATAAAACACACAATTTAGGTCATATACATTTTTTTCGTACAGTTGGCCGTTTTCAAGATATTCCGTGATAATCCGTTTAAAACACTTAAAGCGAATTTCAATCCCATAGCAACCACTTTTTAAAATATTTGACTATCAGTTTAGTCCAGTGTAATCCTTTATTTCCTTCTTCTTACAAGGAACTCAATAGTTTCTCCTAATGTTTAGGTATGAAATAGAAGAATAAGCTTATTAACAATAATTTGTTATACAGATGTAGAGAAAGTCATGTGAAAGTCATCAGATGTTTTAAATTATATTTTGTTCCCTTAGTCTACATAATTCAAGCAGCTATGTGCTAATAAATTTCTGGTAGATACTTTATGACAGTTGATTGATTTTTCAATCAGTAACTGAGTAATTATATTTGCTACACAGTTGAACTTCCAATTAATAAATTAGTAATAATTTGATTTCAAAATATAATTGAGATAAATTATGAATATTTATTTTCGGTTATATTTGTACGTTTAATTAGCAGTATTCTATTGCTTTTATTTTCAACAGTGTATAACAACTGGCACGAATAAATGAAGATTTTCCTATTTTTATAATGCTAATTGCGTTTCCGTTGAAAATGTTAATATGTGAATGCGCTAACGCGAAAATTAATTTAGGGGTTCCAACATATACCAATGTAAATAGAGCATTATTTATCTATGGCCTTTGGTTATTTCTTCTTTGTATTTCGTTTCTTTGTTGTTTCAGAATGCTTAAATAGCACTTGATTCGGTTTTATTTTTACGTTTTATACATGTAACATGTACATAGTGTACAGAAAAGGTATTTTATTCTACCTAAAAATTCAGTGCCTAGATATCACCGGAAATACATGTTTTAAAACCCACGGATAGAACAAATTTAGAAAACAGTGTGTGTGTGTGTGAAATAACTGTTAAATACCAAACTACCCTCACCAAGCAAAAGTTTTCGAAAATTTTGTTTTTCTCAAAAATGGCTGAAACAATTTTGATTAAGATACCGTATATTATCATCACAAATAAAATGTATGTCCTGAAAGTTTCTGGGGATAGCTTCTGAAGACCTGTTCATTCTAGATGAATTTTGCATAACGGTTAAAACGTAATAGACAAAACGTAGATGTAGATTTTGTTAAAGCATAATTTATGTCATATACGTTTTATATGTAGAGCTGACCGTTTCTTAGAAATTCCTTGTTATAGGTTTTTAATTTTAAACTACGACTTAAACTTTTCTCAAACGGGAAGTGACATTTCGTTAAATCTCTCTTATTTTATTGAGGCCATGCAAAGCGAACCGAACTTCAGTTGCCTTACACAGGACCAGCTTTTAAAACATGCCGTCTAGTGTCCCCGAGTGACATTCCCTCCATTTCTCATATCACTACCCACAACGTCGTTCTAAGTGGTAAGAGAAGGTGTCACCCCAAAGGAGAATGAAAGCAGTTTATGTTGACGTGAGTACTGTGCGCGTTGGGCGGGAAAGTTTAAAGATGTTGAGTTGGGAACATCTGACTTGCGTGACAAACAAAGAGTTGCACGTCCTGTGACCAACACGTTCTTGTGAAATGGTGGTTGTGCTTGAAATTTCTCTCCGAGTGATACGACGATCGTCCTGAAGCAATCTGTCAACTCGGTTGCTTTCTTTCATTCTCTGATGAATCTCCTTTGGGGTGACACCTTCTGCTGTCAAGAATTCAATGACTGCACGCTACTTAAATCCCATTCACCGACCGTCTGGGTAGAGTTCCATACTTTACACTGTAACAACACAATGCTAAGGCTATAGAGAAGAGGCTAAGGAACAAGCCAGTACCTGCCGCACACCAATGCTGCCATCTGTTGAAGAGTTACAAAGGTGGGGGCATTCATTTCATTCAACCCTCGTAGTATATTTACCTACAGTTGTCCACTGCCTTTCTGGAGATCTGTGAAGGAGATTTGGAGATCTGTGAATTCCCTTAGATGCAGTTAATGGTGTATTAAGATTTATTTCTTCACAATATTTGGTGACTCTCAGGTGAGGTGGTAGCTGATGCTGTGAATTCATCTTTATATTTCTGTGAAAAGAGGTAGCTGATGTAGTATATTTACCTACAGTTGTCCACTGCCACTTTTTCCTAATTGGGAAACCCACATGGCGTTGCTTTTGATAATTGAGGCAAGCAGGTCGCTCGCACCTCAAGAAGGAAATTAGCCCTCCATGCGGGCCGGGGTTATGGATTATTGAGTTTAGCACGTGCAGAGAGGTCGCAGATTGAGGAACAGCACATACTGGCTCCTGCTTGGAGAAATGAAAAATGGAGCGAGTATAATGAAGGCACCTTACCTTCCTTCCTTGCCACAGCCACCGTCGCCGTTTTACTCCTTTATCGTCCTTTTACCCCCCAACCCGTGATAAATCAGTAATGGGGGCCACACAAAATGAACACCCCCCACCCCCCTGTGGCTCCGCTCTTTCCTTTCGCCCAACCACCACCAGCTAATTACATCCGTTTACTAATGTAACGGTAGGGAACCAGCAATGAATATTTTATGTGGTTGTGTGTGTGTGCGCTTGCTTATTCGACGATCCCTTCCTCTATCTTCTTCTTCTTCTGCTCTCCAGCCTCCTGGGCTCCTTGTGAAACAAATTTCACTTAACTTGAAGGGTTAGGGCCAGTATATCCGCCCTCTGATGGGAAAGAGCATCTTACGCTGGAATTGTCCTCTTCAATATTTTATTGCTCTATCATTGGATTTACGAAGAACGGAGATGGATGTGGACATTCGGTAACTGGACACATCTGGGAAGAGAGACAAAAAAACGACAAGAAAGAACGGTGGTGGAATTTTCAGCTTTTTCTTCCACAGACTTGCCTTTATTGCTTTTCCAGACTCTCCACACTTTTCACTGGTGTATTTTCACTCAAATTCTATTATACAGTGCTACCAATAATTCTAAGCACCATTTACTTTCTCTTCCACGTATGTAATTATATAGAAGTAGAGTAGTATTTAATTTCAGCAAAAAAAAAAAAAAACTCTTGAAGTTTTCCATTCACACTTGTTAGGATGACATATTTTTACCTTCTCAAACACGTATGTACGAACTCAGTGGTTGGAGAAAGTATTACATTTCACTTAAAATTTTGGTACCGAGATTTCACCAGAACTATGTTTTGAGACTCCTGGAATCTACAAAGAAAATTTTTAGAAACATCTCAAATGTGTGAGTATGTGTGTGCGTGCCATTAAACACCAAACTTGGTATTTAAGTTTAGTATCTTCCAAGGATGCGACGTGAAGGTTTTGAGAAAATTCCCCCTGCCCCTTACATGGAAAAATGTTCAAAATTGTTGTTTGTCTCCCGATTATAATTAAAATACATATTAAATATATTAATATGCAAATAAAATAAATAAAATGTATATCTTGAATTTTCTGGGAATACCTTCTGAAAACTTCTTCACTCTGGATGAGCTTTGTATAACTAACAAACCGTAAGAAATACACGAGACGAAAACTTACTATACAAAATTATATTATTTTTACACGTACTACGTTTATAGTGTATAAAGAAGGTAATGTAATGCACTCAAAAATTCGATACCGAGATTTCACCGGATATACATGTTATAGGTCCCCCTGAATAAACGAAGCATTTTTAGAAAAAGGTTCGTGTATGTGTGTCTGAAGACAGCCCAGCTCAGAAACGAAAAGTCCATTAAATACCAAACTTGGTATTTAAGTTCAATATTTTTCAAGGATGCGACACGAAAATTTTGAGAAAAATACCCCCTCCCCCGTCCACCCTTTACATGGAAAAAAGCTAGAAAGTTTTCATTTTCTCAAAAGTGACTCAAACGATTTTGATTAAAATACCGTATATTAAAATATTTACATGCAAATACAATGTACATTTTGAATGCTCTAATATGTTTAATATACCACATTTTAATCAAAATCGTTAGAGCGATTTTTGTGAAAATCAAAATTTTCGAAACACTTTCCATGTACATAAAGAGAAGTTTGGGGTGGGAGGATTTTCTTTAATATCTTCGTGTCGTATCCTTGGGAGATTCCAAACTTAAATGCCAAGTTTGGTATTTAAGGGACTTTGCGTTTTTGAGCTATGCTGTCCACAGACAGATCCGGTGAAATCTCTGTATCGAATTTGGGGTGCACTACAATACCTTCTTTATACACTATTTACATAGTACGTGTAGAGAAAGTAATAATAAAACAGTTATTTGGTCCACGAGATTTGAATCCAGGACATCCCACAGACTACCTTCTGAACCACCCGTTCGGTTTCGTTATTTTGTCTATTAGCTGTATGGTGATTTGAATTTCTTTTACATTAGAAGGTTTCAGAAAATACATTAACATAAGATTCTATCTGTTAGGTGATGTAAGAATGTCTGAAGCGATTTCTGGTATGTTTTAAAAACGTATCTGTAATGTCACTTTGCGTTATTTTTCACATTTATGTTTCACTTAGGGAAAAGTCTTTGAAATAAGAGGTACAAGTTGAAGATACTCCGGATATCTGTGGCGCTGACGTACTAAGATTAGAGATAAGTGGCAAAACATGCCTTCTCCATTACGCATAGAAATGTCTAATGAATTTTTTAAAGTGACGTGTCAGATAAAAGAAACGGAATGGAATTTTGAGATAAAATGTAAGTAGCAGCTATTTTTAAATGAAGGTGGAGTTTAAGAATGAAAACGCCTAAATGTGTTGTACTTCTGTTGGCCTAAGTAAAAAGAAAAATACCTTAAGTGTTCCATTCAAATGAATTTATCTATATCTCTGCATCCAATTATTGTTAAAAAGCTTATTCTTCTATTTACTTGATGCTAAACGAGAAAAAAAAATAACACAAATAGTCTTATTACCTGCTTCCTTGTAAGTAGAAGCGAAATAAGGGAGTACCATAAGTTAAAGGGAAAGCCAAAAGCTGGTTGCTATGTGACTGATGTTCCTTTGTTTGTATGGACAGGAGTTGACAAATTCCTGTATGAGAAAAGTTTTTCAAAGCTGAAACCAAGAAAAACGAATATTTCAAAAACGATGAACTCCACCAAAAAAGAGTATATAATATAAATTGTATGTTTTAACGTGCTCTACATTTTTCGTGTGTTAAGATTTTGTCCATCTCTTACGGTTTAGTAGTATACAAAATGCATCCAGAATAAAGTAATCTTCAGAGGCTATTCCCAGAAAATTCAAAACATACATTTTATTTGTCAGGTAAATATCTTTAATATATATTTTAATCAAAATCGTTAGAGCTATTTTTTAGAAAATCAAAATTTTCGAAAAAGTTCCATATAAAGGTTAGTTTGGGGTGGGGGGATTTTTTTCAAAAGCTTCGTGTCGTATCCCTGGAAGACACTAAACTTAAATACCAAGTTTGGTATTTTACCGACTTTTCGTTTTTGAGTTATCGTGTTCAAGGACACACGGACAGGGACATACGGACCTTTTTCTGAAAATACTTTTTTTGGATACAGGGGACCCTAAAACATATATTTCTGGTGAAATCTCGGTATCGATTTTTTTGGTGGAGTGCAATACCTTCTCTATACGCTATGTACATAGTACGTATAGAGAAAGTAAAAAATTCTTTTTGGATTCAGGGGGACCCAAACATGTATTTCCGATGAAATCTTGAAACGAAAGTTCACCTCCCGCTTGAGAAAAGTTTAAGTAGTTTTAAAACAGAAAGAAATATCTCGGAAACGGTTTTAACTCTACGAAAAGAATACATGACAAATTGTGTTTTAATGAGCTCTCTTACGGTTTACGAATTATACAAAAGTCATCAGAATAAAGAAGTCTTCAGAAGCTATTCCCAGAGTTGAAGCTCTTGACACATCCGCTCCTGCGTTCGCAACATTTTACAATTGTATAAGTGAATTTAAACGTAGCCGTACATCCACAAATGTTGAACATCGTTCCGAACGTCCAGTAGAAGCGACTTCCTCAAATGATTGTCAAAATCCAGGATATGGCTTTGAATTATCCATTGATCAAAGTTCGCGAAGTAGTAGAAACCACAGACATATCACAAGGAACAGTGTTCTCAATGTTGCACTAAAATTTAGGACCGACAAAGGTCTCGGCTAGATGGTTGCCGCGCTTGTACTGAATGGAAAATAAACG
Organism: Hymenopus coronatus; assembly: GCA_030762935.1. NCBI lineage: Eukaryota > Metazoa > Arthropoda > Insecta > Mantodea > Hymenopodidae > Hymenopus > Hymenopus coronatus. The sequence continues at coordinate 14,945,702 of CM060894.1, forward strand.
CAATCGTGTGATCGATTCGGAAGTGGTTTGGCACTTTTTCGTCGCAATCCTCAAAAGTTTCTTCGCCAATAGTGAAACATGGATACACTACTATACTCCCGAGACAGAATTACAGTCGGAACAGTGGGTTTAGAAAGGCGAAAGGGTTCCGAAGAAGGCAAAGGTGGGGAAATCTGCAGACAAGGTGACGGTCTTGGTTTTTTGGGACGCACACCGAATTATCTACATTGATTACTGGCAGAAAGGAGGAACGGAAAATGCTTCGTTATTGCACCGACTGAGTTGATAAATAAAGAAAACACGAACTCATCTGGCACAAAAAAAATATTTTTCATGAAGACAATGCAAGAGTGCCCGCACACCAGAGCAGTTTCGATAGCGAAACCTTTAGAATTAACGTTCGAATTGCTACAACATCCACCGTATTCACCAAATTTGTCCTACCAGATATTTTTTTTTTTTATTTTCAAACTTGAAAAAGTGGTTTAGCGGAAAGCGAGTTAACGAAGAGGCCATCTCCCCAACAGATGCCTATTTTGAGGACCTTCCGAACACTACTTTTTAGAAGGTTTAAAACAGTTAGAAACGCTGGGAAAGGTGTATCAAGCTAAAGGAAGATTCATTTGAAAAATCTGATGTGTTCCATTCACAAGACTTTCTCTACATCTCAGCAACAAATTATTGTTAAATAGCTTATACTTTTCTTTGCTTCATGCTAATCGATAAAAAATAGTCCTATTACGTACTTCCTTGTAAGTAAAAGCGAAATAAGGGAGTACCACAGGTTAAAGTGATAGTCAAAAGCTGGTTACTATGTCACTTAAGTTCCTTTGTTGTATGAACAGGAGTTGACAAATTCCTGTATGAGAAAAGTATAAGTTTTTCAAAGCTGAAACCAAAAACAAGGAATATCTCAAAAACAATCAACTCCACGAATATATATAACAAATTGCGCTTTTTATTGGGCTCTACATTTTTTGTGAGGTAAGTTTTTGTCCATCTCTTACGGTTTAGCTGTTATGCAAAATTATGTAAAATTCATCAAGTATAAAATAGTCTTCAGAGGCTATTCCCAGAAAATTCAAGATATGCATTTTGTTTGTCAGGTAAATAACTTTAATATACGATATGTTAATCAAAACCGTTAGCCATTTTTAAAACAATCAAAATTTTCGAAAAAAAACTTTTCATCTAAAGGGTTTTTTGGGGTGGGGGGATTTATCTCAAAATCTTCGTGTCGCATCCCTGAAAGATGTTAAACTTAAATACAAAGTTTGATATTTTACCGACTTTTCGTTTTTGAGTTATCGTGTTCACAGACAGACAGACACACACACGGACCTTTTTCTGAAAATGCTTTTTTTGGATACAGGGGACCCTAAAACATATATTTCCGGTGAAATTTCGGTATCGAATTTTTGGATGGAGTGCAATAACTTCTCTTTACACTATGTACATAGTACGTGTAGAGAAAGTAAAAATTAACAAAAATCTACCAAAATAATTTTTTGTTCTATATTTTTCTAAGAAAAAATTTACAGAATTGCGAACACTGCTTCCAAATCTCACTAGAGATTAATGCTTTACTTAGAGTTTTGCTACTCCATTGTGGGTGGAAGCTGTGTATATTAGCGTACAGTATTTCAAACATGTCGCGTTCCTAGAAACTGTTTCAATTTAGTAAACCTCTCCCCGGTGAACAAAGACACACATTCTCCCTTCCTGTTTACCTTTGTAAACTTACATACATAGGAAGCACAGTAAAGAATGTGCTGTGTGCGTATTATCTTTCATACACTGATTATATACACTTCTATTGAAGCTACCATTAATGGTTTACATTAACAGTGGTGCTTCATCTAACATCATTGTCATTCAGATAGGAAAACATCCGATGTTTTGGTACCCTATAGTGCTTTTATTTCCATAATGTTGGCAGAATCCCTTTGTTGTATACACACCTGTCATTTCTTTGAACAAGCTGAGTGGAAAGGGGGAGGGGTGGGAAACGAAGGCATTATTTGTTTATTAAAGTTTACATATTTATAAGCTTTAAGGATACCCAGCTGAGAAAATTGATCAAAAAGTGCAAAAAAAGTAAAAACTTTTTTGGCCTAATTAAATAATATAATGATTGCAGTTCAATTTCTTGATGTTTTTATTACCATGCAACGCTTTAAACCGTATCACGTGACGATTTAAATCGATGACTAAGTGGGTGCGGTGCTAAAAAAACGAAATGTACAAAACAGGTGCTTCTATCCGCCCCGTCATCATCCAAACATACCGTACCACCGATTATTTAACCTGGGTCCTCCCCATCCTAAACCACAGGCGAGATAGAGCACCCAGCGAGCTTCTCCACACTCCATCAACGCATATTTCTGACCGTGAAATAGAGACTGTTTTGGCGGTAGAGTGTAGCTTGACTCGGACCATATGACTTGCAGTTTTTCTTTGCTTTATATATTCAGGAGAATTTGTGTAATCAGTCCGTGAGAGTTGACAGATATTCATGGTTTAAAAATTTCTGAAGAAGATTATGACATTCTAAGACTTACAAAGAAACAGTGTTATTTGTATGTTAAACCTTAAAACCTATTTTCTCGGGTTTTTATTTTTCAGCGTTTTCAAAACTAGATAGTTCCACACGACGCAGTTTTCGAAACAGCAGCTTGAAAATGTTTATGCTTGGATAAAAATAGTAGAAAAGAAAATTGATGACATGATTTTTTCTAATATCACCAGTGCTTGTGTAATTAAATAATAAACTTCATAATTCAATAGCAAAAATTAATAAAATGACAAATGAATTTTTTCTCCTAAACCAAGAGTCAGTTAAATTTCATCTCATCAATTTCCTAATACTGTATTTATCAGTATAACTGCAAAGTATTATATTTCTCTAACTGAAATTACATCGTGTAGAATGACAATAAAACACTATTAAAATGTTAGTATCACGGAACTATTTTGAACAAAAGTCTGAAAATTAGCATGTAAAGTATTCTTAATACTGCAATGGCTGTGGGTGCAGATGGGTATCCTCAAGTATTTTAAAACTGAAACTAATAACAAGGAATATTTGGAAAATGTCAACACCACGAAACAAATTTGACTGTCTCTAGCTGTTCTATATACAAATTTCTTACAAAGATTACTCTACTTTCTAAACCATGCTAATTAAGATAAACATTAACAGAATGTCTTTATTACCTTGTTCCTTACAAGTGGAAGCGAATTAAGAGAATACACGAGGCTATAGTGATAGCCAAATGTTTTAAAAGCTGTCGCTATGGAAAAAGTTTCGAAAATTTTGATTTTGTAAAAAATGGCTTTGACAATTTTGATTAAAGTTTTTTATATTTATGATATTTACATGCCAAATAAAATGTATGTCTTGAATTTTCTGGAAATAAACTCTGAAACCTACTTCATTCTGAACGAATTTTACGGAATTTTGAATAACTGCTAAACCGTAAGAGATGGACAAAAACTTACCACACAAAACATGTACCGCACGTTAAAACATACAATTTATGTTACATACATTTTTTTCGTGGAGTTGATCGTTTTTGAGATATTCTTTGTTTTTGGTTTCACCTTTGAAAAACTTAACCTTTCTCATTCAGAAATTTGTCAACTCCTGTCCATACAAACAAAGGAACATCAGTCACATAGCAATCAGCTTTTGACTACCACTTTAACCTATGGTACTCCCTTATTTCGCTTCTACTTACGAGGAAGCAAGTAATACGACTATTTCTGCTAATTTTTTGTCGATTAGCATTAAATAAAGTGAAGCATAGGGTTTTTAAGAATACTTTGTTGCAGAGATGTAGAGAAAGTCATGTGAATGGAGCACATCAGAAATTTACACACCTAATATTTCTCTTATTGGTTAGAACAAAATAAGTGGAAACGGTGTGGAAAATTGTAGCAATTTTAGTTTCTTAAAGTTTGCATTTTTAAAGATTTAAGTATATTGAAACTAAAACCAATCAACAAGGAATATCTCGGAAATGTCAACTCCACGAAAAAGAAACGTATATGATAAATTGTGTGATTTAATGAGATCTGATTGTTTGTGTAAAAGTTTCTACTTTCTCTAACAGTACCTGGTACCTAGGCAAAGACGGTATTGCATTCCAACTAAAAATTCGATTCCGACATTTCACCGTAAATACACGTTATAGGGTCCCCTGTGTCCCCCCCCCCCCCGCCAAAGCATCTTTAGGAAAGCATTTTGGGAAAAGCCTCCATAAACCAAACCAGCCTTTACATGGACTTTTATTCTATCAAGTATGGCTCTAACAGTTTCATTTAAATCGCCGTATATTAACATATTTAAAAGACAAACTTTCTGGGAATAGCCTCTGAAGACCTCTTTATTCTGGATGAATTTTGCATAGTTGATAAACCGTAACAGACTGACAAAAACTTACTACTGAAAAAAAAAAAAACTTTTTTATATGGGAATTTGTCAACTCCAGGCAATACAAAAAAAAAATCTGATGTGTTCCATTCACATGACTTTCTCTATATCACTGCAACAAATTATTCTATTTACTTCATCTAATGGAGAAAAAATTCGGAGCAATAGTCTTATTACTTGCTTCCTTGTTAGCAGAAGTGAAATAAGGGGGTACCATAGGTTAACGTGATAATCAAAAGCTGGTTGCTCTGCGACTGAAGTTCCTTTGTTTGTATGGACAGAGTTGACGAAGTCCTGTATGAGAAAAGTATGTCTTTATAGCTGAATAAAAAACAAGGAATATCTCAAAAACAATTAACTCCACGAAAAACATGTACATATCATAAATTGTGTGTTTTAGGGTGCTCTACATTTGTTGTGTGGTAAGTTTTTGTCCATTTTTTACAGTTTAGCAGTTATGCAAAATTCCGTAAAATTGACCGAGAATAAAGTAGTCTTCAGAGGGTATTCCCAGAAAATGCAAAATATACATTTTATTTGTCAAGTAAATAATTTTTAATATACGATATTGTAATCAAAATCGTTAGAGCCATTTTTCAGAAAATCAAAATTTTCGAAAATGTTCCATGCAAAGGGTAGTTTTGGGTGGTGGGGTTGTTCTCAAAATCTTTGTGTCGCATCCCTGGAAGATGCTAAACTTAAATACCAAGTTTGGTATTTTACCGACTTATCGTTTTTGAGTTATCGTATTCATAGACACACGGACACACACACGGACCTTTTTCTGAAAATACTTTTTTTGGATACAGGGGTCCCTAAAACATATATTTCGGTGAAATCTCGGTATCGAATTTTTTGGTGGAGTACAATACCTTCTCTATACACTATATACATGGCACGTATAGAGAAAGTAAAAACGAATTTCAACTAAATGGCTACCAGCTTTTAAAAGATTTGACTATCGCTTTCACGTGAAATCTCATTATAGAATTTTTAGGTACAATACAATATTATACAATATTTTGGATGCAAAAAATTATTTTTGGCCTTGGGCAAAGCTCAAATGATGGTAAATGCACTAGTGTAAAGCTTTTAGGAATGGCTTTAGACACAGAATTAAGCTGAACTTCACATGTTGAAATGGTTTGTAAAAATTTATCCAAAGTTGTGTATTTACTCATAACCATTTACAACAAAGCACCTTGCAGCTATTTAAATCAAATATATATTTCTTTGTTTGAAAGTGTTTTAGCTATGGACTGTTAGCATGTGGGAACTGTTGTAAATCAAAGTTTCTACTTCTAAAAGATCTGATGTGTTACACGCACATGACTTTCTCTAAGTCTTCTACAAACTTCTTACATAAGATTATTCATCTTTCTGCACCTTGCTAATCGAGATAATCATTAGCAGAATGTAGAAAGAAAATAAGGGAATACACTAGGCTAAACCGATACTCAAATGTTTTAAAATTTGTCGTTATTCGATTGTCATTGCAAATCGCTTCTTTGCTTGGCCAGGAGTAGAACAAAAGAAAAACGGACACTTCCTGTCTGAGAAAAGTATAAGTACTCACAACTGAAACAAAAAACAAGGAATATCTCGGAAACTGTTATTTCCACAACAAAAATGTAAAGGACATTGTGTGTTTTGATCAGATCAACATTTTCTGTAGTAAGTTTTTGCCTATTTCTTACCGTTTATCAGTTAAGCAACATTTAGCAAAATTCATCCAGAATAAAGAGCTCTTCAGAGGCTACTCCCAGAAAATTCAAGATATACATTTTATTTGGTATGTAAATATCTTTAATACACAGGATTTTAATCAAAATCGTTAGTAATTTTTTAGAAAATTAACATTTTCGAAAATTTTTCCATGTAAACGGTAGTTGGGGGTGGGGGATTTTCTTGAAAATCTTCGTGTCGCATCCTTGGAATATACCAAACCTAAATACCAAGTTTAGTATTTAATGGTCTTTTCGTTTTTGAGTTATGCTATCCATAGACACACACGCACACATACACACGGAACTTTTTTTGGATACAGGAGGTCCTAAAACATGTATTTCCGGTAAAATCTCGGTTTTTAATTTTTGGATGGAATATAATACTTCCTCTATACACTATGTACATAGTACGCATAGAGAAAGTAAAAAGAAAGCTATGAGAATGTTATGTCATTCTTCTTACAATGCTCCATGTAGACCACTTTTTAAGCAACAGAAAATTTTAACAGCGTACAATTTCTATGTATTACAATTATTATTATTATTATTATTATTATTATTATTATTATTATTATATCTGCACAAGAATGTAAATCAATTTAAATGAACAGACATGTACACTTATTAAATACCAGAAATATTTAAACATTACATATTCCAGTCACTAGACTGAAAAACGTTCAAGGTAGTCATTTGATAACCACCATAATAAACTATAAGCAGCTTCCTGACAAAATGAGAGATCTCCATGTAATACAGTTTAAGGCTAAAGTAAAGAATCTGATGTGTTCCATTCATATGACTTTCTCTACATCTGTGCAACAAATTACTATTAGAAACTTATGCTTACTATTTACTTCATCTAAACGAGAAAAAATTAGCAGAAATAGTCTTATTACTTTCTTCCTTGTAAGTAGAAGCGAAATAAGGGAGTACCATAGGTTAAAGTGATAGTCAAAAGCTGGTTGCTATGTAACTGAAGTTCCCTTGTTTGTACGGACAGGAGTTGATAAATTCCTGTGTGAGAATAAGTTTTCAAAGCTAAAACAAAAAACAATGAATATCTTATAAATGATCAATTCCACGAAAAAATGTATACAACATAAATTGTGTGTTTTAATGTGCTCTACATTTTTTGAGGGGTAAGTTTTTGTCTATCTCTTACGGTTTAGCAGTTATTCAAAATTCCGTAAAATTCATCCAGAATAAAGTAGTCTTCAGTGGCTATTCCCAGAAAATTCAAAATATACATTTTATTTGTCAGATAAATATCTTTAACATACGAAATGTTAATCAAAATCGTTAGAGCCGTTTTTGAGAAAATCAAAATTTTCGAAAAAAGTTTCCATGTAAAGGGTAGTTTGGGGTGTGAGGGGTTTTCTCAAAATCTTCGTGTCTCATCCCTGGAAGATACTTAACTTAAATACAAAGTTTGGTACTTTACCTACTTTTCGTTTTTGAGTTATCGTGTTCACTGACACACGGATCTTTTTGTGAAAATGTTTTTTTTTTTTTATACAACGGACCCTAAAACATATATTTCCGGTGAAATCTCGGTATCGAATTTTTGGTTGCAGTGCAATACCTTCTCTATACGCTATGTCATAGTACGTGTAGAGAAAGTAAAAACAAACGTTCTATATAATCTTGCTTTGTCTATTTTCAGATTTGTGTTTGAATACTGTTTAGCTTTGTGAACTAATTGGTGGCACAGTACATTTGAGGCCAGAATCACAGCGCTGAGGCTCGCCTGATTGCGGTCCCATATTGGTTAATCATAGCCATTACCCAGGTGTTTGAGTAGGCTTTGGATACCATTACGCGCGCTTCCGAGCCATCCAAAAGCCCATTATAATCTGCCATGACTTTACATCACAGCTATATCTGCATTCGAAATGCGCGCTATACATACCATGGTCGGAATACGTCCAGCGGCTATTTATAACTGCTATTTGCATGATTAGCGTACAATACACTTCTATCAGCCCAATTAACTATCAGGTCAATCACGAAATTCATGTTTTATTGTTACGTACACATGCATATATAGCTATGCAGATCGGCAGGGGCTGGGGAAATTGGGGAAGGGCTGATTGGATAAGCGTATAACAGCTGTTATAAATTGTATTACAGAATCATGAATAGAAGTTTCGCATGATATTACTCTGATGTCGGTTCACTTGTTTTTATCCCCCGTGCTGCAAACAAACAACTGACTGGCAGGACACGTATACCAGCTTTTTTTCTACCCCCTCTCCTGTATCGACGTTGGTCGAGATTGAAAGATTTATATCGTTCGGCGGAGGCGTTTTTCGCTGAGATACTCCGTATTGTTTCATATCCCGTGACTGCGTTGTATACAAACAGATTAGTTTATCCACATACGCGTATCATTTCAAACAAAGAGCTAGGCTAATTGAATTGGATTGAATTTGACGTAGCGTTTGGAGGATGGAGAGCTTTTCCCTTTTTTAAAACTTCTCCCTCTCTCTCTCCACGTCCATGTTTCTTTTAATGCTTTATTAAGCACACAGGCTAGCTTCATGGTACTCGATCGTTCAGCATAGACTCGCCCTTCCCTTATTTGAATTTTACAACGTTTTTACTTTCTCTAATTCTTACACAGTGGGACGCATGTCTGGAAGATAAGTAGCGGTTTGGACACCATTCCTTAACCTATTTTTCGACATAGTTGCCAACATTGATCAGGCATTTGAAATTTCGGGGAATCAACTATTGCATGCCCTCTTCAAAGAAAGCTGCCGCCAGTGAAGACATCCATTGTTGTAGAAGCACAACACAACTACTCTTAATGAGAATCGTCTGTTTTCACGAATTGCCTCGTTCAGTTGTTAAACTAAACAATTAGTGACAACAGAAGGCCGCCCAATCGTCGGAGCCATTCAATATTTTCGAAAATTTTTTACTGAATCAGGTAGTTTATTTAACGGCCACGTTTATCGAATTGTAAATTGTTGCAATCGCAGGAGCAGATGTGCTATGACGCTCATCCACCTCGAGTTTTATCTTTTTCAGTGTTAAGCCATTTAAATAAAAGTGTTAATCACCGCATGAAAATCGTTTTTTTTTTTTTTTTTCCTGTCTCTCTAATGCAGCACCAAATTGTTTATTCAATCACCTATGGCAACGAAATCATGTAATGGATATATCTGAAACTTTATCTATCATCTAATAATAGACGACGGTTACTAAAAACGAACTCAGGTTTTCATTGTAAGTACAGTCTGAGCTAAAATCGGATAGGTTATAGAGCAATACATCAAAACTGGTTCCAAACTTATTAGAGAGGTGCCCGAATGGATTAGAGTAGGAGCATGGCGGATGCTAAAAATTACTGACGAGAATGGTGTGAGAATCTGATCCATTTGCCAGGAGGAAGAGTCTTGGACCCATATCTTGGCAAGATGTAGGGGAATGGAGGGAAAAGTATTTACAGAGATAAATTTACCACCGCGAATGTAGAGAGAGCTAGAAGCATGTTGGACGTTACTGGCAGGCACAGAACACGCCGACGGGCCAGATAAATTTCTACTTAACGCAAGAAAGCTGAGAAGACATAATAGGGAAGAGAGGGGGGCGATAAGAAGAGCTAAAAGTGATTATAATGTTTTACATACATATATTTTATGTATTATTTTCGATCATTGCTTTGTTGTATTATTAATATGTTTATATATTTCTCTTAAGTATATTTGTCTACCATAACGGAGTACAATAATGGATCTGAACAAAGTTTATTTTCGTGTTTACTCGAAATTCTTTGTTTTTACTTTCTCTACATGTACTATGTACACAGTGTATAGAGAGGGTATTATATTGCACCCAAAAATTCGATACCGAGATTTCACCGGAAATACATGTTTTGGGACCCCCTGAATATAAAAAAAGCATTTTTGGAAAAAGGTCTGTGTGTGTGTGTGTGTGTGCGTGTGACTGCGGACAGCATAGCTCAAAAACGAAAAGACCGTTAAATACCAAACTTGGTATTTAAGTTTGGTATCTACTAAGGATGCGATACGAAGATTTTCAATAAAAATTCCCGCACCCCCACCTACCCTTTACATGCAACTTTTTTTCGAAAATTTTGATTTTCTCAAAAATGGGTGTAACGATTTTGATTAAAATACTACATATTAAAGCAATTTCTATCACAAATAAAATGTATATCTTGAATTTTTTGGGAATAGCATCTAAACATTTGTTTATTTTGGATGAGTTTTGCTTAATTTGCTATATCTGTAAACCGAAAGAGATAGACAAAAACTTAGTATACAAAAATGCTGATCTTATTAAAATACACAGGTTATGCTATATGCATTTTTTTTTTCGTGGAGCTTACCGTTTTCGAGGTATTCCTTGTTATTAGTTTCAATTGTGAAGTACTTGTACTTCTTTTAGACAGAAGTTTTTCTTTTGTTCTACTCCTGGCCGAGCAGAGAAGAATTTGCAATGACAGTCGCATAACGACAGCTTTTAAAACATTGACTATCAGTTTAGCCTAGTGCATTGCCTTAGCTCCCTTCTACTTATAAGAAACTAATAAGAACATTCTGTTAACGTTTATCTCGATTTGCATGGTGTAGAATAAGAATTATCGTTTTTAAGAAGTTTGTTTGTGGAATAGCTAGAAAAAGTCATGCGAGTGTAACACATCAGATATTTTTTCACTTTCTCTATACGCACTTGTACGTGCTGTATAGAGAAGGTATTGCACTCCACCCAAAAATTCTATACCGAGATTTCACCGGAAATATATGTTTTAGGGTCCCCTGTATCTAAAAAAAAAAGCATTTTCGGTAAAAGGTCCGCGTATGTGTGTGTGTCCGTGTGTCTGTGAACACGATAACTCAAAAACGAAAAGTCGGTAAAATACCAAACTTGGTATTTAAGTGTAGTATCTTCCAGGGATGCGACATGAAGATTTTGAGAAAAATCCCCCACCCCCAACTACCCTTTACGTGGAACTTTTTTTCGAAAATTCTGATTTTCTCAAAAATGGCTCTAAGGATTTTGATTAAAATTTCGTATATTACAAATATTATCTGGCAAATAAAATATATGTCTTGAATTTTCTGGGAATAGCGTATGAGAAGTACTTTATTCTGGATGAATTTTACAGAATTTTGAATAACTGCTAAACTATAAGAGATGGACAAAAACTTACTCCACGCAAAATGTAGAGCACATTAAACCACACAATTTATGTTATATACATTTCTTTCGTGGAGTTTATCGTTTTTGATACATTCCTTGTTTTTGGATTCTGCTTTGAAAAACATACTTTTCTCATACAGGAATTTGTCAACTGCTGTCCATACAAAGAAAAGAACTTCAATGACATAGCAACCAGCTTTTGACTATCAGTTTAACCTATGGTACTCTCTTATTTCGCTTCTACTTCAAGGAAGCAAGTAATCTGGCTATTTCTGCTATTTTTTTCTGATTAACATGAAGTAAATAGAAAAATTGGCTTATTAAGAATAATTTGTTGCAGAGATATAGAGAAAGTCATGTGAATGGTACACATAAGATTTTTTTAATATTGTTTAAATATTTGTGTATCGCAAAAGCACGTACGGTCTGTGGATGATGATCAATGCATGGGTACTAGTGTTTCAATAAATACAAACCTTTTTCGATGTTACGAGAGTAATTTTTTGGATTTTCTAAGGACTTTTTGAATGCCCTTCGTAGGCTGTAGATATAGGATTATTGATGAAAATTTGCATATCCGAAGCAGTTATAAACGTAAATAGCCGGTGTATAAATGTAATACGAGGACCTTTTTGTTTTAACCTCCGATATAAATAAAAGAGAAGTTCATAGAAAGCAATTATTTTATTACTAAAAGTTTTCTACATAATCACCGAAAAGATTGAGACATTTATCGTACCTGTGTACAAGCTTCGCAATACCCGCTTCAAAAAATGTTGCCGCCAATGATTTCAAATGAGCATTGATGTTGTTTTGAAGATCTTTGTTGGTTTGAAACTGCTGTCCTCCTAGCTGTCTTCAGTTCAGGGAAAAGGTGAAAGTTGCTGGGTGTCAGTTCGGGACAGCCGGCGGATGATCGAAAATGTCCCATTGAAATTGTTCAAATGGGTTGTGCCAACAGTGTGTGGACGAGCGTTGTCATGGATCAACAATTCCTGAAGTTAGCATTCCTCTTGATTTGTTTCGAATGGCTCTCCGCAAACGTCGTAAAGTACGAAGATCTTCAAAACAAAGCTTGTGTACAGGTACGATAAATGTCTCAATCTTTTCGGTGATTATGTTGAAAAGTAACCATAAGTGTACAAAACTTTTGTAATAGAATAATTATTTTCAATGAAGTTGTCTTATCTGTAGCCTATTGGAGGTGTTTACTCTTTTAATTTTTTTTTTTTTTTAATATCTCTTACATATTTGTGTATTGCAAAAGCACGTACGGTCTGTGGACCCGTGCGAGTGATGAATATCAATGTGTATGCTAGTATTTAATAAATATAAACTTTTTATGATGCTACGAGAGTAATTTTTTTGGAGTTTCTAAGGACGCACTTCGTAGACTATAGATATAGGATTATCGATAAAGATTATCATATCCGAAGCACTACTTAACGTAAATAGTGAGGTGTATAAATGTAATAGTTGTTGAAATAAGCAGTGTAGGTCCATTATAACGCCCTCAGAGATGACCTTAGAGCTCCATTCCTGGGGTAAACAAGGCATAATGTAATAATGGTGCCCTTAATTGGAGGTATGGAAGCAGAATGACGTTGGTCCAGAGACCAAGAAAGCCGAGCGATGGATGGTGTGGGACCCGCAACATGACAAATCCATTACTAGGACCTTGACTTTACAACTTGTAGGGGGCAGCTGCGGCGGGGCAACGGCTTTATGAAAGGAAAAGGCAATCACAGTAAGTGGATCACGTAGGTGCCTTTCATTGTTTCGATTATAAGCATTGTTATCCAGGCCTGCCTGGTCAAATCTTACATTTCGATAATATACATATATTAGAGACGTTAAATAAGTCGTTAGAAAAGTTTATTTAGTAACCTTCGTCTCTTCCTAGATGGCAGTTGGCATCTATGACTGAAATTTCATGAAAAATCACAAAAAAATCAACTATTTACAAGGTATTCTATTCCACCCAAAAATTGGATGTCGAGATTTCAAGGGAAATATAAGCTTTGGGATCCCCTGAGTCAAAAAAAAAAAAAAGCAGTTTTAGAAAGAGGTCCGTGTGTGAGTGTCTGTGGGCAGCATAACTCAAACACGAAAAGACCGTTAAATACCAAACTTGGTATTTAGGTTTAGTATCTTCCAAGGATGTGACAAGAATATTTAAAAAAAAATCCCCCCACCACAAACTACCCTTTATATACAACATTTTTCCAAAATTTTGATTTTCTCGAAAAAGGCTAACGATTTTAATTAACATACCGTATGTTTAAGACATTTTCATCTTAAATAAAATGTATATCTTGGATCTTCTGTGAACAGTATGCGAAGACCTTTCTATTCTGAATGAACTTTACAAAAAGTTACTGCACAAAGAATTAGAGCACGTTAAAGCACACAATTTAATTCACATACTTTTTTTTCGTGGAGTTGATTATTTTTTAGATATTTCTTGTTATTGGTTTCAGCTTTGAAAAACTTATACATTTTTCATACAGTAATTTGTCAACTCGTGTCCATACAAACAAAGGAACATCAATCACATAGCAACCAGCTTTTGGCTTTCACTTTAACCTATGATACTCCCTTATTTCGCTTCTACTTACAAGGAAGCAAGTAATAAGACTGTTTGTGATATTTTTTTCTCGATTAACATGAAGTAAATAGAAATATAACCTCATTAATAATTTGTTGCAGATATGTAGTGAAAGTCAGGTGAATGGAATACATCAGAATTTTTTTTAACTCTGACAAGCAAAAAGATTGGAATTTCAAGAGTTTCAAATAACGACTGGCTTTTAAAGGACGAAAATATGGCTTAATACTGGGCACTGTCTTATTTCTCTTCTACTTACAAGGAAGCTAGTAATAAGACTATTTCTATTTATGTTTATCTTGATTATCATAAAGTAAGTAGAAGAATAAGCTGTTTAACGATAATTTGTTACAGGTATGTAGAGAAAGTCACGTGAATGGAACTCATCATTTGTTTTTCTTACTACACATAAAATGTAGATTGCGTTAATTTTATGTATGGTTAACCATTTTCAAGATATGCCTTGTTATTGGTTTCATTTTAATATACTTACACATTCCTTTTTGTATTGTTTTACTCTTCGCTATGTAAAGAAAACCGAATTTCAATCACATAGCAACTGGCTTTTAAAATATTTGGATATTTCTCTAATTGTTCAAACAGGACTTCTTACAAAAGAGTATTCTTCCTTTTACACCATGCCAATCGAGAATGTTCTTATTAGTTTTTTTATTAATAGAAGGGCACTAAATAAATGCACTATGCCAAAGCGATAGTCAAATGTTTTAAAATCTGTCGTTATGCGATAGTCATTGAAATTGGTTTCTTTACTTGGCCAGCACTAGAACAAAAAATAAACAAGTTTTTTAACATTGAAACCAATAAGAATATCTCAAAAAAGGTCAACTGCAGAACAAAAATGCATAAGACAAATTGTATGTTTTAACGAGATCTACATTACTGTATAGTAAGTCTTTGTCTATTTCTTTAATAGGTTTGCAAAATTCTTGCAAAAATCAACCAGGATAAAGTGCTATTCAGAGGCTATTTACAGTAAATTCAAAATATACAGATTGTGTTATGAGTATCTTTAAAATGCGGAATTTTAATCAAAATCATAAGAGCCATTTTTGAAAAAATCAAAATTTTCGAGTTTTATTGCTTGTAAAAGGTAGTTTGGAAAGGGGGGATTTTTCTAAAAATCTTCGTGTCAAATTCCTGGAAGATATGAAACTTAAATACCAAGTTTGGCATTTTACCGATTTTGAGCTATCCTGTTCAAAAACACACGGACACACACGGATCCTTTTTTAAAACATTGTATACAGGGGACCTTAAAACGTGTAATTCCGGTGAAATTTCGGTATCGAATTTTCACCGGAAATATACGTTTTAGGGTCTCCTGTATCAAAATAAAAATATTTTTAGTAACAGATTGGTGTGTGTGTTCATGAACAAGATAACTCAAAAACAAAAGTCAGTAGAACACCAAACTTGGTATTTAAGTTTAGTATATTTCAGGGATGCCACACGAAGCTTTTGAGAAAAATCTCCCCACTCCAAACTACCCTTTACATGTAAAACATTTCAAAAATGTTGAATTTCTCAAAAATGACTAATTTTTCTGATTAAAATGCCGTATATTAAAGATATTTACATGGCAAATAATATGTATATCTTGAATTTTTTAGGAACAGCCTTTAAATACATCTTTATTCTGAATGAATTCTGCATAACTGTTAAACGTTAAGAGATAAGACAAACATTTACTACATAAATAATGTGGATCTCATTCAAACACAACATTTATGTTCATGTAGGTTTTTTCGTGTAATTACCATTTCTGAATTATTTCAACTTACTGTTTTCAGATTTAAAATACTTAAAATTTTGTCACATGCAAAGTTTTACACTGCTGGCCCTGCAGAGAAGCGGATTTCAACCACATGGCAACCAGTTTTTAAAAGACCTGACAATCGTTTTAGTATAGTGTATTCTCTTATTTATATTTTACTTACAAGGAAGCAAGTAATAAGGAGAAGTTCTGCTAATTTTTATCTGAATTATCATATAATCGATAGACGAATATGCTTTTAACAATAATGAGTTACAGCGATGTAGAGAAAGTCATGTGAATGGAACACATCAGATGTGACAGTGCTATCTGTTTGTTAGAGTTTAAGTGCAATAAGTGTGGAAGTTGTTCTCATTAGCTTATCGATATGATGCATGTTTGCAGCAGGTAATACATTGTTCTGTTTTGAATTGTACATCAGGGAGTTTACTGGGACACACAAATTGTAACTGATGGAAACGTCATGAAATGAAGTATGATACTCCTTTTGGACACATTCCCAACAGATAACACATTGCCGTCATGGGAATAACAGAAAAACTGCAACATGCAAAACTTCTTGTCTGTTACCAAAATTCCAGTAAAGCATATCAGAGTTTTCATACCTTCACTATCAACATCTTTGATTAGTTAATATAAACATTCTTTGGTAATATTGTATAATTAATTTTTCTACATGTACGTAGTACGAGGGCTCTATTTTTCAACCTCCGATAGGCAAAGTTCATATTATTTTATTACTAAAAGTTTTGTGCACTTATGGTTACTTTTCAGCACAATCACCGAAAAGATTGAGACATTTGTCGTACCTGTGTACAACCTTTGCAATACCTGTTTCAAAAAATGTTGCCGCCAATGATTTCTAATGAGTATTGACGTTGTTTTGAAGATCTTCGTACTTTACGACGTTTGCGGAGAGCCATTCAAAACAAACGAAGAGGAATGCTGACTTCAGGAATTGTGTTGATCCATGACAACGCTCGTCCACACAACCCATCGGCTCCTTGAACAATTTCAATGGGACATTTTCGATCATCCGCTGTACAGTCCTGACCTGGCATCCAGCGACTTTCACCTTTTCCCTGAACTGAAGACGCGGCTAGGAGGGCAGCACTTTCAAACCAACCATTGCATTGGGGCTTTAATAGCCGAGCTAAATTGTCAAGAAATTCTGTCCACCACAAGCTCCTTTTACATGGAGAAATTATTGAACATTTGGTTTTTATCAAAAATGCTTCCAACGAGTTTTGTTAAAATCACTTATATTTAAGATATTTACAAGGTAAACAAAACGTGTATCTTGATTTTTCTGATAATAAGCTCTAAAGAACTCTTTATTATAGATTTTTTTTTTAATTTTGCGTAACTAGTAAACCTTAAGAGATAGACAAAAACTTACACAAAAAATGTAGAGCTCCTTAAAATAAACAATCTTCAATATACATTTTTGCTGCAGGGTTTACAGTTTCCGAGATATTCCTTTATATTGGTTTCAATTTAAAAACCATCATAAAATTTAATCCAAAGTTCTTGTTTCGATCAATATATTTCAAAATGTCAAAGTAAATGCTAAATATTGTCATAGTTCACGACAAACATAAAATAAATTTTTTCTTACTTGTAAAACACTGCATTTAGTTTGCTTTTTTACGTATATCTTGTATATGTTTATTTAAATTTACATTGTAAATGTATTCTACTAATGTACTGCAACCCTAATGAGAAGTCGTGATATAACCATTGCAGTTAAAGCGACTTAAAATAAATAAATAAAAAAAAAAATTAAAAACCACGCATTTTCTCAGGCGGAGTCCCTTTCGTTTTATCTCTCTTTTGTTCTTCTGGAAATGCAAAGCGTACCGAACTTCAACTGTTCACATATCCACAGGCTTTGAAGAGATTTGACTATTACCTTGGCCTTGTATATTGTCTTATTTCCCTTCTACATATTAAGTAGTAAGACAATAATTGTGTTACTATTTATCGTATAGCATGATGTATATAGAAGAATAATTTGTTGTAGGAATACTTTATTTGCAGAATAGGTAGGAAAAGACACGTGAATCCAACAACACATCGGATTTTACTAAAACTGTTTCTTTTTTTACTCAGCGGATTTCAAAACATACATTTCCGGTGAAATATCGACATTTATTTTTACTTTCTCTATACGTACATGTACATTATGCATAGAGCAGATATTGTATTGCACTTAAAATTTCGATACCGAGATTCCGCGAAAATATGTTTTGAGATCCCAGAATAAAAAAAAACATTTTTAGAAAAATGTCCGTGTATGTGTTGTGTGTTCTTGGGCAAAAGTCCGTTAAATTCAATTGGATATTTAAGATCAGTATCTTCCTAGGATGCGACACGTAGGATTTCAAGAAAATCCCCCCACCACAAACTATTCTTAACCCTTATCAGCCCGATTTATTTTCAATTAAAATTACTTTTTGAAACCTGGCTCCATAGAATGCATATTTGCCTTTACTTGATCTCTTATTAATAGCTCAATAGTCTAAATTTTAAAACATCGATTATTGCTGATAAAGATTTCAATGTCACAAGGAAAACTCACTACAATACTACTAATAAAGGATGGGATAGGTCCAGGTAAAATAAACGCTGATAGACATTACTGTTTACTGGATTTCGGTAACATTGTAACGGAAATAAGTTCTGTATTTCTTAGAAAAAAATCTGATGTGTTCCATTCATAAGACTTTCTCTACAACTATACAATAAATTATTGTTAAAAAGCTTATGCTTCTATTTACTTCCTGCTAATCGAGGAAAAGAAAATAGCAGAAATAGTCTTATTACTTGCTTCCTTGTAAGTAGAGCGAAATAAGGGAGTACCATAGGTTAAAGTGATAGTCAAAAGCCGGTTGCTATGTGACTGAAGTACCTTTGTTTGTATGTATGGACACGAGTTCACAAAGTCCTGTATGAAAAAAGTATTTTTTTATAGCTTAAACAAAAAAAAAAAAAAAAAAAAAAAAAAAAGGAATATCTAAAAAACAATCAACTCCACGAAAAAATGTAAATAACATTAATTGTGTGTTTCAAAGTGTTCTACATTTGTTGTGTGGTAAGGTTTTGTCCATCTCTTACAGTTTAGCAGTTACACAAAATTCCGTAAAATTGACCCAGAATGTTGTAGTCTTCAGAGGCTATTCCCTGAAAATTCAAAATGTACATTTTATTTGTCATGTAAATATCTTTAATATGCGATATTTTAATCAAAATCGTTAGAGCCACTTTTTAGAAAGTAAAGGGTAGTTTGGGGTGGGGGGATTTTTCTCAAAATCTTCGAGTCGCATCCCTGGAAGATACTAAACATAATTACCAAGTTTGGTATTTTACCGACTTTTCGTTTTTGAGTTATCGTGTTCACAGACACACGGATACACTGACACACGGACACACACACACACATACACACACGGACCTTTTTCTGAAAATACTTTTTTTGGACACAGAGGACCCTAAAACATATATTTCCGGTGAAATCTCGGTATCGAATTTTTTGGTGGAGTGCAATACCTTCTCTATACACTATGTACATAGTGCGTATAGAGGAAGTAAAACGGCATTTTTAAATGAATTTTATTTTCGCTTTTGCTGGTTCTAATCCGTGTTAATGTAAATAAATTTAAAGAAAATACCGAAACGTTCAATATGAAGGTAGATAATTATTGAACGTAAACCTTTACTCATCTCTAACAACTAAGATATGCCACCACAGGGCTGGAAAGGGCTAAATGGGGAAAAAATTGCATATTTCGATTTTCTCAAAAATGGTTCTACGATTTTGATAAAACGAAACGTATGTCCGGGAATAGCCTCTGAAAATCTCCTCATTGTGTACGACTTTTGTATAACTGATAGAGACAGACAAAACCTTACTTCACAAAAAATATAGAGCTCGTTAAAACACACATTTTATTTTACACACACTTTTTTGTGTACAGTTTTCGGGATATTCCATGTTATTGGTTTCAGTTTTAAAATACTTAAACTTTTGTCATACGGGAACTTGTCTATTCCTGAACACGCCAAGATACGGATTTCAATTCCATAGCAACCATATTTTAAAACATACGACTGTCGGTTTAGCATAGTGTATTCCCAGTAGAAGAATAAGCTTTTTAACAATAATTTGTTAATGGAGCACATCAGATTTTTTGGGGGTGGAATACAATACTACCTACGTTAGCTACGATGCACATTCTAAGTAAAACGTGCCAGAGAAAGTAATTTTAATAGCAATAATGTCTACTGACTGGGAATTTCCATTTGAACCAATTTCGTTTATCAAAGCCCGTTCACACCAGCTTCTTTAAAATTTAATGTTACGCTTCGCTCACATTCTGTTTTCTTGTATCCTTTTTGCACTTCTCAAAAATGTAATTTCCGGTAACTCCTATTTCTCTTGCGTTTTACTTCTGCTAGGTACTCATTTTTGTAATAACAAAAGAAGGAATCAACCTAAAATTGCGTTGTTTCACATGTTTTATTTTGCACACGGTGCAAGAAGCCTGTTGTGTTACACTCTTATGAATTTCTCTACTCTTATTGGTAATAAACGGTGTGCAAATTATTCTTACGAAGTTTGTTAGTTTCTCTACAGGTATTATGCACCTACCAGAAGGTAGAGAATGCATAGCATCCAAACCAACAATTCAATAACGAGATTTCTTCGGAAATAAATGGATGCGACACAAAGATTTTCAAGAAAACGCATTAAAAATCGTCATGCTGACAATATGTCAGTACATGACATTTTTTTTTCTCCCCTAAAAAGGTTTTCACTTTTTCTAACCCACATATACAATGTACATAGTGAATAAAGAAGGTATTGTATTCCAAGAAATTGATGTGAAGATTTCATCGGAAATGTAGGTAGATATGTTTTGGGGTATTCCGAGTCCGAAAAAAAAATTTAGGAGCAGTTCCGTGTGCGCGCGCGCTTGCGTGTGTGTGTGTGTGTGTGTGTGTGTGTGTGTGTGCGTGTGTGTGTGTGTGTATGTTCAACATAGCTCGAAAACGAAAAGACCGTTAACTTGGTATGTAGGTTTGGTATTTTCCAAGGATGCAACACAGAGATTTTCAAGAACATCTCTCATCCCAAAATACCCATACAACAATTTTTTTTGAAAATTTCGTTTTTCTCAAAAATGGCTCTAACCACTTTGATTAAAATACCGTATCTTAAAATATTTGCATCGCAAACAAAACTATAACTTGAATTTTTGGGAATAGCTTCTGAAGACCAGATCATTCTGGATGGGTTTTGCAGAGTTCTGCATAACTGGTAAACCGTCACAGACAAGTTTACGGGTTCAAACTCGGCGGAGGGGGTGTAAAAATCCTTAACATGGCTTCGTCGGGAAGGGAAGTAAAGACGTTGGTCCCGTGTCGTAGATTTACGGCACGTGAAAGAACCTCAAGCCTGATAGAGAGGTATCTGAGAAAAATTTAGCGGTCTTTCACGCCCAATTTAGAATGGGACGCTGAGAACCACAGTAGTCAAAGAGCGTCCATAAATAACACGCCATTTTCACATAAGTTTACAAATACAAAAATGCAGATTTTGTTAAAACGCACAGCCTATGACACATTTCTGTCGTGGGCTTGTCGTTTTGGAGATATTCCTTGTTATAGGTTTCATTTTAAGCTATGTATCATTTGAAAAGGAGTTACCTTTCTTTGATCTTTCACAATTATTTAAACTAAACTTAAAGAACCTATAGACGAGTTGTTTCAAGTGCAAAGCCCCCGATATGACCTTGGATGTTAACGAAACAATAAGACAACCTCTGTAGATGTTTAAAGGGATCTTCCCTAAAAATAGTTTATTTTTTTTTTCAGTCATAACAGGAACATGCAGTACTCACTTCGAGAGCGTTTTTTCATTGTGAAGACGTATTGGAAGACAAATTCCTTGGCAACACAACAGGAATTTTGAAGAGAATTTAATGCCAAAGTCAACACAACTGGACACAATTGGTATACTCGTTAGTGAGAGTGGAAAACATAAGACCACCATTGAGTGCAGACTGTTACAAATGTTCAAAGAGGGCTCTCCAAACAAATCGTTGCGTTGAGCCAGGAATCAGGCTATTTATGCGGCACATGTCAAAGACCCGTGTCTACAATGCCATGACAGTACTCTATTTTCCTTCAAAATCATCAATATAGTCAACAATGTCATTGATCGATTGATGCCATGATTGTTGTCGATTCTCCCTAAGCCACTGAGACCATTAAAACAAATTTCACATTTGTACAACCTTTTAGAGAGAATTTATGGCCCATTAAAATGGTTTACGTTTATATGGATCGCACTGTTTATCAAGCAATATTCACAATGAGATGCAAGCGCAGACGTAACGCGGCATAAACGCAAGCGTGAGCGAAGATCATTCACAATACAGTCGTAAGCGTAACGCAAGAAGTTGCCACGGGTTTCTAGATCTGTAAATTACATGTGGATATCTTCCTAGTGCTCTACAAGTTTCAAATTGAATAACATAACCAACACTATCATGTAAGAAAATCACTGAATCTTTTAAAAATAAATATACTATAAAAATTACATACTAAAACTGACGGTGCAATAATTACTCATTCAAAATTATTGGAAACAGTACAAGTATAGAGAATACAGAAACTGATAAAGCTACGCGTTTAATGAACTAAGAATTCTCTGTGTCTTCGATTTATAAGAACCAGAAATCTAGACGCAAATGATGGTTACATCAAAGAGGATTCGCAAGGGGACTGTCGTGACCTCTTGAGGGAAATAAGAGATGGGGCGGCACTGCACGGCCATATAGAAGAGCATATATTATGTGAAGAAATGAATGAATGAATGAATGAATGAGTGTATTTATTGACATAACAGTGTCATACATTGAGCACAGCCCGTACGCGCTTTTGCAATACACAACATAGTAAGCCATATTACAAAATCTGATGTGTTCCTTTCACATGACTTTCTCTACATCTCTGTGACACATTGTTAAAAAGCGTATTCTTCTATTTACTTAATGCTAATTGAGAAAAAATTAGCAGAAATAGTGTTATTACATTCTTCCTTGTAAGCAGAAGGTTAAAGTTATAGTCAAAAGCTGGTTGCTATGTGAAAGTATTTTAAAGCTGAAACTAACAAAGATTATCTCAAAAAAAATTATCCACGAAAAAAAAAGTATATAACATAAAATGTGTGTTTTAATGTACTCTACATTTTTTTGTAGTAAGTTTTTGTCTATCTCTTACGGTTTGCCAGTTATGCAAACTTCAGTAAAATTCATTCAGAATAAATTAGCCTTCAGAAGCTATTCCCAGAAAATTCAAGATATACATTTTATTTGTCAGGTAAATATCTTTAATATACGATCGTTAGAGCCATTGTTGAGAAAATAAAACTTTTCGAAAAATGTACCATGTAAAAGGCAGTTGTGGTGGGAGATTTTCTTGAGAATCTTTGTGTCGCATCCTTGGGATATACCAAACCTAAATACCAAGTTTGGTTTTTAACGGACTTTTCGTTTTTGAGTTATGCTGCCCCCCCCCACACACACACGCGCACGGACATTTTTCTAAAAATGCTTTTTTGGATGCAGGGGGTCTCAAAGCATGTATTTATGGGGAAAGCTCGGTATCGAATTTTTGGGTGCAATACAATAACTTCACTATGTACATAGTACGTGTAGAGAAAGTAAAAACAACAAAGAATTAAAAGAGTAAACACGAAAATAAAAAGACAAAGATATTCAAATACGGCAATTTAAATTAACAGCACAGAGTACACCTTATTCAGATACCTTAAGTGTGGTGGTTAGACCACCTGTCTCTCACCTAGACGGCCCGGGTTTGATCCCAAGCGACCGTTTGTGAGAGCTGTGGTGGACAAACCGGCGAAGGGGTGGGTTTTTTCTGGTTCTCCGGTTCCAACCGCTATCGCATTCCACCGGTGCTCCATCTTCATTCCATATATCACCAGTGACATTGCCTGCGGTGTCACAAATACTAAAAGAGGGCGTTAAACACTTTTGTTTAGCTATTCTCACTGCCCCCCCCCCCCATTCTCTACTGTCAGCCTTCTCAGATCTCAGCTATTTTGCCTTAAGTATAAATTTACCTAGCCTGCCAGTAGCTTCCAACATGCTTCTAGCTCTACATTCGTGGTAAATATTTTCCCCTCCATTCCTCCGTGCCGCTACATCAGGCCCATGACTCTTCCTCCTCGCAAATGGGGCAAATTCTCATACCATTCTCGTCAGTCATTTTTATGCTAAGCCACGCGAGCCCCTCTCTAATGAGTTTAGTACCTGTTTTGATGTGTTGCTCCATACCCCACTCAGATTTTAACCCAGACTTTACTCCCAATGAAACCTTCTCCGTGCATTGCGCAATTATTTGCTGTCTGTCAGTATCACAGAGACGGTTCTTAATTTTTACTTTCTCCATACGCACTATGTACATAGTGTATAGAGAAAGTATTGCACTCCACCAAAAATTCGATACCTAGATTTCACCGGAAATATATGTTTTAGGGTCCCCAATATCCAAAAAAAGCAATTTCACAAAAAGGTCCGTGCGTGTGTGTGTGTGTGTGTGTGTGTGTGTCCGTGTGTCTGTGAACACGATAACTCAAAAACGAAAAGTCGGTAAAATACCAAACTTGGTATTTAAGTTTAGTATCTTCCAGGGATGCGACACGAAGATTTTGAGAAAAATCCCCCCACCCCCAACTACCCTTTACATGGGACTTTTTTCGAAAATTTTGATTTTCTCAAAAATGGCTCTAACGATTTTGATTAAAATTTCGGACATTAAACATATTTACCTGACAAATGAAATGTATATCTTGAATTTTCTGGGAATAGCCTCTGAAGAGTAGTTTATTCTGGATGAATTTTACTAAATGTTGAATGACTGCTAAACCGTAAGAGATGGACAAAAACTTACTACACAAAAAATGTAGAACACATTAAAACACACAATTTATGTTATATACATTTCTTTCGTGGAGTTCGTCGTTTTTTTGACATTCCTTATTTTTGGTTTCTGCTATGAAAAACGTATACTTTTCTCATACAGGAACTTGTCAACTCCTATCCATATAAACAAAGGAACTTCATTGACATAGCAACCAGCTTTTGACTATCCCTTTAACCTACGGTTGTCCCTTATTTCGCTTCTACTTACAAGGAAGCGAGTAATAAGACTATTTCTGCTATAGAAGTAAAAGCTTTTTAAGAATTATTTGTTGCAGGGATATGGAGAAAGTCATGTGAATGGTACACATCAGATTTTTCTACAAATACTCCGTCTGTTTGCCTGCCCCGCCATCCGAATGTATCACATCCCAATGGTTTCCAACCCTTTCTTTAATTTTGCGTATACATGTACCACAGGCCCTGTAAAATCTTGCTGTACGATCGACTGTTGTTGATTTCATAGGCATTCATTCTTTGCTCCCACCGCAAGGATAAATTTTAGAGTTTGCAAACTAGCGTTGCATTGCGTCTCATTGTGAATGTCGAATTAGCACCAGAGATTTGATTGGTAAAGGAGAGATTGTTGCATGTGGTACAACAAACAGAGGCACCCAGTGCGAGTCTGCCCCGCTGCTAGAATGTTCCTCGGTAATTGGATGGCCAGTCGCACCGGGTCTCTTCGATCGGTGACAGTTCATTTAATGGTTTAGTTCTGTTTCATTAAGCTTGCAGTGATCGCAAGTTAATGTATTGGCCACTCCCAGTTCGGGTTAAACCCCCCCCCCCCCTCACCTTCCACTGGAGCTGCAATCAAGGTGGAAAAACTGCCAACACTTAGCAGCGGGGCCTCAACATTCCCCAACGAGTTATATTGTACCGATACAGAATGTGGAAGCGTTACATATGCAATATTTCATTAAGAAAAACCTACCGTGGTCGAGTGGTCAGCGAGTTGACTTCTCACCCAGAGGTCCCGGGTTCGATTCGCAGATGGAGCGGGGCATTTTTCTTTAACCATAATTATTCCCTATGCCCCACAAGGTGTGGAAGTATTTATGTGAAAGTGAATGTGTGTGTGTGTGTGTGTGTGTGTGTGTGTGTTTGAGGAAAATAAAACAGTTTAAACCGAACGTAAGGAACCTACAGACGAGTTGTTTCTAACGCAAAGCCCCCGAAATGACCTTAGATGTTAAAGGGGACTATAGATAGATCGTTTATTAGTCTATTGTATACAATTATTCATGACTTCGTCAGTAAACTACATACATCAATCACACAATCTATCGTCACATATTATATTATAAAACTCTTCAACAGTATACAGAGGATTAACCGTCAATATCGATCTGAGCCTTCTCTTGAAGCTCTGAAACGAAAGATGTCTTATGTGCATAGGTAAGAAGTTGAAAAGTTTTAGTGAGATGTAACAGAAACTATTTACTTACACTATATTTACTTTTGGGCATATAAATATTTGAGTTCTTCCGTGTATATTGTCACAGGCAGTAAAATCGATAATATTTTTCTTCACATACAAGAGGCAGGCCAGAACGTACATTGACGGTAAAGTAAGAATAGCAGATTGAATAAAAAGTGGTTTACAATGAGTCCTGGGTGAAGTTCCATAAATTGACCTTAAAGCTCTCTTCTGTAAAATAAAAACTCGTAATGCTGAAGGGTGGTTACCCAAGAGCAAAAGTCCATAATTCAGATGGCTATGAATATGTCCATAATAGGCCGCAATTAAAGATTCTACATTAATATTGTACTTAAGTATTCGTAACATGAACAAACCCTTACTTTTTTTACAACATACATAACATGAGTTTGAGTCGATATGCAAACCTAGAAATGTCACTGTTTTATGGTCATTTGAATTTCTTCTCCTTAAACTAGAATGTAATGTCTCTGTTTTTGAACTGTTTAAAATCAAATTATTAGCATTACACCAAGTTTGGATACTATTATTTAACTCTTTAAGTTTTGAGACCAATATATCTGTACTTGACTGAGTAATGTTAACAGCCAAGTCATCGAAATATATAAATGAAACAAACAAAAATAATTTATGTATTCCATTCACACGACTTTATCTACATCTCTGCAACAAGTTATTGTTAAAAAGGTTATGCATCTATTTATTTTATGCTAATAGAGAAAAAAAAATAGCAGAAATAGTTTTATTACGTCCTTCCTTAAAAGTAAAAGCGAAATATGGGTTACGTTAAAGTGGTGGTCAAAAGCTGATTGCTGTGTGTCTGAAATTCCTTTGTTTGTATGGACAACAGTTGACAAATTCCTGTATGAGAAAAGTATAAGTTTTTCAAAGCTGATATCAGAAACAAGGAATGTCAAAAATCGAGCAACTCCACGAAAAAAATTGTATATAACATAAATTGTGTGTTTTAATGTGCTCTACACTTTTTGTGTGGTAAGTTTTTGGCCATCTCTTACCGTTTAGCATTTATGCAAAATTCCATAAAAATTCATCCAGAATATAGTCTTTAAAGGCTATTTTCAGAAAATTCAAGATAAACATTTTACTTGTCAGGTAAATATATTTAATATACGATATTTTAATCTAAATGTTAAGGCCATTTTTGAGAAAATCAAATTTTCGAAAAAAGCTCCATGTGAAGGGTAGTTGGGGGGGGTGGGATTTTCTTGAAAATCTTCGTGTCGCATCCTTGAAGACCCCAACTTAAATACCAAGTTTGGTATTTACAGCATAACTCAGAAACGAGAAGACCGTTAAGTTTGGTTTCTTCCAAGGATGCCACATGAAGATTTTCAAGAACACTTTTTTCGAAAATGTTTATTTTCTCAAAAATGGCTCTAACCTTTTGATTAAAATATCGTATATTACAGATATTTACCTGATATATAAAATGTATATCTTGAATTTTCTGGAAATAGCCTCTGAAAACTATTCTGGATGAATTTTGCGGGATTTTGCGTCCTGAATAAGAAAAAAAAGCATTTCTGGAAAAATGTCCATGTACCAAACTTTGGTGTCTTCCAAGGATGCGACACGAAGATTTGCAAGAAAACCCCGCACCCCCAACTACCCTTTACATGGAACTTTTTTCGAAAATTTTGATTTGCTGAAATATGACTAACGATATTGATTAAAATATCGTATATTAAAGATATTTACCTGACAAATAAAATTATATCTTGAAATTTCTGGGAATAGCCTCTAAAGACTATTTTATTCTGGATGATTTTACACAAAAACTTACCATACGAAAAATGTAGAGCACATTAAAATACACAACTAATGTAATATGCATTTTCTGGTGGAGTTGATCGTTTTGAGATATTTTTTGTTTTTGATTTCAGCATTGAAAAACTTATACTTTTCTCATACAGGACTTTTTCAACTCCTGTCCATACAAACAAATGAATTTCAGCCACATAGAAGCCAGCGTTTGACTATCACTTTAACCTATGGTACTCCCTTATTTCCTTTCTAATTTCAAGGAAGAGGGTAATAAGACTATTTCACTAATTTTTTTTCGTTTATCAAGAAATAAATAGAAGCACAAGCTTTTTAACAATAGTTTGTTGTGGAGATGTAGAGAGAGTCATGTGAATGGAGCAAATGAACTTTTTTGGGGGGGATTCAGGGGGATCCAAAAAATGTATTTCTGGTGAAATCTCGGTATCGAATTTTTGGGCGCAATACAATACTTTCTCTATACTCTATATATATAGTACGTGTAGAGAAAGTTATAAAAACTGTTTTCTTATGTTCCAATAATTCACAAACCTCTAAGTATTTTGCAAAGTGATAAACATTATTGCAAGTAAATGAGCGCTCAGACTTGAGCAAATGCTCCATAAGTGTGGGCTGTATACCATTGATTTACAGGCAACCCAAATGCTGTTCCTGTTTTGAAGTGCCTATTTAATTTCTCATTTTATATGCGACGTTGAACGCAAGCACGTGTTTTGAGTTTTGCATTGGCAGCAGCAGTAAAAATGATAACTCATGCGCATTTAACTCCTGACTTTAATTGGCATTTTCAAAGTTGACCAAATGTAAAAGCTGACGTGGCAGTGATGGACGGGGTAGACGTGAGGTTGAGTTTTTATGGCAGGATGTGTGGGCGCCGGGGGGTGCAGGGGCGAATCAGTTAACCAGCCGTGGTCGGTCAAATCAGAAGCCAGGACAAAAATATCATAATGAGAACATTGAAGAGGCGAGAGAGAGAATGGGTTAGTTAGGCCTGGGATGGATGGACGGCTGTAGCGGTCCCATAGCCGGTTCATTAGCTCTGTACACTCCTGATGCAGTTATTGTGGTCCTAAACAGAACCTGCTGGTCTATTGCTAGAATACGTGGAAATGAGGCGATAAATGCGCAGTCAATACAACCTGCAACTTGTGACACTTCCTGGAAGAGTATGTACGATTCCAGGGCGGTGCCGTGGCTGAGTGGTTAGACCGCTCGCCTCCCATCTAGGCGGCGATCCAAAGCGCCCCCGTGTGGACGAAGCAGCGTCTTGGCGGGTTTTCTCCGAAGAAATAATATGAATGAATGAATAAGTGTATTCATTGACAACAATATAATACATTAAACCTCAACAATCGTAAGGGTCCACAGACCGTACGTGCTTTTGTAAAACCCAAATTTAAAACAAATATTAAAACAGCAACAATTAAAAGAGTAAACACGAAAATAAAAATCTGATGTGTTACACTCGCATGACTTTCTCTAGCTGTTCTACAAACTTCATACATAAGACTCTTCCTCTTTCTGCACCTTGCTAATCGTGGTACTCATTAGCACAATGTTCTTATTATTTAGTTCCGTATAAGTAGGAAGAAAATAAGGGAATACACTAGGCTAAACCAATAGTCAAATGTTTTAAAAGCTGGCGTTATGCGATTGTCATTATAAATCGCTTCTTTTCTTGGCCAGGAGTAGAACAAAAGAAAAACGGACACTCCCGTCTGAGAAAAGTATAAGTACTTCACAAATGAAACTAATATCAATGAATACTTCGAAAACGGTAAGCTCCACGAGAAAAATGTATATGACATAACTTGTGTATTTTAACAAGACCTAAATTTTTTGTATAGTAAGTTTTTGTCTATCTCTTACGGCTTACTAGTTATGCCAAATTAAGCAAAATTCATTCAGAATAAACAGGTCTTCAAAAGCTATTCCCAGAAAATTCAATATATACATTTTGTTTGTCAGGTAAATGTCTTTCATATACGAAATTTTAATCAAAATCGTTAGAGCCATTTTTGAGAAAATCACACTTTTCGAAAAAAGTTTTATGTAAAGGGTAATTGGGGTTGGAGGGATTTTTCTCAAAATGTTCGTGTCGCATCCCTGGAAGATACTAAACTTAAATACCAAGTTTGGCATTTTACCTACTTTTCGTTTTTGAGTTATCGTGTTCACTGACACACGGACGGACACACACACACACACACACACACGGACCTTTTTCCGAAAATGTTTTTTTTAGATAAGGGGACCCTAAAACATATATTTCCGGTGAAATCTCGGTATCGAATTTTTTGGTGGGGTGCAATACCTTCTGTATGACTATGTATTCTGCAGCAGCAACAATGAATGGAGGTCAAAATAGAATATGAAACATCGAATTGGAGTTACATTATCTACAGCAAGTCCAGTATCAATTTTAGTATCTGTAATTCGTACTCATGGAAATTGTTATTTGAATTCATCTGGCTTATTAAAATGTAAATATATGTATTATATATCATTTTTATGATTCCTGTGTGTATTGTCCGGTTTCCCCCGCCATTCATTCCACCAATTGCTCCATCATCACCTTTCCTATCATCCATTTGTCTTGTATTTCATGCTACGGGCCAGGTTCTCCATTCTGTGGATACAGGCTTCTGACCCCTAGACATCCGTTTGTTAAGTCCTAGGGCGGCTGTCAGTCGGGGAGGGTGAACCGAATATGTCATTGCATGGTAAAGTCCGCTCTAAAATTGCTCTAGCCCAGGAAAAGACAGCTGTGGAGCTTGCTCTCTTCCGTGCCCAAATATTGCCACCACTTTCTTAGCCATTCCACTGTGATTGCTTAGTTGAGTACATGACGAATAACAACAAATTGACGTTCAATTGAGAATGCCTGACACAAATTTCACGTAGAATGCGAAATTTAATATTTCTGTATTCAGAATGGTAAAAATGCGGAATGTTTTATGTTCTAAAAGTTATGCTAGATGAAAAGTCTGATGTGTTCAATTCATATGACTTTCTCTACATATTTGCAACAAATTATTGTTAAAAAGCTTATGCTTTTATTTACTTCATGCTAATCGAGAAAAAATTAGCACAAATAGTCTTATTATTTGCTTCCTTGTAAGTGGAAGCGAAATAAGGGCGTACTATAGGTTAAAGTGAAAGCCAAAAGCTGGTTGCTATGTGACTGATGTTCCATTGTTTGTATTGACAGGTGTTTACAAATTCCTGTATGAGAAAAATATAATTTTTTCCAAAGCTGAAAACAAAAACATGGGATATCTAAAAAAACAATCAACTCCACGAAAAAATGTATAAACACATATTGTGTTTTAATGTATTCAACATTTTTTGTGTGATAAGTTTCTGTGCATCCCTTACGGTTTAGCAGTTATGCAAAATTCCGTAAAATTCATCCAAATAAAGTATTTTTCAGAGGATATTCCCAGAAAATTCAAGAGATGCATTTTATTTCTGAAGTTAATATCTTTAATAAACGATACTTTAATCTAACTCGTTACGCCATTTTTGAGAAAATCAAAATGCTCGAAAAAAGTTCCATGTAAAGGGTAGTTGAGGTGGGGGGATTTTCTTGAAAATGTTCGGGTCGCATCCTTGGAAGATACCAAGTTTAGTATTAACGGTCTTTTCGTTTTTTAGCTCTGCTGTCC
Organism: Hymenopus coronatus; assembly: GCA_030762935.1. NCBI lineage: Eukaryota > Metazoa > Arthropoda > Insecta > Mantodea > Hymenopodidae > Hymenopus > Hymenopus coronatus. The sequence continues at coordinate 14,977,365 of CM060894.1, forward strand.
ACAGACACACACACGAACCTTTTATCCAAAAATGATTATTTTTTTGGATTCAAGGGGACCCAAAACCTGTATTTCCAGTGAAATCTCGATATAGAATTTTGGGTGAAATAAAATACTTTCTCTATACACTATGTACATAGTACGTATAGAGAAAATAAAAATTATAGCATCAGACGAAATTTTAATTCTGGACATGCTAATTAGAGAGAAAAGCTAAACTTTCAGGTATGTTTATATAAAGATCTGATGTGTTCCATTCACATAACTTTTCATCTGTGTAACAAATTATTGTTAAAAAGTTTATTCTTCTGCTCACGAACTACTAATAGAGATAAACAATAGCAGAACTGGTTTTATTATTTGCTTCCTTGTAAGTAGAAGGGAAATAAAGGAATTCACAAGGCTGAAACAATAGTCAGTTGTTTTAAAATCCTGGAGGTTGAAATCCATTTCTTTGGATGGCCAGGAAGTTGACAAATTCCTGTATGAGAAAGGTTATGTTAAAATTGAAACCAATAGAAGGAGTAGGTATCTTCAGGAAACAACTATATGGCACAAATTGTGTGTTTTACAGATCTACATGTTTTGTGTAGTAAGTTTTTGTCTTTCTCTTACAGTTAACCAGTTATGTAAAATACATTCAGAATGAAAGGCTATTCCCACAAAATTCAATGTATAGATTTTATTTTCCGTGTAAATATCGTTAATATACGATAAATTAATCAAAATCGATACAGCTGTTTTTAAGAAAAAAAGAATTTTAAAAAAAAAAATTGCATGTAAAGGATAGTTCAGGGTGAGGGATTTTTCTAAACATCTTCGCGTAGCACCTGCGCAAGATTGTAAACTAAAAAACTTGGTATTTATGTTTAATGAGTTATCGACACACACACGTACAGGGGTCTTTTTCTAAAAATGCTGTTTTTTTTTTTTTTTGTTTTTTTTTATTCAGGAAGTCCCGAAACATATTTCCTGTGAAACCTCGGCATCGAATTTTTGGGTGCAATACAACACCTTCTCTAAAACTATGTACATAGTACGTGTAGAGAAAGTAACAAGGGATTTAATATGAGAACTACAATTTACGCACTCGTGATGATAAATCCCCCCCCCCCAAATGTTCATATTATTGAAGTACAACATCTGTATTACTTTATAGGCAAAACCATGCTTATTTCTGCGCAATTTTCTCATATATCTCTCGTTTACTACATCCAATCCTATTTTGCACCTCACGCCTATCGTGTTCAGCAGATTGTTTTACAAATGCTATCTTTTGTTTCCAACAAATGTTTACTTTCTCTACACGAACTATGTACATAGTTTATAGAGAACGTATTGCATTCCACCCAAATATTCGATACCGTGATTTCACCGGAAATACATGTTTTAAGGTCCCCTGTATCCAAAAAAAAAAGTATTTACAGAAAAAGGTCCGTGTGCCTGTGAACACGATAACTCAAAAACGAAAAGTAGGTAAAATACCAAAATTGGTATTTAAGTTTAGTATATTCCAGGGATGCGACACGAAGTTTTTGAGAAAAATCCCCCCACCCCAAGCTACCCTTTTACATGGAACTTTTTTCGAAAATTTCGATTTTGTCAAAAATGGCTCTAACGATTTTGATTAAAATATCATATTAAAGACATTTATCTGACAAATAAAATGTATATCTCAAATTTTCTGGGAATAGCCTCTGAAGAGTAGTTTATTCTGAATGAATTTTACGGAATCTTGAATAACTGCTAAACCATAAGAGATGGACAAAAACTTACTACACAAAAAATGTAGAGCACGTTAAAACACACAATTTATGTTATATACAATTTTTTCGTGGTGTTTGTCGTTTTTGAGACATTCCTTGTTTTTGGTTTCTGCTATGAAAAACTTACATTTTTCTCAAACAGGAATTTGTCAACAGCTTCCATACAAACAAAGGAACTTCGGTGACACAGCAACCAGCTTTTGACTTTCACTTTAATCTATGGTACTCCGTTATTTCGCTTCTACTTACAAGGAAGCAAGTAATAAGACTATTTCTGAACTTTTTTTCTGATTAGAATGAAGTAAATAGAAGTATAAGCTTTTTGATAAATATTTGTTGCGGATATGTAGAGAAAGTCATGTGAATGGTACACATAAGATTTTTTTTTGTAAAAATCTTCTTTTGTGTTGAACAGAGGAGCGATTTTCAGATGTTTGTGAAGGTCTAATACAAAAGCAATAAGGCACACTGCGCAGTGTTTAGTGGGAGCATGAGTTAACGTTTCCAGCATTGCAATGCAAATGATTTTCACGTCTCTTTTCTCCTCTTTGTGCTGCGCAGCCATTGATTAGTTGATTGGGGAAATGAGCCCTTTCCTCCAATTGGTTTCATTGCAAAACTAAAGTTCCATTAGGGTGTAACCAACCATAAAGATTTAACGAACATTGGTACCAATTATTTACCTATAATTGTCTGACTCATTAGTCGTTAGTCATTATTGCTGCTGTTTGTAACCGTGGGGGGGGGGGGGCTTCGGTCCACTAGTTCTGTGAAATCTAAACAAAAGGTGCATTACCTCGCATAGAAGCGCGTTATTATCGCTTTGGGCTTTAGCTGCGAGCCCAGAAATGTGTTACACCAAACATTCTAACCTTTATACGTCAACTGTTAAGGCATATACGTCATCAAAAGAATGACTTTGCATTTATCAAATTTGATCAAATAGTACCTATCAGGTCGAAAAAGCATTCGAAATCTGATAAGTAACTTACATCCAATTACCTTTTGAAATACTCGAAAAAGCTGTAAAAATAAACAATAATAAGTCGAAACTGCTTTTCAATATCTTATTGAACATTAAGAAAATATCGGATGTGTTCTATTCACCTGACTTTCTCTACTTCTGAGTAACAAATTATTGTTAATAAACCTATTCTTCTATTTACTTCAAGCTAATCGAGAAATAATTAGCAGAAATAGCCTTATTACTTGCTTCCTTGTAAGTACAAGCGAAATATAGGAGTATCATAGGTTAAAGTGACGTCAAAAGCTGGTTACTATGTGACTGAAGTTCCTTTGTTTGTACGGACACGAGTTGACAAATTCCTGTATGAGAAAAGTACAAGTTTTTCAAAGCTGAAACCAAAAGCATGGAATATCTCAAAAACGATCAACTCCTCGAAACAAATTTATGTAACATAAATTGTGTGTTTTAATGTGCTCTAAATTTGTTGTGTATCAAGTTTTTGTCCATCTCTTACGGTTTAGCAGTTATGCAAAATTATTATAGAATAAAGTAGTCTTCAGAGGTTATTCCCAGAAAATTCAAGATATACATATTATTTGTCAGGTAAATATCTTTAATATACAATATTTTAATCAAATTCGTTAGAGCCATTTTTGAGAAAATCAAAGTTTTCGAAAAATGTTCCATGTAAAGGGTAGTTGGGGATGGGGGATTTTCTTAAATATCTTCGTGTCGCATCCTTGGAAGATTCCAAATTTTACGGTATTTTCGTTTTTGAGCTATGCTGTCCACAGACACACATACAGATACACATACGCACGAACATTTTTCCAAAATTTTTTTTTTTGATTCAGGGGGACCCAAAACATGCATTTCCGGTGAAATCTCGTTATCGAATTTTTGGGTGCCATACAATACCTTCTCTATACACTATGTGCATAGTACGTGTAGATAAAGTAAAAACACCTTATCCGAGCGCCTCGCCCTAAGCAAAATAAATTGTTAAAAGCTTACTCTTCTATTTACTTCGTTCTAATCGAGAAAAAAACTAGCAGAAATCTACGACACGGGACCAACGGCTTTACTTCCCTTCCGAAGGGAGTCATGCTAAGGATTTTTACACCCGAAAAAATCCATCGTCCTCCGCCGGGCTTGAACCCGCTACTTTGGGTATATGAAGTTAGCATGGTAACCATTACACGACGGACGGTGACAGGTCGTGATTAGCCAATTACTTTTTGAAATACTTGAAAAAACGTAACTGTAACTTTAGCTTCTCACGCGGAGGTCCCGGGTTCGATTCCCGGCTGGGGCGGGGAATCTTTCTTTAACTAGAATTATTCCCTATCCCCCACAATGTCTGGAAGTATGTATGAGAGTGAAAGTTTGTGCCTTTGAGGAAAATAAAATGATTTTTAAACCATGCGTGAAAGAACCTACAGAAAACGAGTTGTTTCAAGTGCAAAGCCCCCGATAACACCAGATGTTAAAAAGGGGCAATATAATTGAAACAATAAAAAAAAAAAAAAACAAAGCTACCTTTCAACATTTTATTGAACATTAACAGAAACATTTGATATGTTTCATTCACATGACTTTCTCTACATCTCTGCAACAAATTGTTAAAAAATTTGATGTGTACCATTCACATGACTTTCTCCTTATCCCTGCAACAAATAATTCTTAAAAAGCTTATACTTCTATTTACTTTATGCTAATCAGACAAAAATAGTCTAATTACTTGCTTCCTTGTAAGTAGAAGCGAAGTAAGGGACAACCGTAGGTTAAAGTGATAGTCAAAAGCTGGTTGCTATATCAATGAAATTCCTTTGTCTATATTGATAGGAGTTGACAAGTTCCAGTATGAGAAAAGTATACGTTTTTCATAGCAGAAACCAAAAATAAGGAATGTCACAAAAACGACGAACTCCACGAAAAAATGTATATAACATAAATTGTGTGTTTTAATGTGCTCTACAGTTTTTGTGTAGTAAATTTTTGTCCATCTCTTACGGTTTAGCAGTTATTCAAAATTTAGTAAAATTCATCCCGAATAAACTACTCTTCAGAGGCTATTCCCAGAAAATTCAAGATATACATTTTATTTGTCAGGTAAATATGTTTAATATACGAAATTTTAATCAAAATCGTTAGAGCCATTTTTGAGAAAATCAAAATTTTCGAAAAAAGTTCCATGTAAAGGGTAGTTGGGGTTGTTCTCAAAATCTTCGTGTCGCATACCTGGAAGATACTAAACTTAAATACCAAGTTTGGTATTTTACCGACTTTTCGTTTTTGAGTTATCGTGTTCACAGACACACGGACACACACACACACACACACACACACACACACACACACACACACACACACACGGACCTTTTTGTGAAAATGCTTTTTTTGGATATTGGGGACCCTAAAACATATTTCCGGTGAAATCTCGGTATCGAATTTTTGGTGGAGTGTGCAATACTTTCTATATACACTATGTACATAGGCGTATGGAGAAAGTAAAAATGCTTGTGCTTATATTTAGTTCAATCCAGTCGAGAAAAAATTAGCAGAAATAGTCTTTTTAGTTGATTTCTTGTAGGTATAAGGGAAATAAGAGAGTACCATAGGTTAAAGTAATAGTCAAAAGCTGGTTGCTGTGTGACTGAAGTTCTTTTGTTTATATGGACACGAGTTGAGAAATTCCTGTATGAGAAAAGCATAAGTTTTTTAAAGCTGAAAACAATAAGATATATCTAAAAATGGTAAACTCCACGAAAAAAATGTCTATAACATAAGTTGTGTGTATTAACGACCTCTACATTTCTTGAATAATAAATTTTTGTCTATCTCTTACGGTTTGCCAGTTATGCAAAATTCAGTAAAATTCATTCAGAATAAAGTAGCCTTCAGAAGCTATTCCCAGAAAATTCAAGATATACATTTTATTTGCAAGGTAAATATATTTAATATACCATATTTTAATCAAAATCATTAGTGCCAATTTCCAGAAAATCAAACATTTTGAAAAAAGTTCCATGCAAAGGGTAGTTGGGGGTGGAGAGATTTTCGCGAAAATGTTGGTCTTCTCAAACATTACTCTAATGATTTTGATTTAACTGCCGTATATTAAAATATTTACACGAAAAGTAAAATAAATATATGAACATTTCTGGGAATAGCCTCTAAAAACGTCTAAGTCCTGGATTAATTTTCCTGGATTTTGCATAACTGGTAAATTGTAAGAGATAGACAAAAACTTACTACACAAAAAAATGTAGATCCTTTTAAAACATTCAGTTTCTCTTTAATTCAGTTTTTTTCTGCAGTTGACCGTTTTCGAAATATCCCTTGTTATTGCTTTCGGTTTTAAAATACTTAAACCTTTTATTATATGGAACTTGTCAACTCCTGGCCACGCAAAGAACGCGATTTCAATCCCATAGCAACCACATTTTAAAACATTTGACTGTCGGTTTCACCTAGTGTATTCCCTTATTTCCCTTCTACTTATAAGGAATTAAGTAATAAAACATTTTCTGCTAATTTTTAGCATTAATTACATTACGCTTATTAGCAATAATTTGTTGCAGAGATGTAGAGAAAGTCGTGTGAATGGAGCACGTCAGATTTCTTAAGTGGAGTATACCGTTTTAAGGATATTTCTTGTTATTGGTTTCAGTTTTAAAATACTCAAAACTTTTCTTATACGGAAAGAAATGGATTTCAATCCCATAGCAACCACATTTTAAAACATTTGACTGCCGGTTTAGCCTAGAATATGCCCTTATTTGCCTTCTACTGATAAAGGAACTAAGTAATAAGACCATTTCTGCTAAAGTTTTAACATTAAATATATAGAAGCATAAGCTTATTAACAATAATTCGTTACAAATGTAGAGAACGATATGTGAATGGAACACATCAGATTTTTTTTTCGTGGAGTTGATCGTTTTAGAGAGATTCCTTGTTATTGTTTTCAATTTCAAAATACTTAAAACTTTTATTACACGGAACTTGTCAACTCCTGTCCACACAAAGAAACGGATTTCAATCCCATAGCAACCATATTTTAAAACATTTGACTGTCGGTTTAGCCTAGTGTATACCTTTATTTACCTTCTACTTATAAGGAATTGGTCGTCTCCTTAGCGCGGTGGTAGCGCAGCTGCCTACCAAGTGGGAGACCTGGGTTCGATTCCCAGTACCGGCGTGGGGATTTTTCCCCCGCTGGGAGACCTGGACTGGGGTGCACTCAGCCTCGTGAGGTCCCTGGGGGGCCAATTGAGGAGCTACTTGATGGAGAAGTAGCGGCTCCAGGTCGTGAGGACCGCATTAACCGGCCGGGAGGGGCTCGATGCGCTGACCACGTCTCACCCTCCAATATTGCACCCCATCCATGACGTCTGTAGTGGACCGAGACCGAGATGGGGGACGCAGCGACCGAGCGGTAGGCCAAGGGTCCCCGTGAGCTGTCGTGCCATGGAGTTATTATTATAAGGAACTAAGTAATAAGACCGTTTCTAGAAATGTTTTAGCATTAAATAGATAGAATAAGCTTATGTAGAGCAGATGTAGAGAAAGTCGTGTGAATGGAACACATCAGATTTTTTTCGTGGAGTTGATCGTTTTAGAGATATTCCTTGTTATTGGTTTCAGTTTTAAAATACTTAAAAACTTTTCTTATACGGAAAGAAACGGATTTCAAACTCATAGTACCACATATAAAACATCTATCGTTTTAGCCTAGTGTAGTCCCTTGTTTCTGTTCTACTTATAAGGAACTAAGACCGATTTTGCTAATGTTTAGCATGTGAATGAGATATTTTAGAGTTAGTGAAGACACGTAGAATCCAGGAATTGGGTTGACCGCCACGATCTTGTAGAAAGAGTTGACATTCAGCACATGAGCTGAGAAGTCCCCCCTCACCTTCCCGAGCACTTTGTCAAATGACGGGGGAACGCTGAAATGCCAGAGCATTATATCTCGGCTACCACCAATATCATTTCCTTCCCTGACATTATCCTAATTAGCGATAAATTTCAGAAAATGCTCGGTGCTGTTACCGGTAAGGTCGCCAGAACCTTTCACAGCGAATTGAAGGGGGAGCTCGTCAAGGCACTGCCTAAAGAACATTAAAAAGTGTGGGCCTAAAAGGTCTATACCTAGTGCGCCTTTGAAATTAAACCTGACCATCATCCGAGCGATAACGTGGCAGGTTCCTGGATTCCTAATTTACTCTATTCGAATATTTTTTCAACTGTCAGGATTTGTTTTATATCGTTTCTCATTCATTTTGTTTCCCTCTCACATTTCGAATGTATAGTGTTATATAAATAGCTTTAATATACAGCTGACCCATATGAAGTGTTACAGACAAATATCTCAAACGAATAAAAAAAGAAAAAATCTGATGTGTTCCATTCATATTCTACATCTCTACAACAAATTATTGTTAAAAAGCTTATGCTTCTATTTACTTCATGCTAATCGAGAAAAATTAGCAGAAACAGTCTTATTACTTGCTTCCTTGTAAGTAGAAGGGAAATAAGGGAGTAGCATAGGTTAAAGTGATAGTCAAAAGCTGGTTGCTATATGCCTGAACTTCCTTTCTTTGTATGGACAGAAGTTGACAAATTTCTGTATGACAAAAGTATAAGTTTTTCAAAGCTGAAATAAAAATCAAGAGATATCTAAAAAACGATCAACTTCACGAAAAAAATGGATATGACATAAAGTGTGTTTTAATGTGCTCTACATTTTTTCTGGGTTAAGTTTTTGTCCATCTCTTACGGTTTAGTAGTTATGATAAATTCATCCAGAATAAAGTAGTCTTCAGAGGCTATTCCCAGAAAATTTAGATATACATTTTATTTGTCAGATAAACCTCTTTAATACACGAAATTTTAATCAAAATCGTTACAGCCATTTTTGAGAAAATCAAAATCTTCGAAGAAAGTTCTATGTAAAGGGTAGTTGGGGGTGGCGGGATTTTTCTCAAAATCTTCGTGTCGCATCGCTGGAAAATACTAAACTTAAATACCAAGTTTGGTATTTTAGCGACTTTTTGTTTTTGAGTTATCGTGTTCACAGACACAGACACACACACACACACACATACACGGACCTTTTTGTGAAAATGCTTTTTTTGGTTACAGGGGACCCTAAAACACATATATCCGGTGAAACCTCGGTATAGAATTTTTTGGTGGAGTGCAATACATTCTCTATTCACTATGTACATTGTGAGTATAGAGAAAGTAAAAGCTCCTCTTATTCCCTTAAGTGAACCGAACTGGGCAGATTATCAAATACTGCCAGGGAATGTCACGACGAGAAAAGAAATACATGCCATTCAGAACATTAAGTATACAATAATAAAAAGTATGAAATTGTATATCAAACTCACCAAGTACTCTTTCTTGGTACAAAATGACACCATGTCAAAGTGAACTTTTTACACAAGCAAATCGAAATGTCCTGACGAATGCAACAGAATAACTCCACAGGCAGAGAGAGAGAGACAAGCCACAGTGAACCTGTTCCATGTGCCATACGTCATACCATAGAGTAACAAAGTCAAGTAGCCCAGGTGCGCCATTCATTCTCACATAGTTCAAGATACGCACTTCTTACTTTCTCTAGACGCACTATGTACATAGTGTATAGACAAGTATTGTATTGCTCCCATACCGAGATTTCATCAGAAATACATGTTTTGAGAGACCCACAATCTCAACAACAACAAAAAAAAAAGAATTTTTAGAAAAACTTCCATGTGTGATCCAGTTGGACCAAAAACATATATCTCCGGTGAAAATTCGGTATGGAATTTTTGGGTGGAATGCAATACTTTCTCTATACACGTACACTGTGTATTTTAACGTTATCTACATTTGTTATGTCGTAAGTTTCTGTCTAGCTCTTACGATTGGCCACTTACACAAAATTCAGCAAAGTTCATTCAGAATAAGGAGGCGTTCAGGGGCTATTCCCAGAAAATTAAATATATACACTTCGTCATGTAAGCGTCTTTAATGTACGACATTTTAATCAAAATCGTTAGAACCATTTCTGAGAAAATGATAATTTTGGAAAATTTTTCCAAGTAAAATGTAATTTGAAGAGAGAGGATTTTCTTTGAAAACTTCGTGTCGCATCCTTGGAAGACACTAAACTTAAATATCAAATTTGGTATTTAATGGACTTTTTGTTCTTGAGCTATGCGGCCCACACACATACACACAGACAGATAGACAGACACACACAAGGACTTTTTTCTAAAATGTGTGGATTTTTTTTTTTTTTTTTAAGATTCACGGGATCTCAAAACACGTTTTTCCTGTGAAATTTCGGAATGGAATTTTTGGTTGCAATACAATTCCCTCTCTATACACTATGTATGTAGTACGTGTTGAGAAAATAAAAATCTGATGTGTGCCATTCACATGACTTTCTCTACTTCTGTGTAACAAATTATTGTTAGTAAACTTATTCTTCTATTTACTTCATGCTAATTGAGAAAAAATTTGCAGAAATAGTCTTATTACTTACTTACTTATAAGTAGAAGTGAAATAAGGAAGTATCATAGGTTAAAGTGATAGTCAAAAGCTGGTTGCTATGTGACTGAAGTTCCTTTGTTTGTGTGGACATCAGTCGACAAATTCCTACATGAGAAAAGTACACGTTTTTCAAAGCTGAAACCAAAAATAGGAAACATATCAAAAACGATCAACTCCTCGAAAAAAAATTATATAACATAAATTGTGTGTTTTAATGTGAACTACATTTTTTGTGTGGTAAGTTTTAGTCCATTTCTTACGGTTTAGCAGTTATGCAAAGTTCATCCAGAATAAAGTAGTCTTCAGAGGCTATTCCCAGAAAATTCAAGGTATATACAATTTATTTGTCAGGTAAATATCTTTAATATACGACATTTTAATCAAAATCGTTAGAGCCATTTTTGAGAAAATCAAAACTTTCGAATAAAGTTCCACGTAAGGGGTAGTTGGGGGTGGGGGGATTTTCCTGAAAATCTTTGTGTGTCGCATCCTTGGAAGATACCAATCTCAAATACCAAGTTTAGTATTTTTTGTTTTTGAGCTATATTGCCCACAGACACACATACACACACGGACCTTTTTCTGAAAATGCTTTTTTTTGGATTCAGGGGGACCCAAAACAAGTATTTCCGGTGAAATCTCGGTATAGAATTTTTAGTGCAATACACTATGTACATAGTACGTGTAGAGAAAGTAAAAAGTTACCCACAACCATCACATTGTTGCAGTTCAGAGGTAAGGAGCTGGACTGAATCTGTCTGGCATATAGAAGAATGTCAATCCGGATCTACTAATTCACGAGGATCCTACCTGAAATAAACATCAATGAAACATGTAATTGAAAGGAAAGAAATGTAATTGCATACAAACTGCACTTTTAGATCCCATCAAATGCTATTTGCTTGGCGATATGATACGGAACTGATAAAGTATTTCAAATATGCCCCGATCATATGTGAAGCAGTACGAACCTTGTTTCTCGAAAAGTAGAATAAGTTTTTCATTTGAAAGGCTTCAGAAGTACATGTAGTTTTCAGTAATACACCTGACTAGTAAAGATCTAGTTTAATTCCTGCTTTCGTTTTTACCTGTAAGAGTCTGCAAATATTTAAGAAATTAATTTTATTATCTGGATATTATTTTATAAATATTACAACTCGTGTTATACTTGTTTGGGTGGTTTTATAATGTAAGACATTAGAATAAACCTTATTATATGTAACAATTTGTATGTTGGACATAATGATCTAAATAGTTGGGATTATATGAATGTCTCTCATTAGTAATTTTTGTTCTCTGGAAATAGTACTGCTTACTTGACAACAGGTTTGTTTACCTCTTCACTGTGCGTTCTTAACAATGACTGGAATGAATGAATAAGTGTATTTATTGACACAACAGTATCATATATAGAACTTCAACAATCGCACGGGTCCACAGACCGTACGTGATTTTGTAAAACACAAAATAGGAAGCAATATTAAAACAACAAAGAATTAAAAGAGAAAACACGAAAATAAAAAGACAAAGGTAATACACAATAAAAATCAATATTAAAACAACAACAAAGAATTAAAAGAGCAAACACGAAAATAAAAAGAAAAAGGTAATACACAATAAAAATCAATATTAAAACAACAACAAAGAATTAAAAGAGCAAACACGAAAATAAAAAGAAAAAGGTAATACACAATAAAAATCAATATTTAAACAACAACAAAGAACTAAAAGAGAAAACACAAAAATACAACGACAAAGGTACACATAAAAGAGCAATATTAAAACAACAAAGAATTAACAGAGTAAACACGAAAATAAAAATAAAAACATATTCAAATACAACAATTTGAATTTACAGCACAGAGTACACCTTATTCAGAGGCATAAATGTACCCTCTTATAATAGATAAATACACCATAACACAACAGTGACCTAAGTATGACATAATATATATGTATGTAAAACATTGTAGTCACTTTTGTTTAGTGTTCTTATCCCCTCCTCTCTTCTCTATTGGCAGCCTCCTCAGATCTCAGCTGTCTTGCGTTAGGTATAGATTTACTAACCCGTCCACGTCTTCCGTGCCTGCCAGTAGCGCCCAACATACTTCTCGCTCTACATTCGCTGTGGTAAAGCATCGCGGTAAAAATATTTTCCCGCATTCCTCTGAACCCCAGCATCTTGCCAAGATGTGGGTCCACGACTCTTCCTCCTCGCAAATGGGACAGATTCTCATACGTCTAGCGGTTTTTGTGCTCCTCCATGCTCCTAGTCTAATGCACACGAGACCCTCTCTAATTAGTTTGGTACCTGTTTTGATGTATTGCTCCATACCTCACTCCGATTTTGGCCCAGACTGTACTTCTCCGTGCATTGCGCATTATTTGCTACTGCGGTTCTTAATTGTTCTCCACATGCTCCGCTATGTATGACTTCTTTTGATGCAGCGAGATGGCCGGTCGCAACCTGTATATGACCGGTATGATTTGCCTAGCTCTGTATATTACATATCAGAGAATGAAATACGTTTATAGAAGTAACCATAGTGGGCAAAGAAAATAATGCTATTGAAAAATATGAGAGTTTTGTCAATATTCAAGTAGATAAGTGTCTTGATTGTCGCTGTTCGCTGATTTCACATCCTGCAAGCAGGCATACAGCTGTGTGCAGTAAAACACGCCTAAACCGGTTTATAAATGGTGCACCTTCATTAATTCTATAGACAGCTTATGTTGACTGTTATTATTGCATTGTGTTTAAGTTGAGTGCCCGCTTGTAAAGAGCCGAACAAATCTTATTAACAATATACAATTTAGGCCCCCCCCCCATTGTGGCGTGGGTTATTCCACACTTTGGGTACATTACGACTTCGCATACGCCAGTGCCATTATTTCGTAAGAATACATACTTCTGTGTGGCCAAAATGTCCATTACTTACCTGCATGGCAGATTCAGCCTCTGTGTTCCATTCACATGATTTTCTCTACAACTCTGCAACAAATTATTGTTAAAAAGCTTATGCTTCTATTTACTTCATGCAATCGAGAAACAATTAGCAGAGATAGTCTTATTACTTGATTCTTTGTAAGTAGAAGTGAAATAAGGGAGTACCATAGGTTAAAGTGATAGTCAAAAGCTGGTTGCTATGTGACTGAAGTTCCTTTGTTTGTAAGGACAGGAGTTGACAAATTCCGGTATGAGAAAAGTATAAGTTTTTAAAGCTGAAAACAATAACAAGGAATATCTAAAAAAATGAACAACTCCATGAAAAAATGTATGTGGATAAATTGTGTGTTTTATTGTGATCTAAATTTTTGTGTAGTAAGTTTTTGTCTATCTGTTACGGTTTACCAGTTGTTGAAACTTCAGTAAAAATCATCCAGAATAAAGAGGTCTTTTAAGGCTATTCCCAGAAAATTCAAGCTATACGTTTTATTTGCCAAGTAAATTACTTACATTTAACGGATTTTAATCAAAATCGTTAGAGCCATTTTTAAGAAAATCAAAATTTTCGAAAAATTTTCCATGTAAAGGGTAGTTGGGGCTGGGTGAATTTTCTTGAAAATCTTCGTGTCGCATCCTTGAATGATACCAAACTTAAATACCAAGTTTGGTTTTTAACGGTCATTTCGTTTTTGAGCTATGCTGCCCACAGACAGACACACACACATACACACAGACAGAATCGAATTTTTGGGTGCAATACAGTACCTTCTCTATACACTATGAACATAGTACATATAGAGAAAGTAAAATGGGTTCATTGCATTTAAAGGACACTGCAAGTTAAATTTCAAACTTCTATATTTTTGTATAACATTTCTGGAAATTGTATTTGATTGTGTTGCTGTTTTGTTAATATGAATACGAAATTTCATTCAAAATGGATAAATACATGCAAGATATAAATTGTTTCATAATTATCATTATGTAAATATATTGATGCAACCCGCCTGGGTAGTGTGGTAGTAGCGTATCTGCCTAACATTCAACAGGTCGTGAGTTCGAATCTTGCTTTGAGTGAGTTGACCCCGAGATTATTTGAGCATTTTTTCACCAATTTCAATTATCGTCTGATATAACCAACCAGGTTGAAGGACGTTAACATACAAAAAAATAAATAAATAAAATAAAAATGTACTACGTGCCTCAAAATTTGAGAAAATTTGTAGACACTTTTACTTTTTCTAGCACGAATGTGCATAGTGTCACGAGAAGGTATTGCATTCCACTCAAAAATTAGATACCTAGATTTCACACGAAATAATGTTTTGAGATCCCCTGAATCGAAATAAAAAGCGTTTTAGAAATATGTCCTTGTGTGTGTCAATGAGCAGCATAGCTCAAAAACAAAAGCACCCTCCTTTTTATACTAATTATCTTCCAAGAATGCGACGCGAAGATTTTCACGAAAATCCACCCACCGCAAACTACCCTCTTACATGGAAAAACGCTTGAAAGCTTTGTTTTTCTCAAAAATAGCTCAAACGATTTTGATTAAAACATCGTACATTACAGATATGTATATACATAATCTCTGAAGAACTTTATTTAGAATGAATTTTGCAGAATTTTGTATAGTTGTTACACCGTAAGACATACCCAAAATTTTAATATACAAAAATATATATTTACTTAAAACACACAATTTATGTCATATACATTTTTTTTTTTCATGGAGTTCACCGTTTTCGAGGTATTCCTTGTTATTGGTTCCCGTCTTAAAATACTTTACACTTTCTTATACGGGAACTTGCCAACTGCTGGCCACGCAAAGAAACGGATTTCAATCCCATAGCAAGCACATTTTAAAACATTTGACTGTCGGTTTAGCCTACTGTGTTCTCTTATTTTCCTTTTGCTTATAAGGAACTAAGTAATAACACCGTTTCTGTTAGTGTATATCAGGATTAGCATAAAGTAGATAGAAGAATAAGCTTATTAACAATAATTTGTTACACAGATGTAGAGAAAATCATGTGAATAAAAATTCGTAAAATATTTTACATAGCAAGTCTACAGGAGTCACCAGTATTTAGTGTTACAGTGGGAGATTCACTAGATAAGTATTGAAAGAAAAAATATATTCCATTCACATGAGTTTCTCTACATTTCTGCAACAAATTAAGATTAAAAAGCTTATGCTTCCATTTACTTCATTCTAATCGAAAAAAAATTAGCAGAAACAGTCTTATTACTTGCTTCCTAGTAAGCAGAAGCGAGACAATGAAGTACCATAGGTTAAAGTGACTGTCAAGAGTTGGTTGCTATATGGCTGAAGTTCCTTTGTTTGTATGGACAGGAGTTGACAAATTCCTGTATGAGAAAAGTTAAGTTTTTCAAAGCTGAAACCAAAAACAAGGAATATCTCAAAAACAATCAACTCCACGAAAAAAGTATACAACATAAATTGTGTGTTTTAATATGCTCTACATTGTTTGTGTGATAAGTTTTTGTGTATCTCATACGGTTTAGCAGTTATGCAAAATTCCGTAAAATTCTTCCAGAATAAGGTAGTCTTCAGAGGCTATTCCCAGAAAATTCAAGACATACATATAGTTTGTCAGGTAAATATCTTTAATATACGATATTTTAATCAAAATCATTAGAGCCATTTTTGAAAAAAAATCAAAATTTTCGAAAAAAGTTCTATGTTAAAGGTAGTTGGGGTGGAGGGATTTTCTTGAAAATCTGCGTGTCGCATCCTTGGAAGAAACCAAACTTAAATAGCAAGTTTGGTATTCAACAGATTTTTCATTTTTGAGCTATGCTGTCCAAAGACACACATGGACGTTTTTGTAAAAAGGCCTTTTTGGATTCAGGGAGACCCAAGACATGTATATCGGTGAAATCTTGGTTTTGAATTTTTGGGTGGAATGCAATACCTTTTCTTTACACTATATACATAGCACGGATAGAAAAAGTAATAAAAATACTCATAGAAACGTTTCGTTTATCCCAGTTTCTCAAAGTATTCTCCCTGGCACAATATGCAGCGCTCGATCTTCTGAACCACTTCTGGAAGCATCCACATCACTGCAGATAACTAACTGCTCTTCATATGCTGCAGCAGCTTCTTCAGGGCTAGAACCGATTGTTCACCGTGGGGAAAAGGAAGAAATACCAAGGTGCCAAATTGCGACTATAGGGTGGATGAGTCTATTGCTTTGCTCAGTTCCTTGCAGAAACTCCATTGTTACATTAGCTGTGTGAGCTGGTGCATTGTCAAGATGCAACAAAATGCCCCTTAGATCTGTATTTGGATGTTTTGAAACATGCTTGAAGACAAACTTCTGTGTTGGATAAGTAGAGTCAGACTGATAAATTCAATGCCATTTGAAGCACGGATCTCCCAGTCTCTAACCGGGTTCTCTACCTCTGAAATAGCATGGCAACATGCTGCTATTACACTAAAATCCTCAACTGTCTCGCATGTTTCCCCGTAAACCACAATTGGATCTCCAATTATTTTGAGATGATATACCCCAATGATGATTTACAATATCCTAAGTCCATGGATTCCCAGTATACGGTTAAACTATGACCATATTATGGTTAAGTATATTAATAAATATAAGGCTGACTATGCCTAAACTTAAAGCAATTGGGAGTTAAAGCATCTGCTTACAACATTGTAAGTCGCCATTGGGGTGTGTCATCTCAAAATAATTTGAGATCACATTGTTGTTTACTGGGAAACATGCGACTCAGTTGAGAAATGTAATACCGTGGCGGCATATTGCCATGGTAGCTCAGTAGTAGAGCAACCGGGAGATCCGTGGTTCAGATCCGGCCTATGGCATTGAATTTTTCAGTCTGACTCTACTTATCAAACTCTAGTGTTACGGCTTGTGTGAATTAAAAAAATCTGATGTGTTCCATTCACATGACTTTCTCTATATATATGTAAAAAGTTATTGTTAATAAGCTTATCTTTTATTTATTTCATGCTAATCGAGAAAAATTAGCAGAAATAGTCTTATTTCTTGCTTTATTATAAGTAGAAGCGAAATAAGGGAGTACCATAGGTTAAAGTGAAAGTCAAAACCTGGTTGCTATGTGACTGATGTTCCTTTGTTTGTATGGACAGGAATTGACCAATTCCTGTTGAGAAAGGTATAAGTTTTTCAAAGCTGAAACCAAGAAAAAAGGAATATCTCAAAAACGATCAACTCCAGGAAAAAAATGTATATAACATAAATTGTGTGTTTTAAAGTGCTCTACATTTTGTGTGTGTTAAGTTTTTGTCTATATCTTACGCTTTAGTAGTTATGCAAAATGCATCCATAATAAAGTAGTGTTCAGAGGCTATTCCCAGAAAATTTAAAATATACATTTTATTTGTCAGGTAAATATCTTTAATAAATGGCATTTTAATCAAAATCGTTAGAGCCGTTTTTAGAAAATCAACATTTTCGAAAAAAGTTCCATGTAAAGGGTAGTTTAGGGTGGGGGACTTTTCTCAAAATCTTCGTGTCGCATCCTTGGAAAATACTAAACTTAAATACCAAGTTTGGTATTTTACAGACTTTTCGTTTTTGAGTTATCGTGTTCACAGACACACGGACACACACACGGACCTTTTTGTGAAAATACTTTTTTTGGATACAGGGGACCCTAAAACATATATTTCCGGTGAAATCTCGGTATTGAATTTTTTGGTGTAGTGCAATACCTTCTCTACACACTATGTACATAGTAAGTATAGAGAAAGTAAAAAATAATCTTCCGAGTATCATTTGTCTGATTTTCGAGCTTAATTGTTTCCAAGTGACCATTTGTAGAGAAGAAAGAAGCTGCCATATTCTTTGCAGCATTCTTTACTCTCTGGATCTTGACGGTTGGGAGGTCATCTGAGAACACCTTAATGGAGGACTGAAGTTCTGTTTCCGGGTCAAACTGATATATCAAACTTTTGTTACCGTAACAACATCCTTGCAGCATCCATCTATTCTATGCATCTTCTAAGCGTCAAATAAATTATGGGGCCTCCATCTTCAAGAAATGTCTTCTACACGAAGGTGTTCTTGAAGGATGTTGAATTAATCCCCAATGCCAGCTCAATGTCCTTATAAGTTAGTCTTGAATGTTCCCTAGCTATTGTTTTCAAAGTGGTAATCTACTGGTTTGACATTTTTCCCTTCATCTTTAAGAGATTGTCTCCCCCTCTTGAATTCTCCAAACCAGCGGAACCTAGTGACATGTGACAGAGAACAGTTCACAAAATCCCCTCAAACAAACAGGTGACTTCGTTTCATTTAAGTCACATTTGAAGTCGTACAAGATTATTGCAGGAAAATGCTCTCTCTGAATCTCCAATGCACTTGGAAGAATGTTCAGAATTTCTGCTCTTCAAACATAAAATGAGGGAAAATGAATGAATCATTACATTACCAATGTCTCAGTTATTTCGACACAGCAATAATGATTTCCCCAAGGGGGCCAATATTCCGTGTCTCAATACTCATCTGTCACCCTCAGTGGTTAGTTACCATGCTACCTTGCAGGTTCAAACCTGGTAAAAAGTGATGCATTTTTCGGACGCAACAATTCTTAGAATGACTTTCTTCACAAGAGAAGTAAAGTCGGTGGTCTTTCGTAATGTTTAACTGCACGTAAAAGAACCCTAGATCTTGGAAGAAGAAATTCCCTGGGCACAATTCCGCCATTTCGGTCCGCAGCTTGAGATTTCGTCCTACAGTGTCATCTGTGGGCAACAAGCTGAATCCTCGTCACCATGGCACATAGTGGTGGACTCACGAATTACAAATTCAAATCCGATCATGGAAATATCGTAACGATGCCCTATGCTCCATTTAGGAGTTATAGGAAAATAACCCCGTATTTTCTTTATATGGTCAAGTGACTGTAAAATACTGCTGTAGAAATTTACTCTACGAAGGCAACCCAGAAAATGAGAGATGATTTACATAACTAAATAACGACGAAAGATACGTCGTATCAACACAACACTTTATTTACAAAGTTACATTACCTTATTCTGTTTTTCAACGTAATCTCCATTCTGTCAAGATCTTTATTGTCACGTGATACCACTTTTTAATGCAGATGTTATACATTTCTACCCTCAAAGAACTTATTCATTTTTTTTTTAAATGCACAATATTTTCGACCGATTGAATTTTAAAGGCAAATAACGCAAGTGTATAGTGATAATGAGGAAACGGCGAATAATTTACGAGTAGTTAAGAAAGAATGAGTGTGTACGATAAAGACCGGAGTGGAAGTTTATCAATCGTCATGGAGGAGTTGAAAGCAAATGTTGATAAAAGAATTAAGAAAAACCGGCGTTTCACTTTGGACACCGTACATGACTTTTTGGATGGAAAAGATTTCCCAACGGATGAAGACCTCAAAGGGACAGTGACATCTTGGCTCGTATCTTTAGCGGTAGAAGAGTATAACCGGTACCATGTGGCAATGCATTCCTTGATAGCAAGATAAGGCAATGCACTGTAACTTTGTAAAATAAGTTTTGTGTTGATACTTTCGTTATTATTTATAATACCAAATCGTCTGTCCCTTTCTAGATGACTCTCGTATCATTTAGTGATAGATTGTTTGTGATTCTTGACAGTTGAGATCGCGAATCTGACTCTATTGGATCAACTCGGTGCTCTCATATATGACACTGTCTGTATTACATGCCCATCAACAGAAAGAGTAAAACACAAACCATTTCGACGTTCTCGCCTCTGCCATGATCCCATGCAATGCTGAAGTAGAAGTTGGTCAATCGTTATGGAGGGGTTGGAATTAAGTGTTGATAAAAGAATTAAGAAAAATCACTTTGGACACCGTACATACATTTTTGGATGTCAATGATTACCAAACAGATGAAGAGCTCAAAGTGACAATACCATCTTGGCTCACATCTTTAGCGGTGAAAGAGGTACATAACTTTTTGGATGGAAAAGATTTCCCAATCGCTGAAGACCTAAAAGTGTCAGTGACATATTGGCTCTTATCTTTAGAGGTGACAATACATTCCTTGATAGCAAGATAGAGTAAGTTACTGTAGCATTGCAAATAAAGTTTTGCGTTGATAAGTTTCGTTTTTGTTTATTATACCAAATCGTCTGTAAGTTTCTGGATGGCTCTCGTATTATTATTGATAGTGTGTTAATAGTTCTTGATCGTTGACATCCCAGATCTGACTCTGTTGCAAAAAATCATATATGAAAATGTGTGTATGATAGCTGGTGGTACGCTCACATCGTCAGACAGAGTAAAACAAAAACCATATGGAGTACAAACCCGCCTGGGCGATGATCACATGCACTGCAGGAGTGGAAATTCATAAAACGTTATGGAGGTGTTGAAAGTAAATGTTGATAAAAGAATTAAAAAAAACGGTGTTTCACTTTGGGTACCGTACATGACCTTTTGGATGGAAAAGATTTCCCAACCGATGAAGACCTCAAAGTAATATTGACATCTTGGCTCATTTCTTTAGCTACATGACATTTTGGATGGAAATGATTTCCCAACCATGAAGACCTCAAAGTGGCAGTGACATCTTGGCTCATATCTTTATCGGTGGAAGAGTATAGCATCTGCATTGAAAAACTGGTACCACGTGACAATAAATACCTTGATAGCAATGACGATTACTGCCTGTTGAGCGGTTTTAT
Source organism: Hymenopus coronatus (assembly GCA_030762935.1). Taxonomy (NCBI): domain Eukaryota; kingdom Metazoa; phylum Arthropoda; class Insecta; order Mantodea; family Hymenopodidae; genus Hymenopus; species Hymenopus coronatus. Next base: position 14,998,309 of record CM060894.1, read on the forward strand.
AGCTGGTGGAGTGGGGCATCCTTCCAAGGAGGTAGGAGTTTAGCAGTTGGAAGGAGATAGTGTTGAAGCAAGTGAGGGGTAAAGAAGCTTGACAGAGTGGACACTTGGCACGAATCCAGCATACGTGTACCACTTGAGCGATAGGCCATCCCACTGCACTAGCAAAAACACCACTGATCAGACAGTACGTTGAAAAATAGAGTAAGGTACTGAAACTTTGTAAATAAAGTTTTGTGTTGAGTACTTTCATTATTGTTTAGTCATGCCAAATCGTCTGTCACATTATTGTCCTCATATTATTAGTAGTTCTTGATGGTTGACATCGCAGATCTGACTCTGTTGCACCAACTCGGTACTCTCATATATGACAATGTCTGTATGATAGTACATCGCCATCGCCAGACAGAGTAAAACACAAACCATATCGACGTATATACTCGCCTGGGGCCATGATCCCATGCACTGCTGCATGGATTTAAAACACGACTTGTTTCGCTCCCACCATGAAGGGGATCAGGGGGGGGGGGTGCAGGGGGAGGGCTTGCAGCTCTAATCTGCCTTAATTGAGAGGAATAGAGAACTGAAATTGCTTGTATCTGTTAAACCGTAGACCTCCATTAGGAGCCATTAATGGATTGAGCGGCGCATCATGGGGCTTATATCGCGAACCAAGCTTTTGAGTGGATGGGTCGATCAGACACGGCGGCTGCGGGGCTTTGCGGGGTAATTATAAAATTGAGTGATGCGAGAGAGGATATTTGTTAAAGGTAGAGGGATGAGTTGACGGCTCAACTAATGTTTTTTGTATGAATTGGCCTAGTTGCCATCCCTAAGTGTTAAAAAGGTTTCAACTACAGACAAATCTCAATAATCTTCTCTTGTTTTTCAGCTCTGTAAGTGATTTTATGAATATTTCAGATGCGTCTAGCCTTTGCGCAACCCTGTGACAGTGGTGACAACCTATGCCGGTGATATTCAACCTGGGACTCAGGCACCCTCGCGACCACTTCGTAGACATATACAGTATACCCTCGATTATCCGGAGTAATTTGGGGGACAAGAAACACGAATAACAGGAATAATTGGGAAACCCGCAATTTAATGCTTTTAAGAACACGTATAACTGAAATGTTTAAATTCCCAATTACTAATACAAGCCTTTTTGAACTTTATACCACAAATATAATAAAATCTGATGTATACCATTCACATGACTTTCTCTATATCCCTGCAACAAATTATTCTTAAAAAGCTTATACTTCTATTTACTTTATGCTAGTCAGAAAAAATTAGCAGAAATAGTCTTATTACTTGGTTCCTTGTAAGTTGAAGCGGAATAAGGGACTACTAGAGGATAAAGTGATAGTCAAAAGCTGGTTGCTATATCAATGAAGTTCCTTTGTTTATATGGATAGGAGTTGACAAATTCCTGTATGAGAAAAGTATACATTTTTCATAGCAGAAACCAAAAATACGGAATGTCTCAAAAACGACAAACTCCACGAAAAAATGTATATAACATAAATTATGTCTTTTAATGAGCTCTACATTTTTTGTGTAGTAAGTTTTTGTCCATCTCTTACGGTTTAGCCTCTTACGGTTTAGCAGTTATTCAAAATTCAGTAAAATTCATCCAGAATAAACTACTCTTCAGAGGCTATTCAAGATGTACATTTTATTTGTCAGGTAAATATCCTTAATATACGATATTTTAATCAAAATCGTTAGAGCCATTTTTGAGAAAATCTAAATTTTCGATTAAAGTTCCATGTAAAGGGTAGTTCGGAGTGGGGGAATTTTTCTCAAAATCTTCGTGTCGCATCCCTAGAAGATACTAAACCTAAATACCAAGTTTGGTATTTTACCGACTTTTCATTTTTGAGTTATCGTGTTCACAGACACACGGACGCGCGGACCTTTTTGTGAAAATGCTTTTTTTTTGATATTGGGGACCCTAAAACATATATTTCCGGTGAAATCTCGGTATCGAATTTTTGGGTGGAGTGCAATACCTTCTCTATACACTATGTACATAGTGCGTATAGAGAAAGTAATAACACACAATAATTTACAGTGCAAATTTCATCTACTTTGCTCAAATGGATTAGAGATTATGATCAAATTCGTTTATGTTTTTGTCACACCATAAAAAAAAAGTCCCTTGCGACAAAAAATGTAAAATATGTGTCTTATATTTTAACTCCAAGTTCGTAATATTTTTACTTTCTCTATACTCACTATGTAAGCTATTGCACTCCACCAAAAAATTTGATACCGAGATTTCACCGGAAATATATGTTTTAGGGTCCCCTGTATCCAAAAGAAGTATTTTCAGAAAAAGGTCCGTGTGTGTGTCCTTGTGTCTGTGAACACGATAACTCAAAAACGAAAAGTCGGTAAAGTACCAAACTTGGTATTTAAGTTTAGTATCTTCCAGGGATGCGACACGAAGATTTTGAGAAAAATTCCCCCACCCCAAACTACCCTTTACATGGAACTTTTTTCGCAAATGTTGATTTTCTAAAAAATGGCTTTAACGATTTTGATTAAAATATCGTATATTAAAGATATTTACCTGACAAATAAAATGTATATTTTGAATTTTCTGGGAATAGGCTCTAAAGGTTACTTTAATCCGGGTGAATTTTACGGAATTTTGAATAACTGCTAAACCGTAAGAGATACACAAAAACTTACCACACAACAAATGTAGAGGGCACTTTAAAAACACAATTTATGTTATATACATATTTTTCGTGGAGTTGATTGTTTTGGGGATATTCCTTGTTTTTGGTTTTCAGCTATGAAACACATACTTTTCTCATACTGGACTTTGTGAACTCGTGTCCATACAAACAAAGGAACTTCAGTCACATAGCAACCTGCTTTTGAGTATCACTTTAACGTATGGTACTCCCTTATTTCGCTTCTACTTACAAGGAAGCAAGAAATAAGACTATTTCTGCTAATTTTTTGTGGATTAGCATGAAGTAAATAGAAGCATAAGCTTTTTAAGAATAATTTATTGCAGAGACGTAGAGAAAGTTATGTGAATGGAACACATCAGATTTTCACTTTTGAAATTGTCCTAGATTTCCCTGTATCTTTTAGTTTATGATCCAACATTTTATAAAGTTATGAATGTGCTTTTTTGGTCATGAAAAATATAATTTTTATGTTTAAAAACTAGATAACATATGTTTAAATACATCTGGCGGTAAAACCCAGGGCAATTCTTATTCATTGTACCTCTGTGAACAGTAAGCAAATGCTATTTGTGTAACAGAATAAATGCCTCGCAAGGAACATTTTACAGAAAGAAAAATCTGATGTATTACACCCACACCACTTTCTCTAGTTGCTCTGCATATAAACTTCTTACAAAATACTGTTCTTCTTTCTACACAATGCTAATCGAGATAAACATTAGCGGAATGTTCTTATTACTTAGTTCCTTATAAGTAGAAAGGAACTAAAGGAATGCACTATGCTAAAGTGATAGTCAAATGTTTTAAAAGCTGTCGTTATGCGATTGTCATTGCAAGGGGCTTCTTTGCTTGGCCAGAAGTAGAACAAAAGAAAAACGATCACTTACAGTCTGAGAAAAGTATACGTACTTTACAACTGAAACTAATAACAAGGAATATCTCGAAAATGGTAAAGTCCACGAAAAATACGTATGTGACATAAATTGTGAATTTTAAGGAGATTTGCATTTTTTTTTTGTAGTAAGTTTTTATCTATTTCTTACGGTTTAATAGTTACAACATACTCAACAAAATTCGTCCAGAATAAAGAGGTCTTTAGAGGCTGTTCCCAGAAAATTCAAGATATGCATTTGTTTAACCATGTACATATCTCACATATGCGAGATTATAATAAATCATTTTAGAGTTATTTTTGAGAAAAACCAAATTTCCAAACATTTTTCTCTGTAAAGTGTAGTTAATGGTTGGGTGATTTTCTTGACAATCTTGTAAAGCATCCTTGGAAGATACTCAACTTAAATACCAAGTTTTGTATTTAACAGACTTCTCGTTTTTGAGTTATGCTGTCCGCAGTCACACACACACAAACACACGCAGCTTTTTCCAAAAAATTGCTTTTTACTTTCTCTACACGTAATATGTACAAAGTGTGTAGAGAAGGTATTGTATTGTACCCAAAAATTTCGATACCGAGATTTCACCGGAAATACATGTAATGAAAAAAAACTTAGAAATTTTCCCGTGTGTGTGTGTCTGTGGGCAGCATAGCCGAAAAACGAAAAGACCGTTCAATACCAAACTTGGTAGGTATTTAAGTTTTGTATCTTCCAAGGATGCGATACGAAGATTTTCAAGAAAATCCCCCACTCCTAAATACCCTTTACATGGAAAAAAAATTCGAAAATTTTGTTTTTCTTAAAATTGGCTCTAATAAGTTTGATTGAAATCTCTTATATGTAAGATATTTATATGACAAATGAAATGTATATCTGCAATTTTTTGGGAATAGCCCCTGAAGATATGTTTATTCTGGATGAATTTTGCTAAACTGCAAAACCTTAAGAGATAGAAAAAACACATTACACAAAAAATATAGATCTCGTCAAAACACACGATGTATGTCATTTTCGTTTTTGTTGTGAAGGCAACTGTTTCCGAGATATTCCTTGTTATTGGTTTCAATTGTAAAGTACTTATACTTTTCTTGGAGAGGAAATGTCCGTTTTTATTTTTTTCTACTCCAAGCAAAGAAGTGATTTGCAATGACAGTCGCAAAACGAAATATTTTAAAACTTTTGACTATCACTTAAGTATAACGATATAAAATACATATATTAGCATTGTAATAAACCAAATGAGTTATAATAACCATTCCCATGAGTAGGAAGTATTTGGTTCATCTTTCTTTGTAGCAACTAGATTTCATGGACTTCATGTAACTATTGGAACAAATGCCTTTAGTTTTTTACTTTCTCTATACGCACTATGTACATAGTGTATAGAGAAGGTACTGCACTCCACTTAAAATTCAATACCGAGATTTCACCGGAAATATATGTTTTAGGATCCCTTTTATCTAAAAAAAGAGTTTTCGGAAAAAGGTCCGTGTGTGTTTGTGTGTGTGTGTGTGTGTGTGTGTGTGTCTGTGAACACGATAACTCAAAAACGAAATGTAGGTAAAATACCAAACTTGGTATTTAAGTTTAGTATCTTCCAGGGACGCGACACGAAGATTTTGAGAAAAATCCCCTCACCCCTAACTACTCTTTACATAGAACTTTTTCGAAAATGTTGATTTTGTCAAAAATGGCTCTACCGATTTTGATATTAAAGATATTTAGCTGACAAATAAAATATATATATCTTTAATTTTCTGGGAATAGCCTCTGAACAAAAAACGTTAAAACACACAATTTATGTTACTTTTTTTTCGTGAAGTTCGTCGTTTTTGAGACATTCCTTATTTTTTGTTTCTGTCATGAAAAACTTATACTTTTCTCATACAGGAATTTGTCAACTGCTGTCCATACAAACAAAGGAACTTCAGTCACATAGCAACCAGCTTTTGACTATCACTTTAACCTATGGTACTCCCTTATTTCGCTTCTACTTACAAGGAAGCAAGTAATAAGACTATTTCTGCTAATGTTTTACTCATTAGCATGAAGTAAATAGAAGTATAAGCTTTTTAAGAATAATTTATTGCAGGGATATAGAGAAAGTCATGTGAACGGTACACATCATATTTTTCTACTTATAAGGAACTAAGTAACAAAATTGTGCTAATGTTTATCTCGATTAGCATGGTGTTGAAAGAATTACTTTCGTAAGAAGTTTGTTTGTAGAGCAGCTAGAGAAAGTCATGTTAGTTAAATACATCAGATCGGGGGACCTCAAAACAATATCTGCTCTACCTACTCTCTATATTGTACATATGTGTTGGAGAATGTAAAAATCTGATGTGTACCATTCACATGACTTTCACTATATCCCTGCAATAAATTATTCTTAAAAAGCTTATACTTCTATTTACTTTATGCTAATCAGAAAAAAAATTAGCAGAAATAGTCTTATTACTTCCTTCCTTGTAAGTAGAAGCGAAATAAGGGACTACCATAGGTTAAAGTGATAGTCAAAAGTTGGTTGCTATGTCAATTAATCTCCTTTGTTTATATGGATAGGAGTTGACAAGCTCCTGTATGACAAAAGTATACGTTTTTCATAGCAGAAACCAAAAATAAGGAATGTCTCAAAAACTGCGAACTCTACGAACAAATGTGTATAGCATAAATTGTGTTTTTTAACGTCCTCTACATTTTTTGTGTGGTAAGTTTTTGTCCATCTCTTACGGTTTAGCAGTTATTCAAAATTCATCCAGAATAAACTACTCTTCAGAGGCTATTCCCAGAAAATTGAAGATATACATTTTATTTGTCAGGTAAATAGCTTTAGTGTACGAACCTTTAATCAAAATCGTTAGAGCCATTTTTGAGAAAATCAAAATTTTCGAAAAAAGTTCCACGTAAAGGGTAGTTGCGGGTGGGGGGATTTTTCTCAAAATCTTCGTGTCGCATCCCTGAAAGATACTAAACTTAAATACCAAGTTTGGTATTTTACCGACTTTTCGTTTTTGAGTTATCGTGTTCACAGTCACACGGGCACACAAACGCGCGGACCTTTTTCTGAAAATACTTCTTTTTTTTTGATACGGGGGCCCTAAAACTTATATTTTCGGTGAAATCTCGGTATCGAATTTTTTGGTTGGGTGCAATACCTTCTCTATACACTATGTACATATTGCGTATAGAGAAAGTAAAATGGATAAAACAAGAGCATTAAAAACAAATGAGATACAAATGTTGACAAAGCTTGATGCATTAAGTAGCTAAAAGAAACATGAATTTTACATTGCGTATCCTCAAATCCATTTTGGTTTTGCGTATCATGGAAGCAAAGAAAACCCCTCGAGCAATACGAAATTAGATTAACTAAGAGATATGTAGCTTGCCAGGTCCATATTTCGTGCAGACAAAGCCAATCGACAGTAATTGTTACCCATTACATTACCATCCCATCAAAGTATTAGAACTCTAATGGATATTCAAGGGAATATATTGTGGCCAATTTTCCATCAATTCTGAAGATTGTGGTTTAACGCATATAAATCTAACCAGACGTACAAATGCCAACGAATAAAATGAAAAGTTATAGTACCATTATGGCGTAATTCAATTAAGCTTGAAATGGAAATGAATCAAACCTCATATCTAGAGAAAGATCGTCACGCAGAAGGCGGGAATTTCAGTTCAGTTTATTTTGGCCAACGTACCTTCCATAAATACAATGTTACCTAAACTATCGTTAAATTATTTAGCTCTTTCTACAATCCAATTTGGATTCGATTAATTTTATTGAACCATCATTAAGAGATTTGTAACCTATCATAGGCTGCAAACATATCCATAGAGAATTGAAAATGTTCACGAAAAATCTTATGTGTTCCATTCACATGACCTTCTCTACATCTCTTCAATAAATTATTGTTAAAAAGCTTATGCTTCTTTTTACTCAATGCTAATCGAGAAAAAATTAGCAGAAATAGTCTGTATTAGTCAAAAGTTGGTTGCTATGTGACTGAAGTTCCTTTGTATGGACAGCAGTTGACAATTTCCGTATGAAAAGAGTGGAAAGCTGAAATCAATAACAAGGAATAACTCAAAAAAGATCCACTCCACGAAAAAAAGTATCAAACATAAATTGTGTGTTTTAACGAGTGTTACATTTCATATCAAGTTTTTGTCCATCCTTTATGGTTTGCCAGTTATACAAAATTCCGTTAAATTCATCCAGATGTAGTCTTCATAGGATATTCCTAGTAAATTCAAGATATACATTTTATTTCTCAGGCAAATGTCTTTAATATACGATATTTTTATCAAAATCGTTAGAGCTATTTTTGAAAAATTAGAATTTTCGAAATATTTTCCGTGTGGGTGATTTGGGGTGGGGCATTTTGCTAAAAATCTTCCTGTCGCATCCCTGGAAGATAATAAACAGAATTACTAAGCTTAATATTTTACCGATTTTTATTTATTTTTATCGTGTTCATAGACATGCGGACCTTTTTCCAAAATTTCTTTTTTTGGATACAGGGGACCCTAAAACTTATATTTACGGTGAAGTCTCGGTATCGAACTTTTGGGTGGAGTGCAATACATTCTCTATACTCTATCTATATAGTACGTATAGAGAAAGTAAAAATGCAATAATACCCACATATGAATTAAAGTGGTTGAAATTGTAATCAGAAGGCAAAAATGTTATCCATAAGGAAGAAATACAGTTAAAAGGCAATAACTGTGTTATATGATTTATTCTATATGAAAAACCAATTTTAAGCTTTTCACTGCCAACATATTTTTAGGTGAGAAACACCTTCTTGACACTATGGTGAAAAATTTGATGTGTTCCATTCAGATGACGTTCTCTGCAATAAATTATTGTTAAAAAGCTTATTGTTCTATTTACTTCATGCTAATCGAAAAAATATATAGCAGAAATAGTCTTATTATTTGCTTCCCTGTAAGTAGAAGCGAAATAAGGGAGTAACATAAGTTAAAGTGACTCCTATGTGACTGAAGTTCCTTTGTATGGACGGAGTTGACAAATTCCTGTATGAGAAAAGTATAAGTTTTTTAAGACTGCAACAAAAAATAAGGAATATCTAAAAACGATGAACTCCACGAAAAAAAATGTATATAACATAAATTGTGTGCTTTAATGTGCGCTACATTTTTTGTATGGTAAGTTTTTTTCTATCTCTTACAGTTTACCAATTACACAAAATTCCGTAAAATTCATCCAAAATAAAGTAGTCTTCAGAGGCTATTCCCAGAAAATTCAAAATATACATATTTTTTGTCAAGTATTTATCTTTAATATATTATATTTTAATCAAAATCGTTAGAGCCATTTTTAAAAAAATCAAAATTTTCGAAATGTTGTCCATGTAAAGGTAGTTTGTGGTGGGGGGATTTGTTTGAAGCTCTTCGTGTCGCATCCTTGCAAGATACCAATCCTAAATACCAAGTTTAGTATTTAACGGTCTTTTCATTTTTGAGCTATGCTGTCCACAGACACATACACGTACACACGGACCTTTTTCTGAAAATGCTTTTTTTTTTATTCAGGGAGTCCTAAAACGTGTATTTCCGGTGAAATCTCGGTATCGAATTTTTGAGTAGAATACAATACTTCCTCTATACACTATGTACATAGTACGTACAGAGAAAGTAAAAATAGCAGAAATAACAGAAATAGCCTTATTACTTGCTTCCTTGTAAGTAGAAGCGAAATAAGGTAGTACCATAGGTTAAAGTGAAAGCCAAAGCCGGTTGCTATGTGACTGAAGTTCCTTTGTTTGTGAGGACAGGAGTTGACTTCCTGTGTGAGAAAAGTATACGTTTATTAAAGCTAAAACCGAAAACAAGGAATATCTTAAAAACGGTCAACTCCACGAAAAAAAAGCATTGAAGATAAACTGTGTGTTTTAAAGTGCTCTACATTTTTTGTGTGGTATATTTTTCTCCGTCTCTTGTGGTTTAGCTGTTATGCAAAAATCCATAAAATTTATTCAGAATAAAGTAGTCTTCAAAGGCTATTCCCAGAAAATTCAAAATATACATTTTCTTTGTCAGGTAAATATCTTTAATATACGATATTTTAATAAAAATCGTTGGAGTCATTTTTGAGAAAATCAACATTTTCAAAAAAATTCTACGTAAGGGGTAGTTTGGGGTAGGGGGATTTTTCTCAAAATCTTCGTGTCGCATCCCTGGAAGATACTAAACTTAAATATAAAGTATGGTATTTTACCAACTTTTCGTTTTTGAGTTATCGTGTTCATAGACACACGGACACACACACGGATCTTTTTCCGAAAATGTTTTTTTTAGATAAATCTTGGCAGCGAATTTTTGGGTGGAGTGCAATACCTTCTCTATATACTAAGTACATAGTACTTATAGAGAAAGTAAAAAAATTAATATAGGAGTATGTTTTAAAATTTACAAAACAGGTCTCACACCGCGTGCTTCTACCTGCCCCATCATCATCCAGGCATACCATACCACCAATTATTTAACATGAGGCCTCCCCATCCTAAACCTCAGTCGAGATAGAGCACCTGGCCGGCCTCTCCACTCCCCACCATCCAGATCAGTTGGCAGGCTGAGGGCAGCCCGAGGTGAGATAGACGTGTCCCTGTTCTCGGAGAGAACGGGATTGTGGGTTATGGCGGGTGAGTGTTGGGGTTGTGGAGTGACGGGAGGAGGCAAGTGTTGCCCCTCGGCGGTTGCCTATGATGGTGCAACGGCCCTTGTGCACCGCTGGTGTGTGTTTATCAAAATATTTGTTTTGAGGTTTTAATTTTGAATCCAAGCAACTCTTGAAGGCTTATGAGGAGCTTAGCCGTAGCAGCTGTTGGAGGTGCTCTTTCGTTGCCGGGGATGCCCGCAAGCCATGCGGGGAAGCCGGTATCGCCTGAAGCGGCGGTTTGTGGGATTGTAATCCCCAAGAGACCTAACGAGGGTGCTCCGATGGAATGGTAACCCTTCGTTGAATTTTGTTGCCCGACGCCTAATCTCGTCCTCCAGGTATGGTAGACCAGAGGCTTTGTGCAGGAGTCTCGTTGGAAAGCCACGAGGCACAGAATAGATAACCAGAAGACATCTATTCTGTACCCGCTGAAGCAACAGCAGACTGGAGTCTGCCGCCATGCCCCAGATCTCACAGGCGTAGATTAACAAGGGGACTTTGAGAGCCCTCAAAAGGCCCAACTTAAGGGGAACCGGCATCGTGGACTTGAGCCGTAGCCCCGTGACCCCGACACCTCAGTTCCCTGATGTGCTCCCCAAAAGTGATGCCCCTGTCAAGATTCACCCCCATTCCCACCATCAGCATATTTCCGGCCGTGAAATAGTGACTGGCGGCAGAGTGCAGCTAGGCTCGGACCAAATGACTTGCAGTTTTTCTTTGCTTTATATATTCCTCGGAATTAATGTAAATAGATCGTGATAGTTGACAGATATAATTGATTTAAAATGTTTCTAAAACCTATAATCCCCCAAACCTACGGTTGAGAATAGCATTAATAGAATGTTCTTATTACTTAGTGCCTTATAAGTAGAAGAAAACGAAAGGAATGCGCTATAATAATGTAATAGTCAAATGTTTTAAGATCTATTGTTATGCGGTTGTCACTGAAATTCGATTCTTTTCTTGACCAGGAGTAGAACAAAGGAGAGACGGGTACCTCCTGTCTCAGAAATGTATAAGTATTTTAAAATTGAAAACAATAACAATGAATATCTCGAAAACTGACAAATCTAACAAGAAAAACGTATATGACATTAATTGTGTGTTTAAGTGAGAACTACATTTTTGTGAAGTAAGTTTTTGTCTATCTGTTACGGTTTACCAGTTACGCAAAATTTGATAAGAATCATCTAGAATAAAAAGGTCTTCAGAGGCTATTCCCAGAAAACTTAAGATATGCATTTTATTTGGCATATAAACACCTTAAATGTGCGGTATTTTAATCAAAATCGTTAGCACCATTTTTGAGAAGATAAACATTTTCAACAATTTTTCTATGTGAAGGGTAGTTTGGGGTGGGGAAATTTTGTTCAAAATCTTCATGTCGTATCCTTGGAAGATACTAAACTTATATAGCAAGTTTGGTATTTTACCGACTTTTCGTTTTTGAACTATTGGCGTTCACACACAGGTAACTTTTTCGCAAAATACTTTTTACTTTCTCTACACGTACTATGTACATAGTGTTTAGAGAAGGTATTATAAGGCACTTAAAAATCTATACCGATATTTCACCAGAAATGCATGCTTTGTGTCTCCCTACATCCAGAAGGAAGCATTTTGGTATTTAAGTTTGGTATCTTCTAGGATACGACACGCAGATTTAACAAACAAACAAACAAACAAAAAACAACCAAAAAACAGTTTCCTTTCCCCAAACTATCCTTTACATGAAAAAAAAATTCGAATATTTTGATTTTCTCAACAATGAATGTAACGATTTTCATTAAAATGTCTTATATTTAAGATATTTACATGCCACACAAAATGTATATCTTGAATTTTCTAGGAATAGCCTCAAGAGACCTCTTAATTCTGGAAGATTTTAATTGAATTTTGTATAAATGGTAAACCGTAAGAAATAAGACAAAACTTACTACACAAAAATGTAGAGTACAATAAAACACACAATTTGTGTTATATACATTCTTTTCGTAGAGTTGGTCGTTTTTGAGATATTCTTTGTTATTGGTTTCAGTTTTAAAAAACATTTCTCATACGGACATTTGTCAACTCCTGTCCATACAAACAAAGGAACTTCAGTTACATAGCAACAGCTTTTGACTATCACTTTAACCTAGGGTACTCCCTTATTTGCGTTCTACTGGCAAGGAAGCAAGTAATAAGACTATTTCTGCGAATTTTTTCTCAATTAGAGTTTTTTTTTTTTTTTTGTGTTGGTTGGAGTGAAATACATGATAGACTAAAAGCTATCGCCATAGATGAATGAGAACACAAAGAAAGAAGTGGAGAGTGGAAGCAATGCAAGAAGAACATTATTTATATATCAGGTTGTTGGAGAAGATCTGGCAAGTTGCATTCGTAACAAGCAATTTTACGGTAATCATCCATTGGATCCAGCAGGACAGGACCGTTTCTTCTTACATGCTCACAACTTATAACGAAGCAAGAAAACTTGGACCATTAGGGCTCACCGGGGCCCTGGGTAAAGTAAGGTAGGAGTGACTTAACAGCTGCAATATTCCATCCTTTCAGAAATCCTTCTCACAGTAAGCTAGTGTCATCATTATCGGTATATGAAGTGAGCATTAACAAATGAACGTATTATATCATTAAAATGGACTTCGTGTAAATAGAACACATTAGATTTTTGCCCTTCCACTTACGATAGAGCAAGTAATATCGATAACTTCTGATTATGTTTGTTTCGATTAGTATGCTGTACCATAAGCTTTTTAACAATAATTTGTTGCAAAGATGTACAGAAAGTCATGTGAATGGAACACATAATTTTTTTGTGTAGTTGTTCGTTTTTGAGATATTTCTTGTTATTGGTTTCATTTTTACTTTCTCCACTCATACTATCTACATAGTGTATAGAGAAGGTATTGCATTCCACCAAAAATTCGATACCGAGATTTCACCGGAAATACATGTTTTGGGTCCCCCTGAATAAAAAAAAAAGCATTTTCAGAAAAAGGTCCGTGTGTGTCTGTGGACAGCATAGTTCTAAAACGAAAAGAACGTTAACACCAAACTTGGTACTTAAGTTTGGTATCTTTCAAGGATGCGACACGAAGATTTACAAGAATGTCCCTCCCCCCACCGCCAACTACCCATTTCATGGAAATTTTTTCAAAAATTTTGATTTTCTTAAAAATGGCTTTAACGATTTTCATTAAAATATCGTATATTAAAGATACTTACATGAAAAATAAAATGTATATCTTGATTTTTCTGGGAATATTTTTGGAAAGATTATGGTCTGGATAAACGCCTACTGCATACAATAGCGATCGTGGCAATCAGAGGATCTATTCTCATCCTCAGAAATCATTTTTATTCGTTTTAATGCTGGTGCTATAACGATTCATTAAGTTTTGTTCTGTAATTTTGAACTTAAGTGTTTTTTGAGAAGATTGTATGTGCTATTTGTATTAGATTTGAAGTTTATCATTTCTAATTTTATATGTTACCTGTACTTAGTTATACGATTTATTTTTAGCATTGTAAATTATTTTTAAAAATATAAATTGTGTAGTTATACTTTGTGTACATGACAGCCCTCAATTGAGGAAAGTAATAAAATAATTACTGGATGAATTTTGTTTAGTTTTACATAACTAGTAAACCGTAAGAGATACACAAAAACTTACTATATAAAAAACGTAGATCTTGTTAAAATACACAAGTTAGGTCATAAACATTTTTTTCGTGGAGCTAACCGTTTTCGAGGCATTCCTTCTTATTAGTTTCAGTTGTGAAGTACTTATACTTTTCTCATACGGGAGTGTCCGCTTTTCTTTTATTCTATTCCAGACCACTTATAAGGAACTAAGTAGTAAAATTCTGCTAACGTTTATCTCGATTAAGGTGGTGTTGAAAAAATAATTATCTTTCCTAAGAAGTTTGTAGAGTAGCTAGAGAAAGTCATGTGAGTGTAACATCAGATTTGTTTGTTTTTTTTCATTCAGAGCGTCTCAACACACGCATTTCCGGTGAAATGTTGACATCGAATTTTTTATTGGAATATAATATCTACCTTGCCTTGCTACTATGTACATACGTGCTAGAGAAAGTAAACAAATGACTGAAATAATAGCAGTGTGACTCCCTCTAACCCCTATTTTGTTCATGCACAGTGAAATATTGGAATGATCCTGCATGCATCTGCATTCATAACAAGCAAATTTATGTAGTATTGATTCCATAGCATATTGAATATAACACAATGTTTATATTGCGCTCTGGATCCATGTGGAAATCCTTTGGGAGCGCATGCGCAGTGGGGGCGCCCGGTAACGATATTCAATAAAGACCAATCAATGCTAGGATATAATGAAGTCTACTTCCTCCCGTAAATGAAAACCGGCGCGCTTCTCCACCCACTCTCAGGGCGGTAAGTATTAAATCCTTCAAATCCTAAATCCATTTTGTATAATCCCCTACGCTTTCTCTCTTTCTCTCTTTATATTTCTATAGTCTTTTTTTTTTTTTTCCCCATTCTTTTTTTGCCATCCCTTCATGTTATTAAAATAGTAATTTATTTTGTTCCTAAATATTGGCTCGAGTGGTGTGTTGGAGCCAAAGCGACATATACGTCATAAGACGGTGTTTCTGCCACATGACTTTCTACATCTCTGTAACAAGCAATACTTCTAATCGAGATGAAAAAGGGTCGTATTACTTGCTTCCCTTTAAGTAGATGGCAAATAAGGGAATACACTAAACTAAAGCTATAGTCAAATGTTTTAAAAATGTGGTTGCTAGGTGATTGAAACCTGTTTCTTTGCGTGGCCAGGTGTTGACAAGCTCCGTGTGAGAAAAAGTGAAGTATTTCAAAACTGAACACTCACACGACTTTCTCTAAATCTGTTTCTTTGCGTGGCCAGGTGTTGACAAGCTCCGTGTGAGAAAAAGTGAAGTATTTCAAAACTGAACACTCACACGACTTTCTCTAAATCTGTTTCTTTGCGTGGCCAGGTGTTGACAAGCTCCGTGTGAGAAAAAGTGAAGTATTTCAAAACTGAACACTCACACGACTTTCTCTAAATCTCTGCAAAAACTGTTAAAACGCTTATGCCTCTATTTCCTTCATGTTAATCAAGATAAACATTAACAGAAATAGTCTTATTCCTTGCTCCCTTGTAAGTAGAGGTGCATTAAGGGAGTAGCATAGGTTAAAGTGATAGTCAAAAGCTGGTTGCTATGTGACTGAAGTTCCTTTGTTTGTATGGACACGAGTTGACAAATTCCTGTATGAGAAAAGTATGTTTTTGAAAGCTGAAACCAATAACAAGGAATATCTCAAAAACGACCAACTACACGATAAAAATGTATAATATATAAATTGTGTGCTTTACATGCTCTGCATTTTTAGTGTGGAGATTTGTACATCTTTTACAGTTCAAAAGTTAAACAAAATTTCACAAATTTAATCCAGAATAAACAATTCTTCAGAGGCTATTCCCAGAAAATTGAAGACATACATTTTATTTGTCGTGTACATATCTTTAATATACGATATTATTTTAATCAAAATCATTAATGCCATTTTTGAGAAAATCAAAACTTTCGAAATTTTTTCCATGTAAAGGGAAGTTGGGGGAGGGGGATTTTCTTGAAAATCTTCGTGTCGCATCCTTGATACTGAACCTAAATACCAAGAAGTAATTTAACGAACTTTTGAGATATGCTGCTTACAGGCAGATTAACGGACATTTTACTAATTTTTTTTGGAGGGGGGGATTCAAGGTCTCCCAAAATATGCATTTCCCACGAAATGTCGGTATCAAATCTTTGTGTACAAAACAATACCTTCTCTATACACTATGTAATAGTACATATAGAGAAAGTAAAAATAAATAGGGCCATCCAGAAAGTAACGAGCGATTTGGCATAACTAAACAATAACAAAAGTTATCAACACAAAACTTTATTTACAAAGTTACAGTACCTTACTCTATTTCTCAACGTAATCGTCATTGCTATCAAGGTATTTATTGTCACGTGGTACCGGGTTTTCAATACAGATGTTATACTTTTCCACCGCTAAAGATATGAGCCAAGATGTCACTGTCACTTTGAGGTCTTCATAGCTGGAAAATCTTTTCCAATCAAAAAGTCATGTACGGTGTCCAAAGTGAAACACCGGTTCCTCTTAATTCTTTTATCAACTTTTGCTTTCAACTCTTTTATAACGATTGATGAACTTCCACTCCGTTCTTTGTCCTATACACTAGTTCATCCTTGATTACTCGTAAATTATGCGCCATTTTCTCGTTCATTGTATTATCACTATACAGTTTCGTTATTTGCCCATAAAATTCGACGGCCGAACATTTTGTGCATTCTAAAGAACAAATAATTTCTTTGGCAGTAGAAAAGTATAGGATCCGTATTGAAAAACCGGTACCACGTGACAATAAATACCTTGATAGCAATACAGATTACGTTGAGAAATAGAGTAAGGTAATGTAACTTTGTAAATAAAGTTTCGTTATTGTTTAGTTATGCCAAAATGTCTGTCAGTTAATAGATGGTCCTCGTATTTTTACTTTCTCTACAAAGTACTACGTATAGTAATACACCCAGAAATTCGATACCGAGATTTCACTGTTTTGGGACGCCCTCAAACCAAAAAAGTATTTTTAGAAAAATGTCCATATGTGTGTGTGTCTGTGGACAACATAGCTCAAAAACAAAAAGATCGTTAAATATCAAACTTAATATTTAGGTTTGGTATCTTCCAAGACTGGTACACAAAGGTTTTAAAGAAAATTCTCCTCCTCTAGCTACCCTTTACAGGAAAGAGTTTTTAAACTTTTGATTAAAATACCGTATATTAAAGATAATTACCTGACATATAAAAAGAATATCTTGAATTTTCTGGGAATAAATCCATAGAGCTATTTATTCTAGGTCATTTTTGTATATCTGGAAAACCACAAGAGATCAACAAAAACTTACCCTCCTCCACAAAAATCTCTTCAAGATATTCCTTTTTATTTATGACATATTTCTTATTGTTATTTTAAATTACTTAAACTTTCTCAAGTGGGAAGTCAAATTCGATTTATCTCTTTCGTTTTACTCCTAGGAATGCACTCGAATTTCAATTGTTTCACATATCGAGAGTTTTTAAAGCATTTTAGTAATGCTTTAGCCTGTGTATTCCTTTATTTTATTGCTCTCTCTAGCCCCATATGTACAATGTATATAGGGATAGAGAAGGTATTACAATACACCCAAAAATTCGATACCGAGATTTCGCCGGAAATATATGTTTTGGGGTCCCCTGAGTCCGAAAAAAGCATTTTTAAAAAAAGTTCCGTGTGTGTGCGTCTGTCTGTCTGTGTGTGAGACTGTGGACAGCATAGCCCCAAAACAAAAAGACCGTAAAATACCAAATTGTTATTTAGGTTTAGTATCTTCCAAGGATGCGACTCGAAGACTTACAAATGAATCCCCCCACCACAAACTACCCTTTACATGGAAAACATTTCGAAAGTTTTGATTTTCTTAAAAATAGCTCTAACGATTTTGTTTAAAATTCCGTATATTGAAGATATTTATGTCCGAAATAAAATGTATATCTCGAATTTTTTGAGAATAGCCTCGGAAGACCTCTTTATTCTGGATGAATTTTGATGAATTTTGCTTAACCGCTAAACCGTAAGCGATAGAAAAAAAAACTTACTGCACAAAAAATGTACCTCATGACAAAACACACAATTTTTGTCCTTTACGTTTTTGTAGTGGAGGTAACCGTTTTCGAGATATTCCTTGTTATTGGTTTCAATTGTGAAGTACTTAAACTTTTCTCACACAGGAAAGGTCTGTTTTTCCTTTGTTCTACTCCTGTCCAAGCAAAGAAGTGATTTGCAATGACAATCGCATAACGATAGCTTTTAAAACATTTGACAATCATTTTAGCATAGCGCATTCCCTTATTCCCTTCTACTTATAAGGAACTAAGTCATCCCGACATTGAAAGCAGGAAACGTCATCAAACGAGAAGCAACGAAGCGGTCCAATCAGAAGCCACGTTCGCCGGAGAGCCCAAGCCCCGCCCCCCACTTGCCAGTATAAAAGTAGCTATCCCGAAGTTTTTTACTTTCTCTATGCGTACTATGTGCATAGTGTATAGAGAAGATATTGAACTCCACCCAAAAATTCGATACCGAGATTTCACCGGAAATACAAGTTTTAGGGTCCCCTATATATATATATATATATATATATATATATATATATATATATATATATATATATATAAAAAAGCATTTTCAGAAAAAGAGCCATGTGTGTGTCTGTGACCACGATAAGTCAAAAACGAAAAGTCGGTAAAATACAAAACTTGGTATTTAAGTTTAGTATCTTACAGAGATGCGACATAATGATTTTGAAAAAACTCCTGCCACCCCAAAGTACCCTTTACATGGATCTTTTTTCGAAAATGTTCTTTTTCACAAACATGGCTCTAACGATTCGGATTAAAATATCGTATATTAAAGGTATTTACTTGACAAATAAAATGTTTACCTTCAATTTTCTGGGAATAGCCTCTGAAGCTTACTTTACTCTGGATGAATTTGATAGAATTTTGCATAACTGCTAAACCGTAAGAGATACCTAAAACTTACTACACAAAAATTTAGAGCACGTTAAAACTCACAATTTATGTTATATACATTTTTTCAGGGAGTTGATCGTTTTTGAGATATTCCTTGTGTTTGGTTTCACCTTTGAAAAACTAACTTTTCTCATAAGGAATTTGTCAACTCCTGTCCATACAAACAAAAGAGCTTATGTCACATAGCAACCAGCTTTTGACTATCACTTTAACCTATGTTAAACCCTTATTTCCCTTCTACTTACAAGAAAGCAAGTAATAAGACTACCTCTGCTAATGTTTTCTCGATTAGCTTGAAGTACATAGAAGCCCAAACTTTCTAACAATAATTTGTTGCAGAGATGTAGAGAAACTCATGTGAATGGAACACATCAGGTTTTATATTACATTGCACACATATGATAGTATAGATAATTTCTCCTTCCTATTATTCCCACTTTCAATTTGTTTTGTTTATTTTCGAATTTCTACTATTTACCTGTACCGGGTCCATGCGCCACTTTTCCCTTTCGTCAGTCAACGAAGTGCATGAGAAGCTGAGTGGAAAAGATAATAGAAATGGAAAAACAACACAAAACGTGCATGTGGACATTATATAAGCGAGTTGGCCATGCGAATTAATCCTTCAGCTGTCGATTTGAAGGACAGGCTAATGCTGTGACACAGATCCTCTTCCGTTACTTTGATTGACATTTTGGCCTGTCATGCTACACTTGACAGCTTTTCAAGCTTCCTGGCATCACTAGCGCTCCTTTTGCAAACCCGAGAAACCACTACCAATGCCTTCTCAGAAGCAATTCCTTGGGTTTTTTTTCGTGGTTTACCTCAGTCGTCAAGATATACCGGTTTAGACACGAGGGCCGTTTTTTACTTTCTCTATACGCACTATGTACAGAGTGTATAGAGAAGGTATTGCACTTCACCCAAAAATTCGATACCGAGATTTTAACGGAAACATATGTTTTAGGGTCCCCTGCATCCAAAAAAAGCATTTTCACAAAAAGGTCTGTATGTCTATGTTTGTCCGTGTGTCTGTGAACACGATAACTCAAAAACGAAAAGTCGGTAAAATACCAAACTTGGTATTTAAGTTTAGCATCTTCCAGGTATGTGATACGAAGAAAAGAATCCCCCACCCCAAACTACCCTTCGCATGGAACTTTTTTCGAAAACGTTGATTTTCTTAAAAATGGCTCTAACGATTTTGATTAAAATTTCGTATATTAAAGACATTTTCCTGCAAATAAAATGTATATCTTGAATTTTCTGGGAATAGCCTCTGAAGACTACTTTATTCTGGATGAATTTTACGGAATTTTGAATAACTGCTAAACCGTAAGAAACGAACAAAAACTTACTACACGAAAAATGTAGAGCACGTTAAAACACACAATTTATGTTATACACATTTTTTTCGTGGAGTCATCGTTTTTTAGTCATTCCTTGTTTTTGGTTTCTGCTATGAAGACTTATACTTTTCTCATATAGGAATTATTCAACTGCTTCCATACAAACAAAGGAACTTCTGTGACATAGTAACCAGCAAGGAACAAAGCAAACTAGCAACAGGTAACCAAGTAATTAGACTATTTCTGCTATTTTAGTCTGATTAACATGAAGTACCTGTGCACAAGCTTTGCAATTCCCGCTTCAAAAAATGTTGCCGCCAATGATTTCATATGAGTATTGACGTTGTTTTGAAGATCTTCTTTGGTTTGAAAGTGCTGCCCTCCTAGCCACGTCTTCAGTTAAGGGAAAGGGTGAAAGTCGCTGGGTGCCAGGTCAGGACTGTATGTCGGATGATCGAAAATATCCCATTGAAATTGTTCAAGGAGCCGATGGGTTGTGCCAGCAGTGTGTGGACCAGCGTTGTCATGGATCAACACAATTCCTGAAGTCAGCATTCCTCTTCGTTTGTTTAGAATGGCTCTCCGCAAACGTCGTAAAGTACGAAGATCTTCAAAACAACGTCAATGCTCATTTGAAATCATTGGCGGCAACATTTTTTGAAGCGGGTATTGTAAAGCTTGTACACAGTTACGATAAATGTCTCAATCTTTTCGGTGATTATGTTGAAAAGTAACCATAAGTGTACAAAACCTTTAGTAATAAAATAATTGTTTTCTATGAACTTTTGTTTTACTTCCAGAAGCACTACATTAATACGGGTATAATTTTGAGATGGCTGGGTTTAGAACCTATTTGCTTTGTTTCAACAGCGATTTTTAAGTATTTGTGCAACATCCTGTTGCGAACGCTACAAATAAGGTTTAAAGTGCATTAGGTGGTGTTCTTTTGCCTGGACACAGAGAAATGCGCCCGACACCCTGATAAAAGCTGCTCCTGTGTTTGAAGAGTGAATTTGAACCGGAAAATGTGTTAGGAGCGGCGTTCCCTCCCACTTGATGTTTCCATAACGGTGAGTGCGTGTCCACTCCAGCGGCAGTCATAAGTGGCTTTAAGGGATGAATCGCCCTCTCTTCACCCCAGCTATTCATTTTTCAGAACCTTATTTTCGGCTAGCCATTAGCTCAATGCACTTCATTCCTCATCTATAACAAAATACTGCCATCCAGTTACTTCGTAGGCATTGTGATTCCAGCCTTAAAACTCTGATTTGTTCCATTCACATGACTTTCTCTACATCTCTGCAACAAATTATTGTTAAAAAGCTTATGCTTCTTTTTACTCATGCTAATCGAAAAAAAAAATAGCAGAAATTGTCTTATTACTTGCTTCCTTGTAAGTTGAAACGAAATAAGAAAGTACCATAGGTTAAAGTGATAGTCAAAAGCTGGTTGCTATGTGTTTGAAGTTCCTTTGTTTGTATGGACACGAGTTGACAACTTCCTGGGCGACAAAAGTAAGTTTTTTTAAAGGTGAAACCAAAAACAGGAAATATCTCAAAAACAATCAACTCCGCGAAAAAAATTGTACATAATATAAATTGTGTATTTTAACATGCTCTAAATTTCGTGTGTGCTAAGCTTTTGTCCATCTCTTACGGTTCAGCAGTTATGCAAAATTCCGTAAAATTCACCCCGAATATAGTAGACTTTAGAGGCTATTCCCAGAAAATTCAAGGCATATATATTTAATTTGTCAGGTAAATATCTTTAATATACGATATTTTAGTCAAAATCGTTAGAGCCATTTTTGAGAAAATCAACATTTTAGAAACATGTTCCATGTAAAGGGTAGTTAGGGAGGGGGGATTTTCTTGAAAATCTTTGCGTCGCACCCTTGGAAGATAGCAAACTTAAATACTAACTATGGTATTCAACGGTCTTTTAGTTTTTGAGCTATGCTGCCCACAGACACACATACACACAGACAGACACTCACACAGACGTTTTTCTAAAAATGCTTTCTTTTTGGATTCAGGAGTCTCAAAGCATATATTTCCGGTGAAATCTCGATTTCGAATTTTCTGGTGCATTACAATACTTTCTCTATACACTATGTACATAGTACGTATAGAGAAAGTAAAAATTTTAAATGGTGTTTTCATTGAGCAGCCTGGGACTTATCAGCCGACCCTAGTTCATTGTCGACCTGATAAGTATAACTTACAGTTCTTAGTACCCAATATACTGTTAATAATTTTACTTAAGGTATAAACTGGCGCTTCTGTGTGGTGGTGGGGCTGCACAATGCAGGTTTGCATCAGCGAGAATTTGAGGACATGTTTTAAGCCTTACTTCGTAATGTGCTAATTTTTGCACTTGGCCGTAACTAGGTTTTCAAGTGGAGGAGTTTTAAAGAGCAACGGGTCAGCTCCTGAAAAGGGAAGTTGAATATTCGCCAGTCTCGCTCGCTTTTAAGTAGCGTAGCTTCATTATACACAGAGTGGTGGCTTGCATCACATGAAATATTTAACCACGCCAAGGCAATCTCTCGAAAGAGTCTTCTTCCCCCACTTAGCTTCCATTGGCGGTCTCACATCACAAAAACTTCTAGCTCTTGCGAAACCATCAGCTTGGAACACATAGTCCATCTGAAATGTGCCTTTACACGGACTATGTTTACAGAAGGTATTGTATTGTACCCAAAACTTCGATACCGAGATTTCACCGGAAATACAAGTTTTTAGACCACCCGAATCCAAAAGAATCTGACGTCTTACACTCACGTGATTTTCTCTAGCTGCTCTACAAATAAACTTCTTACCAATGTTAATTACTTTCTCTATACGTGCTATATATAGTGTGTAGAGAAGGTATTGCACTCCACCCAAAAATTCGATACCGAGATTTCACCGGAAATATATGTTTTAGAGTCCCCTGTATCCAAAAAAGTATTTTCAGAAAAAGGTCTGTGTGTGTCCTTGTGTCCGTGTGCCTGTGAACACGATAACAGGGATGCGAAACCAAGATTTTGACAAAAATCCCCCCACCCCAAACTACACCTTACATGGAATTTTTTTCGAAAAATTTTATTTTCTAAAAAACGGCACCAAGGATTTTGATTAAAATATCGTATATTAAATATATTTACCTGACAAATAAAATGTATATCTTGAATTTTCTGGGAATAGCCTCTGAAGGCTACTTTATTCTGGATGAATTTTATTGAATTTTGCATAACTGGTAAACCGTAAGATATATATAAAAACTTACTACACAAAAAAATATAGATCTCATTAAAACACACCAATTATAATTTTTTTTTCTTTTTTGGGTAGAGTTTACAGTTTTCGTGACATTTGGGATTATTGATTTCAGTTTAAGCCACTTAAATTGTTCTCAAACCGGAAGGCGGGACCGCACCGTGCCCGAGGGGTTAGACTACTCGCCTCTCACCTAGACGCCCCTGGGTTTGATCCCAATCGACCGCATGTGAGATTTGTGGCGAACAAAGTGGTGCAGGGGCGGGTTATCTCCGGGTTCTCCGGTTTCCCGTGCCATCGCCTGCAGTAAAAGCGGGCGTTAAACACTAACCCCGAAACCGTAAAGCATCTTTCTTCTCATTTCTCGTTTGTTTACTCTTGACAAGCAAAGTGATTGGAATATCAATTGTTTCACATAGCAACCGGCTTTTAAAGGACGTGACTAACACTTTAGGCTGGGCATTTTATAATTTCTCTTCTATTTACAAGGAAGCAAATTATATGCTTTTGTTTATCTTGATTAGCATGATGTAGATAACACATTCATGTTTTGAATAAAAGATGTGTTTACCGAACAGCTAGAGAACATCAGGTGAATGGAACACATTCGATTTTTGCCCTTCTAATTACAATTAAAGTTAATGTTTGTCTCGATTAGCATGAAGTAGATAGAACAATAAGCTTTTCAACAATACTTTGTTATAAAGATGTAGAGAAAGTAAAAAAGAAACATGGTGAAATGCACATATCTATTATTTCCATGAAACTTTTGACTTAAAAAGCAGCTGATATGTTTTATTTACACAAGCTGTTTCTAGCACTTAGCGAGGTAGTAATGAATTACAACAAAAACGTTAAAACAAAGCCCAGAGAATGTTAAGAGAGAGTTTATAATTTGTCAGCTTTTGAAATACACAATGGAATAACAAGAGCTAATTATCAAATACAAAGACGATTGCCTCGCTCTGCCCTTATTTTTGAAATGGCTGCAAGAAGAGAAAACAGAAGAAAACGAATTTCATAACCTGACATTAAAATTAAGGCAGTGCATCTACGATTATGGAAAATGACATGACTTTCTCTAGCTGTTTCACAAACATATTTTTACTTTCTCTACACGTACTACGTATATATTGTATACAGAAGGTATTGTATTGCACCCAAAAATTCGATACCGAGATTTCACCGGAAATACATGTTAGCATACTCTCTGAAAAAAAAAAATTCTGATGTGTTCCATTCACATGACTTTCTGTACATCCCTGTAACACATTATTGTTAAAAACTTATGCTTCTATTTACTTCATGCTAATCGAGAAAAAAATAACAGAAATAGTCTTATTACTTGCTTCCTTGTAAGTAGAAGCGAAATAAGGTAGTATCTTAGGTTAAAGTGATAGTCAAAAGTTGATTGCTATGTGACTGAAGAGTCTTTGTTTGTATGGACAGGAGTTGACAAATTCTTGTATGAGAAAAGTATACATTTTTCAAAGCTGAAACCAAAAAACAAGCAATATCTCAAAAACGATCAACTCCACGAAAAAAATATATATACAACATAAAGTGTGTGTTTTAACGTGCAATTTATTTTTGTGGTAAGTTTTCGTCTATCTTTTATGGTTCAGCAGTTATGCAAAATTCCGTAAAATTCATCCAGAATAAAGTAGTCTTCAGAGGCTATTCCCAGAAAATTCAACTTATATATTTTATTTGTCGTGTTTGGTATTTAACGGTCTTTTCGATTTTGAGCTATGCTGTCCAGAGGCAGACAGATAGAACAGACACACACACGCACCTTTCTGTAAAAATACTTTTTTTGGATTCAGTGGGTCTCAAAACATGTATTTCCGGTGAAATGTCAGTAGTAATTTTTGGGTGCATTACAATATATTCTCTATTCACATAGTACGTGAGTAAAAATATGGAGCTCGTTAAAACACACAATTTGTTATATACATTTTTTTCGCGGAGTTGACCGTTTTTAGATACTCCTAGCTTTAGAATGCTTACTTTTCTCATACAGAAACTTGTCAACTCCTGTCCATGCAAAGAAGCGGATTTCAATCCCATAGCAACCACATCTTAAAACATTTGACTGACGATTTAGACTAATGTATTTCCTTATTTCCCTTCTGCTTATAAGAAACCAAGTAATAAGACAATTTCTGCTAATGTTTATCTCGATTAGCAAAGTATATAGAAGAATAAGCTTTTTAACAATAATATGTTACAGATATGTAGAGAAAGTCATGTGAATGGAACACGTCAGATTTTTATTTGAATGACAGCAAATAGAACGCCTTAGAAGACGAAAAGAGAGAAGAAAAGGAATCACATAACTTGACGTTAAAATTAACATCCGTTTTACGGACAATACGTAGTGAAGCGCATGAACCCTCGTCTCCTACCCTCAGCGAAATAGAAAAAGCAACCACTCCCAACAAGTTGATGTGGGTTGGTGAGAAAAGAGAGAGAGGCGCTTTTAGTGGGAGGGAGACAGAGAGAGATGTATTCATTTTGAATCTGGGTAAGAGAGTGAGCAGGCACTCAAATGCTTTTAGGGCGAATGAGTTTTATCCCCGTAGTCAATACGGTAGAGGAGGACCGTAGCTATAGTCAGGGACAATTTCTCGAGCACCTACATCAACATCGATTTAACGACGTCATCACAAATGACATTAAAACTTCCCTTCAAGTACTTTAAATAAATGAGTAAGGAAAACCATTAAACTGTACACTTTAAGTAATCTAGGCAATTTACTTTTAGCACTAAATATTCCCAGTAATCCCTTTATAACTTTATATCTAACACTTCCTAACCGACACTAAAACTACGTTTTTATTACAAAATAACCAAAACTTAAAGCTTTAAATTATCATAAGCAATACAACCTGAGCTCCAAATTCTATCTAGAGAAAGGTTGTCGCTCGAGATGTACTTAATAAGACTATTTCGTGAATAAAATAACAATGATTAGCCTATATGGACACGAAGAATAATATTCCTAAAATCACATTTGTCTTGACATATAGTTGCAACGAAATCACTGCAACTTGATGTCCACATCATAAATCATGGCCCCGCTGCCTTCAGCAATAGACCTTTCTTCAAACGTTTTGGAACTTCCGCCATTATGTACGGGAATATCACTGCACACTGATTCTATTATGAGACAAACATTAATTCAGAGCGAAAACAAATACACGGGTGTCATAAGTTTAGAAAGACAATCGTACCTGTGCACAAGCTTTACAATACCCGCTTCAAAAAATGTTTCCGCCAATGATTTCAAATGAGCATTGACGTTGTTTTGAAGATCTTCGTACTTTACGACGTTTGCGGAGAGCCATTCAAAACAAACGAAGAGGAATGCTGACTTCAGGTATTGTGTTGATCCATGACAACGCTCGTCCACACACTGCTGGCACAACCCATCGGTCCTTGAACAATTTCATTGGCAAATTTTCGATCATCCGCCGTACAGTCCTGACCTGGCATCCAGCGATTTTCACTTTTCCCTGAACTGAAGACGTGGCTAGGACGGCAACACTTTCAAACCAACGAAGATCTTCTAAACAACGTCAATGCTCATTTGAAATCATTGGCGGCAACATTTTTTTGAAGCGGGTATTGCAAAGCTTGTGCACAGGTACGATAAATGTATGAATCTTTTCGGTGATTATGTTGAAAAGTAACCATAAGTGCACAAAAGTTTTAGTAATAAAATAATTGTTTTCTATGAACTTGTCTTTTTTAAAAGCCTATCGGAGGTTGAAAAATTCTGATGTGTTACACTCACATGACTTTCTCTAGCAGCTCTGCAAACCTCCTACAAAAGATTATTCTTCTTTGTACAATGCTAATCGAGATAAATATTAGCAGAAAATTCTTATTACTTAATTCCTTATAAGTAAAAGGGAATTCGCTATGCTAAAGTAATTGTGAAATGTTTTAAAAGCTATCGCTATGCGATTGTCTCTGCAAATCACTTCTTTGCTTGTCCAGGAGTAGAACAAAAGAAAAGCGGACACATCCTGTCTGAGAAAAGTTTAAGTACTTCACAATTGAAACCAATAACAAGGAATATCTCAGAAACAGTTACCTCCACAACAAAAACGTAAAGGACATAAATTGTGTGTTTTGTCGATATGTACATTTTTTGTGCAGTGAGTTTTTTTCTATCTCTTACGATTTATCAGTTAAGCCAAATTCATCCAGAATAAAGATGTCTTAAGAGGCTATTCCCCAAAAATTTGAGATAAACATTTTATTTCGGACATAAATAGCTTAAATATACGGGATTTTAATCAAAAGCGTTAGAGCCATTTTTAAGAAAATCAACATTTTCGAAAAAGTTCCACGTAAAGGGTAGTTTGGGGTGGGGGGATTTTTCTCAAAATCTTCGTGTCGCATCCCTGGAAGATACTAAACTTAAAAACCAAGTTTGGTGCTTTATCTACTTTTCGTTTTTGAGTAATCGTGTTCACAGACACACGGACACACACACACACATGGACCTTTTTGTGAAAATGCTTTTTATTTTCTCTAGCCCCGTATGTACAATGTACATAGGGATAGAGAAGGTATTGCACTCCACCCAAAAATTCGATACCGAGATTTCACCGGAAATATATGTTTCAGGGTCCCCTGTATCCAGAAATAGGTCTGTGTGTATGTGTCCGTGTGTCTGTGAACACGATAACCCGAAAACGAAAAGTCGGTAAAATACCAAACTGGGTCTTTAAGTTTAGTATCTTCCAGGGATGCGAGACGAAGATTTTGAGAAAAATCCCCCACCCCAAACTACCCTTTACATGGAACTTTTTTCGAAAACTTCGATTTTCTCAAAAATGGCGCTAACGATTTTGGTTAAAATATCATATATTAAAGACATTTGCCTAACAAATAAAATGTATATCTTGAATTATCTGGGAATAGCTTCTGAAGAGTAGTTTATTCTGGATGAATTTTACGGAATTTAGAATAACTGCTAAACCATAAAAGATGGACAAAGACTTACTACACAAAAAAATGTAGAGCACGTTAAAACACACAATTTATGTTATATACATTTTTTTCGTGGAGTTCGTCGTTTTTGTGACACTCCTTATTTTTGGTTTCTGCTATGAAAAACGTATACTTTTCTCATACAGGAACTTCTCAACTCCTATCCATATAGACAAAGGAACTTCATTGACATAGCAACCAGCTTTTGACTATCACTTTAACCTACGGTTGTCCCTTATTTCGCTTCTACTTACAAGGAAGCGAGTAATTAGACTATTTCTGCTATTTTTGTCTGATTAGCATAAAGTAAATAGAAGTATAAGTTTTTTAAGAATTATTTGTTGCAGGGATATGGAGAAAGTCGTGTGAATGGTACACATCAGATTTTTATACATTGATATTTTGCATAAAAGAGAAGTCCTAGTTACCATTAGGGTACGGCGAGGTTTGACGTCGACACTCGTCGAGCAATGTGTGATGTGCGAGATGTGAGTGGTGGACGTGAAGATGGTGTCAGAGAGGATAGGATATGTGATTCTGTGCTTATGCTCGCTGGTGCCCCACATTGGTTACGCCTTCTTGTGTTACCCTGTGTGTAACTTAGGACCTCTCCACTAGCTAGCGACTCGAGCCAGTCTTATATACAAACTGAGGAAAACTTTTTGTACCGCGAGAGTTCACAATTTTCAGTTCTTGCAAATTTACATGTTACTGTATCTCTGTTTTCTTAGTCTAGTTATGGAAAACATTGAGTTTTGAACAGTTTGAGAATAATGCTTTTTGCATTTGTACTGTTCGCTGTATTTTACGTGAAAAATTGAGGGTCTGAGAAAGACAGTGATGCTCTGTGCCTTCTGCTAAAGCATATCTCTGAGTAATCTACTCATTTCTTCTTCCTCGCTAGTTACACATCGCAACATTTCGTTATCTATATTTATGAAATGTGTAAATATCAGCATTGGCTGGAAGTCAAGGCCTGAGAAATTACGCCATTATTATCCATGTAAGCAATATGGTAGAAGAAAATACAGATGTTAGATTTCCATTGAATATGTACGGGAGAATATGAATTAGTTTTATTTGATTAATCTTTCAAGAGGGAAAGCTTATACATTTGTGATATACAGGGGTAAATATGATCTAGGTATGGTATAAAAGTGGAATGCTGTTAATTGTGTGAAATTACAATCGGTAGAAATGTGTGTTCATATTTCCAAAGACGAAGTTGAGATAATGAATTGAAACATGGTCATTAGAAGAGCGAACTTCAGTCCAACAGGAGTTCTCTGATTAGACAGAATATTAAAATTCATACCTATGTGCTAATAATTTGGGTTTCTGTGAACTGTTTGTGTTTGTTACTTTGACAAATACGCAAGCGAACGCAAGATATAACCTCCATACATCTATAATCTTCTAAATTGTTGTGTAACTTTCTATAGTGTCTCTTGTTTAATGCGCAAATGTAGTTATCGAAAGGTGTTTCATATAAAACTGCTTTGTGCGCCTTTTGGAAAGCTCCGTAACGTAATTATATAAACTCTACATATCTATTTAGGTTAAGTGAATACTGCCTAGCAACTCATGGATAGTTACAGAGTGCACTCGGTTAGCTCTAGGTTAGTGTGTGTTTAAATAAACTGATTTTCGTGTAATATTATTTTAGTAATTTCCACTCTTTTCATTGAAGCATGCTCGCTTCGCTCGCATGCGCTCGGTTACCTCTAAGTAAGTATTTGTGTGTGTGCAAGTAAATTTTATTTTCGGGTAATTTGTTTTTATTAATTTCTAGGTTAGCTCTAGATTAGTGTGTGTCTATAAACTAATTTTCATGTAATTTGAGTTTAGTAATTTCCACTGCATTTATCAAGCATGCTCGCGTGCGCTCACGTAGCTATATGTCAGTGTGTGTGTGTGTATATATAAACTGATTTTCGTGAATTTGCTTTTAGTAACTTCCACTCCTTTCACTAAAGTATGCAAACGAAAGCAGTATTCTCTCTATTGCGATGGATTTAGGTTAGTGTGTAAATTAATTCATTATTATTTTTTGTAGTTAATGTTTAGGCATTTTCATGTAAAACTGCTTTGTTTCATAATAGCATTGGGAAATATCCTTAGCAGCACTGTAAGCTATAGTATTTAACTGCATTACCCCATTATGTTTAACTAATGCTGACTCTTTAGGGTAAATGATACACTAATAGATACTGCATAGTTCACCGGATTAGATTGATTACATTTATTAAGCGACAGGCGTTATTATTATCAATTACCCAGTGTGAAGGTCACCATATCATTTGTAATGAAATCATTTTAAAGGTGCTAGGAAATGACAGTTTTGCACGTGAAAGGAATGCACTTGAATGTATTTATTTTGAAGCAGTTGTGCAAGTAAAGGAATAGTTGCTAATATATGTGTTATTGGGAAGTAAAGCAAACGTTATTACCCAATATCGAGCGTTTAGAACGTTTTAGAATCTTATTACATGTTCTAGAATAAATTAATTTGGTCTTTATTTCCTTGGGAATCCAGATCTCGTAGTAAATTATTCAACCTTTAGAAGTACTCATGTAATTGTTTATAAGGTTTTCTTTGTTTCCGTCTCCATTATTGATTATGGCGGGACTGCCAACATTAATAAAAATAATACCGCGACATCGCAAGCTTCGTATATGCTGACGTCTAAGGGCTTTGAGACTATTGTAAATTTTTAATCACAGAGAAAGAAATGTGATTCTATAGCAGCAATACTGTGGGTTGCGGGTGTGCGCTTTAAGCAGTTATGCTTTACTTCAATAATTAATTGTAGAAGTTCTGGTGATTGTTTTAATTTCGAGATTTTTAAATGAGCTGATTATAGTAGTATATGTGTAAATAGTGATATTTTCTTGTAAGTTTTGTAAATTTCCACTGTTTCGTTGGGTATAGGTGTGTGTAAATGGATGTTTTTAATTTGTTTTATTTCTAGCATTTTAAAAAAAGTATGCGAGCGTAGCGAGCTTGCTCTATGTTAGCTCTAGGTTAGTGTGCGTGTAAATAAACTTATTTTTGTGTAATTTTATTTTAGTAATTTCCAATGTTTTCTTCAAAGCATGCGAACGAAGCGAGCATGTGCTTGGTTAGCTCTAATTTAGTGTGTGTGTGTGCAAATAAATTGTGTTTTCGGGTAATTTGTTTTTATTAATTTCTGGGTTAGCTCCAGATTAGTGTGTGTGTGTGTGTGTGTGTGTGTGTGTGTGTGTGTATAAACTACTTTTCATGTAATTTGAGTTTAGTAATTTCTATTGCATTTATCAATCATGCTCGTATGCGCTCGCGTATCTATACGTTAGTGTGTTTGTGTGAGTAAATAAACTGATTTTCGTGAATTTGCTGTCAGTATCTTCCACTGCTTTCATTAAAGTATACGAACGAAAGCAGCATTCTCTCTATTGCGTTAGGTTTAGGTTAGTGTGTAAATTAATTTATTATTATCTTTTGTAGTTAATTTTAGGCATTTTCTGAGGTTTCGCCAAAGCATACGAGCAACATATACTTAATTTTTTTTTTTTTTTTTAACAGTAACGGAGTCTGATCAGGACTCCGGTACTGTATCCCTATTTACATTTCCCCCCGTAGGTTTTACTGATTACTGGTTTACTGTTTCTTTTACAAACATATACACATTGCACAAACATATAACACCCATGCCCAATGCGGGACTCGAACCCACGATTCCCTGCCCACGAAGCACCAAAGCGAGACGCTTTAGCGAGCGTGGCCATGGGGACTCGAAGACTCGCGGATTTCGTGAAAAAATAGGTTGGCAGTATAGTTGTGCGTTCGTAAAAATTACAAAATGGAGTATATTGTTTACATTGTGCAACGAGTTTTGTATATAAGAAAATATCTTAATTAGGGCGAGTGAGTGGGACACAGCAACTCAAAGTGTTCACATTTATTACAAGACACGTTCCATGTGAATTTTTATTGCTCAGGTTAGTATTTTCAACATTTTTAACCTGGACGTCCTGTGGTACCTTTACCAAGTGTATAAATAATTAATGAATACCTAGATTTAAAGTAGATTTCTGCTGTTAACTACGTAAACTAGAAATACTATGCTATTTGTAAACCGCTTTTGTTTCATAATAATATTGACTTCAAGAGCTCTGTAACCTAACTTCCCTCCATTCTTGCTCCATCTTGTGTACCTATCCCAGTGAGTTTGTAGGTTAAAGAGATATTGACCAACAATTAATGGTACTTGTAAACGTTAAGTTTATGTAAAACAGTTTTGTGACAAATAACCTCAGCAGCTGTATAAGCCCTTCCCATATGATTATCACAGTGGCACATTAGGTTAAGTATAGTATTAATAGCTCATGGGTACTGGCACAGAATAATTTAACAATATAAATGTTACATTTGATAACATCACTGGCAAGAAACATGAGCAGATCTGTAACCCCATTTTGTATAATTATCACAGGGCCCTTTAGGTTAAATAAATATAGTATTAATAGCTTATGGGTACTGGCACAGAATAACTTAACAATATAAATGTTGCGTTTGATAACATCACTGGCAAGAAACATGAGCAGATCTGTAACCTCATTTTGTATAATTATCACAGTGGCCCTTTAGGTTAAGTAAATATAGTATTAATAGCTTATGGGTACTGGCACAGAATAACTTAACAATATAAATGTTGCGTTTGATAACATCACTGGCAAGAAACATGAGCAGATCTGTAACCTCATTTTGTATAATTATCACAGTGGCCCTTTAGGTTAAGTAAATATAGTATTAATACCTTGTGGGTACTCGCAGAGAATACTTTAACAATAAAAGTTTTACCTTTCATAACATCATTGGCAAGAATCATCAGCAGATCTGTAACCTCATGTTGTATAACAATACTGTGGTTAAGAAAATGTTGCACTAACTCCTAATGTAATTATAGAGAGTTATTAATGAAAACTGTTTTTTATTACCAAACTTAGATATAACCTCAGCAGCTTATAACATAACTTCCCTTTATTCCATTACCTAACTTTGTAGGATGTAATATTGTAACGGAGGAAGACACCTCGCCCCCCTAATGCTCTACGCCTGCGAAGTGTGGGGCATGGCAGCAAACTCCTGGCTTCTCTGGTTACAGAGGATACAGAATAGAGGACTCCGGTCAATCAATTCCCTATGTCGACGTTTCCCTTTGAGGCTAATACATGAACCTTCCGCCCTCCCCTTGTCGCCCTCCGTGGTGTAATGGTTACCGTGCTAACTTCATTTACCCAAGGTCGCGGGTTCAAACCCGGCGGAGGACGATGGATTTTTTCGGGTATAAAAATCCTTAGCATGGCTTCCTTCGGAAGGAAAGTAAAGCCGTTGGTCCCGTGTTGTAGATTTATGTCACGTAAAAGAACCTCAAGCCTGATAGAGAGACCTCTGAACAAAATTAAGCGGTCTTTCACGCCCAGTATAGAATGGGACGCTGAGAACCATAGCAGTTAAAGAACGTCCATAAATAAAAAGACGCCATTTCCGGCCTCCCATATGTGGAAGATGTCATAAGCGCCGGGCTCAAAACTTTTACGTCAGATTGGGCGAACATGAGAACGCACTTGTCAGATCGCTAGGAGAGAACTTACCCACTGAACGCCGATACAGGCAGATTCAGTTTCCCCGCATGGCTTGCGGGTACCTCCGGTAACAACGGCTTCAAACAGCAAAATAGCTGATTGGGCGTGGCCAATCAAAGTTGTCCAACGAAAACAATTTTTCACAAATTAAACACCAGCGGAGCAGAAAAGTGGCTAACTTCCCCGGAAGGAGGGGATGAGGTGAAGGAGCCGTAGGTGGCCCTAGGTAAACAGAGGCACAGAAGTCCCTAACCCTTTTCGTTGATCATCCGCGCACCATTAGAGAGCAATCCCAAGAAGATGAAACAGCGATCCTTGTGGGACTCCACCTTGTATACTAGGGACGCACCTTTTCTTGGGCGCTCGAACTCCGTAATCGTCAGTAGGTAGGTTTCGCTCAATTTCGCAGAGCAAAAACATTGAAATATGAAGTACGCTATACACGCTAACATCCAGTGGCTTGTTTTACATATTTAAAAAGCTTTAGTAGCCCTCCTCAGAAATGTTAGAATCTCGCTTAGAATGAATTATCCGGATAAGGTTTTTTTCGGAGTTTTCTCTTATCCTGAGAAGACGAATGTCGAGTAACTATATGCTCCATGGACCCCGAGATCATTTGAGCATCCTTTCACCATTTCAATAATTTCGTTGATCGTCCGGTATGATCAACCAGATAAAACTAAACTAAAAAAAAAAAAAAAAAATACAAAACATCTCATGTGTTCCACGCACATAAGCTTCTCTAGCTGTTCCGCAAATAAATTTTTTTTACAAAAGAATATTTTTCTATCTACGTCTTGTTAATAAAGATAAAAAC
Source organism: Hymenopus coronatus (assembly GCA_030762935.1). Taxonomy (NCBI): domain Eukaryota; kingdom Metazoa; phylum Arthropoda; class Insecta; order Mantodea; family Hymenopodidae; genus Hymenopus; species Hymenopus coronatus. Next base: position 15,033,331 of record CM060894.1, read on the forward strand.
TAGCAAAAATTATCTTATTACTTGTGTCCTTGTAAGTAGAAGGGAAGTGAGCTAATAAACTAGGCTAAACTGATAGAAAAATATTTTAAAAGCTGGTCGCTATGCGAAACAGTTGAGGTTTGGTTCAATTTGCATGGTCCCGTTTGAAAAAAATAATTTGTTTAAAACGAAACCATAACAATAAATATCTCGAAAATGGTCAGGTCTTCAAAAAGACATGTATATGGCATAAATTATGTGTTATAACGATATCTACATGTTATGTGTAGTATCTCTTAAGATTTAACCATTATGAAAAATTCTTCAAGACTCTTACAGAATAAAGAACTCTTGAGGGGCTATTCTTAGAAAATTCAACATATATATTTTTTGTGATGTGGATGTCTTTAATATACAGTATTTTAATCAAAATCGTTAGAGCTATTTTTAAGAAAAACAGAATTTTGTAAAAATGTTCCACGTAAAGGGTAGTTGGGGGTGGGGTGATTTTCTTGTATCGCATCCTTGGAAGATACTCAACTCAAAAGTATTTAACGGACTTTTCGTTTTTGAGTTATGCTGTCCACTGGCACATACACACAGGGGCAGACAGACACACACGGACCCTTTTGCAGACAAGCTGATGGCCTAGGTTTTTGGAATGTAAGCGGTATCATCTACATTGATTACTGGCACAAGGAAGGGCGATAAATGGAGAGTATTATGCATCGTTATTGCACCGGTTGAACGGAGAAATCAAGAAAAAACGCCATCTGGCAAAGAGAAAGATTTTCTTCCACCAAGACAATCAGACCTGCGCAGTTTCGATTGCGCAAATTGTGAAATTGAGGTTCGAATTTCTACAGCATCCACGGTATTCGCTAGATTTGGCCTCCAGTGATGTGTACCATTCACATGACTTTCTCTATATCCCTGCAACAAACTATTCTTAAAAAGCTTATACTTCTATTTACTTTATGCTAATCAGAAAAAATTAGCAGAAATAGACTTATTACTTGCTTCCTTGTAAGTAGAAGCGAAATAAGGGACTACCATAGGTTAAAATGATAGTCAAAAGCTGTTGCTATGTCAATGAAGTTCCTTTGTTTATACGGATAGAAGTTGACAAGTTCCTGTATGAGAAAAGTATACGTTTTTCATAGCAGAAACCAAAAATATGGAATGTCTCAAAAAAGACGAACTCCTCAAAAAAATGTATATAAAATAAATTGTGTGTTTTAATGTGCTGTACATTTTTTGTGGAGTAAGTGTTTGTCCATCTCTTACGGTTTAGCAGTTATTCCAAATTCGGTAAAAATTCATCCAGAATAAACTACTCTTCAGAGGCTATTCCCAGAAAATTCAAGATATACATTTTATTTGTCAGGTAAATATCTGTAATATACGAAATTTCAATCAAAATCGTTAGAGCCATTTTCGAGAAACTCAAAATTTTCGAAAAAAGTTCCATGTAAAGGGTAGTTCGGAGTGGGGGAATTTTTCTCAAAATCTTCGTGTTGCATCCCTGGAAGATACTAAACTTAAATACCAAGTTTGGTGCTTTACCGACTTTTCGTTTTTGAGTTATCGTATTCACAGACACACACACACACACACACAAACCTTTTTGTGAAAATGCTTTTTTTTTTTTTTTTTTTTTTTTTATTTTTTTTTTTATATTGGGGACCCTAAAACATATATTTCCGGTCAAATCTGGGCATCGAATTTTTGGGTGGAATACAATACTTCTCTATGCCTATGTACATTGCACATACGGGGCTAGAGAAAGTAAAAAATCTGACGTGTTACACTCACATGACTTTCTCTAGCCGTTCTACAAACTTCTTACATAAGATTATTCTTCTTTCTGCACCTTGTTAATCGAGGTATTCAGCACAATGTTCTTGTTACTTAGTTCTTTATAAGTAGGAAGAAAATAAGGGAATACACTAAGCTAAATCGATAGTCAAATGTTTTAAAAGCTGTCGTTATGCGATTGTCATTACAAACCACTTCTTTTCTTGGCCAGGAGTAGAAAAAAAGAAAACCGGACACTCCCGTCTGAGAAAAGTATGAGTACTTCACAACTGAAACTAATAACAATGAATGCGTCAAAAACGGTAAGCTCCACGAAAAAAATGTATATGACGTAAATTGTGTATTTTAACAAGGCCTACATTTTTTGTATAGTAAGTTTTTGTCTAACGCTTACGGTTTATTAGTTATGCCAAATTAGGCAAAATTCATCCAGAATAAACAGGTCTTTAGAAGCTATTCCCAGAAAATTCAAGATATACATTTTAGTTGTCAGGTAAATATATTTAATATACGATATTTTAATCAAAATCTTTAGAGCCATTTTTCAGAAAATCAAAATTTTCGAAAAAAGTTCCATGTAATGGGTAGTGGGGGGTGGGGAGATTTTTCTCAAAATCTTCGTGTCGCATCCCTGGAAGATACTGAACTTAAATACCAAGTTTGGTATTTTAGCTACTTTTCGTTTTTGAGTTATCGTGTTCACAGTCACACGGACACACACACACACACACACACACACACATGGACCTTTTTGTGAAAATGTTTTTTTTTGGATACAGGGGATCCTAAAACATGTATTTCCGGTGAAATTTCGGTATCGAATTTTTGGGTGGAATACACTACTTCTCTATCCCTATGTACATTGCACATACGGGGCTAGAGAAAGCAAATAAAAAACGGCCCTCGTATTATTACCTTCTTACGCTCCCAAGCACACAATTCCCTTGGTATCGTTTGGTATTCAATGAATCATCAAGAGAAGCTTTTTATGTTATTAGGTGCAATTTACTAATCACTTCTAGTTACAAAGGTAATAAAGTTGACTTAATAGTAGCCAGGCATATTCTCAGTACGTTTATGTGTGTGCGCGTATAAAATCCTTTTAGCTGAATTAAAATCGTTGTTTCAGATGTTTCTAAAAGCCGCGGCTCTTGCTCAGTTATTAAATTAAAAACCTAAATGTGTTTTGTATTGCTCGCCAGATGTGTGCCTTGTCATTTAGCAAGCTGTGGGGCAGATTACGTCATATTTCTGCCGATGGTGACACTTTTTAATGTCTTGTCTGTGTTTGCAGTACAATACAAGGGTGCATACGTATGCAATGCTACGTACACATGAGCCCTTTTAATTAATTCACATAACGGTAATGTAATTAGTTATAAAATGTTGCTGTTTCCAACTTATGTCAGAGGTCCCAGTAGGGAAAATCATAGAAAAAAAGGGGGGAGATAGTTAGTAGAAAATTCCATTTGTGTGGTTGTGCTTGATGACAGAAACCACAGAGAAAAAACATACATACACGTCCTTGTTTTGTTCTCGCTGTTTCCCCCACTACTTTACATATCGTCCTAATAAAAGCCTTTCCTTCACTATTAACTGATTAATTCTATTCTATATGTCGATCAAAGTCATTCAACATTTTAAGTGTTATAAATCTTATATCATTGTAAGAATACAAATATTAATCGTTTTTTGTCGTATATATTTTTGTTTCTTTAGCCAGAATTTATAATGTACATAGTGGATATAGAAGGTATTGTATTCCACCCAAAAATTCGATGTGAGATTTCACCGGAAATATATATTTTGGGGTCCCCTGAGTCCTGTTTGAGTGTCTCTGTGGATAGCATTGCTCAAAAAGACCGTTAAATACCAAACAAGATATTTAGGTTTAGATCTTCCAAGGATGCGCACGAATATTTTCAAGAAAATCCCCCCCCCCCACCACAAACTACCCTATACATGGAAAAAAATTAGAAAGTTTTGATTTCCTCAAAAATAGCTTTAACAATTTTGATTAAATTGCACTTCTTGAATTTTCTTGGAATAACCTCTGAAGATCTCTTCATTTTGGATGATATTTGTATATCTCTCATAGATAGACAAAAACTTACTACATAAAACTGTAGATATCATTAAAGCACACAATTCATGCCATATGCATTTTATTTGTAGTGTTAACCATTTTCGAAATATTCAAGATTATCGTTTTCAATTTTAAGCCACTTTCTCACACAGGAAGAAATTTCTCTTCTCATTTCTCGTTTGTTTACTCCTGGCAAGCAAAGAAGTGTAATTTCAATTACTTCACTTAGCGACACGCTTTTAAAGGGCTTGATTGTCGCTTTAGTCTGTGTATTCCCTTATTTCCCTTCAACTTACAAAAATGCAAGTAATAAGACTAATTCTGCTTATATTTTCTTGATTAGAATGATGTAGATAAAATATTACTCTTTTGAATAAAAGGTTTGTTTGCAGAATAGCTAGAGAATGTCATGTGAATGGAACACATCAGATTTTTAGTAGATTCCACACACTTTTCCCAGCGTTTCTCCAACTGTTTCAAGCTTTCCAAAAAGTATGATTTCGGCAGGTCCTCAAAATAGGCATCTGTTTTCTGCCGAGCCATTTTTTCAAGTTTGGAACTAAAAAATAGTCACCAGAGGTCAAATCTGGTGAATTGGATGGATAGTGTAGTAATTCGGACCTTAATTTCACAAGTTTCGCCATATAAACTGCGCAGGTGTGAATCCTTGCATTGTCTTGATTGAGCAGAATATGTTTCTTAGCCAGTTTTATCTTGATTTCTCCGTTCAACCGGTGCAATAACGTTGCATAATACTCTCCATTTATAATTCTTCCTTTCTGCAAGTAATCAATGTAGATGATTCCGCGTGCGTCCAAAAAAACTCCGAGACTATCACCTTGTCTGCGGATTTCGCCAATTTGCCTTCTTCGGAGCAGGTTCGCCTTTAAAAAAACCACTGTTTCAACTACTTTTGTCTCTGGAGTATAGTAGTGTAGCAGTTATTGTCCATTAAGAACAAATGCGGCACCCATTTGCCGAAGCGTTTGTCAGAACTAATTTTTGGTTCAAAATTGAGAACACTGTACCTTGTGACATGCCTGTGACCTCTACTATTTCGCGAACTTTGATTCATCAATCACTCAGAACCATATCCTGGATTTTGTCAAACATTTCGGATAAAGTGACTACTACTGGACGTCCGGGACGATGTCCATCATTTGTGGATGAATTGTTGCAAACGCAGGAGCAGATGTGCCAGGAACTTAATCCAACTCGGTTTTTATCTCTTTCGGTATTAAGTCTTTTAAATAGAAGTGCTAAATCTTCGCACAAAACTCGTCTTTTTACTCTCTACACGTACTATGTACATAGTGTATAGAGATGTATTGCACTCCACCAAAAATTCGATACCGAGATTTCACCGGAAATATATGTTTTAGGGTCCCCTGTATCCAAAAAAAAAAGTATTTTCAGAAAAGGTCCGTGTGTGTGTGTGTGTGTGCGCGTGTGTGTGTGTCCGTGTGTCTGTGAACACCGTAACTCAAAAACGAAAAGTCGCTTAAATACCAAACTTGGTATTTAAGTTTAGTATCTTCTAGGGATGCGACACGAAGACTTTGAGAACCCCCCCCACCTTAAACTACCCTTTACATAGAACTTTTTTCGAAAATGTTGATTTTCTAAAAAATGGCTCTGACGATTTTGATTAAAACGTATATTAAAGATATTTGTCTGACAAATAAAATGTATATTTTTAGTTTTCTGGGAATAGCCTCTGAAGACTACTTTATTCTGAGTGTATTTTACGGAATTTTGCATAACTGCTAAGCCGTAAGAGATAGAAAGAAACTTACCGCACAAAAAATGTACAGCAAATTAAAGCACACAGCCTATGTTATATACATTTTTTCCGTGGAGGTGATTGTTTTTTTAGATATTCCTTGTTTATTGTTTCAGCTTTAAAAACTTATATCTTTCTCATACAGAAGTTTCTCAACTCCTGTCCGTACAAACAAAGGAACTTCAGTGACATAGCAACCAACTTTTGACAATGACTTTAACCTATGCTACTTCCTTATTTCGCTTCTACTTACAAGGAAGCAAGTTAGAAGACAATTTCTGCTAATTTTTTCGATTAGCATTAAGTAAATAGAACAATAATTCGTTGTGTAGATGTAGAGAAAGTCATGTGAATGGACCACATCAGATTTTTTTTCCATCTTTCTAAAGAAGTACAAGATTGTTGATTCAATGCCTATGGCAACGATACCACGTGATGGATATAGCTGAAACTTTAAACGGCCGTCTAGTAACAGACGACGAATACTAAATGCAAACTTTTTTCAAATGTAATTTCTTGGATTTCTTGGCTTTGTTGCCTTACAATTTGCATTAGAGGTAACATTGTTATTTCTTGTTTCAGGAATATTGGTGCTGTGACTGTTGTGTGCGTGTCAGCGCTACCCCTCATTTGAGGGAGCGCTCAGAGGATTTCAGACCTCCCTGTGGTGGAATTGAGTAAAGGTAAGACAAACCTTCCCAAATATAATACACTGATGTTATTACTTTCTCTAGCACGTACGAGGGTCGGCTGATAAGTCCCAGGCCTCACACAGATATGGCGCCACTAGACCAGTTAGACGGTAGCATCGCAAACTTTAACTCTAGACTAGCTTATATCCATAGTTACAGGTCAATACCTTGTTTAGTTTTGAATGACAGCATTTCAAAACAAGATCACTTTAGAGTTTTCACGAAAATGGAGGATTTGGAGAAAACAGCAGTGATTAAATACTTCCATTTGAAAGGCTTAACGCCTAAAGAAATCAAGGAGGAAATGGACAGTACATTTAAAGACTGCCCCTTCATATTCAATGATTAAAAGGTGGGTTGCAGAGTTTAAAATGGGACGTACGAGCACTAGTGATGAGCCTCGCTCTGTACGCCCTGTAGAAGTGACAACTCCAGAGATCATTGAAAAAATTCAGCGTTTAGTACTGGAAGACCGCAGATTAAAGTTGTTTGAGATAGCAGAGGCTATAAACATATCAAAAGGACGTGCCGGTAATATTTTAAGTAATGTTTTGGGCTTTTACATGGTCTGTGCAAGATGGGTGCCGCGTTTGTTGACACTTGATCAAAAGTTACAAAGAAAAACTGTTTCAGTTAAGAATGTGGAGATCTGCCGTAAAAATCCCAGTGAATTTTTCAGAGGGCTTATTACCATGGATGGAACATGGAGACATCATTACACTCCAGAAAGTAAATCACAGTCAAAACAGTGGTTTGCGCCAGGTGAACCAACTCCAAAAAAGACAAAGTCAATTTGGCAGCTAACAAGGTTATGCAGAGTGTTTTCTGGGATGTACAGGGAATAACTTTCATTGATTACTTGGAAAAGGGCAAAAGTATCACTGGTGACTACTACGCAAGCTTACTGTAACGTTTGAGTGATAAGGTGAAAAGAAAAACACCTCATTTGGCAAAAAAAAGAATCTTTTTTCATCATGGCAATACTCCGGTCCATCGTTCACTCATTGTTATGGAAAATGTGCGAATTAAAGACGGAATTGCTTGAATATCCACCCTATTCGCTAGATCTAGCATCCAGTGACTACCACCTGTTCCCAAATCTCAAAACTTTTCTTGGAGGACGAAGATTTCACAGCAACGAGGAGGTCATTGATGCGGTAAACAGCTATTTTGAGGACCTTGATAAATCGCATGATTTAATTAAATTAGAATACCGATATGACACATGTATTAGCCTTTCTGGATACTATGTTGAAAAATAAATCAAGAAAAATTAATGCTGTTTTCATTGTGAGACCCGGGACTTACTATGTATAATGTACTCAGTAAATAGAGAAGGTACTGTATTTTATCCAAAAATTCGATACCAGATTGCACCGGAAATATATTTAGAAGAGGCCTGAATCCAAAAAAAAAAGAAATATTTTTTGAAAAAGGCCTCTCCAGGGTGTCTCTCCGTCTGCATATGTGTGCGTTGTGGACAACATAACTCAAATATGAAAAATACTGAACTTGGTATTTAAGTTTAGTATCTTCTAAGAAAGGCGGCATCGTGGCCGAGTGGTTAGAGCACTCCCCTCCCATCTATGCGTCCCGAGTTCGATCCCAAGCGCCCATATATGGGATTTGTGGTGGACGAATCTGTGTCTGGACGGGTTTTCTAGGGTCCTCCGGTTTCCCACGCCACTCATTCCATCAATTATTGCATCATCACCTTTCTTATTATCAATTTCGGTTGTATTTCATACCACCCACTGGCTCATGCTACGGGCCGACCACTCGTTCCAGGTTACTATAAAATTAATGATCGTCTAAGGATGTGACACCAGGATCTCCAGGCACCCCAAACTACATAACATGGAGATTTTTCGAAATTTTCAATTTTCTGAAAAATAGCTTTAACGAATTTTATTAAAATATGCTTAAATAGAAGAAATGTAGATGTATCCTAAATTTCTTGGCAATTGCCAACAATGTCAAACTTTCCAGTGGAAACTGCTACAGGAATCAGTATTGCTATGGCTCGAAATGCAAATAGCGGCCCTCGTAGCAGGCATATTTCCGCTAGGCCCATCATGAGAGCATATATACTGATCAAGGGATTGAGCCAGTATTTACAGACTTGCTAAACCATGGAGAGTGTGCACAGCGTTAAATGTATGCTAATTCCAATTCTGTGGGTATGTTGGTGACCTTTGCATATTTATTAATTTCGTTGCTAGGAGACGATGTAACAGAAAAAAGGTTTCACACGAAGACAGGAGGGCATTCTGGGTGCTAGATTTTCACATATTCCATAATGTTGTCAATGCACAACGCAAGTTTAGAAAAGCTTCGTGTCGATTACTTGGAAGATAAAAGCTCCATAGCGCGACAGCTGCAACGGAAAATTATTGTATAACCGTGCAATTTTATTTCATTTGTATTATTAGTTAAATGTTAGTATGTTCTACGTATGTACATAGTGTATATAGAAGGTATTGCACTCCACCAAAAAATTTGATACCGAGATTTCGCCGGAAATATATGCTTTAGGGTCCCCTGTATCCAAAATTATATTTTCAGAAAAAGGTCCGTGTGTGTATGTCTGTGTGTCTGTGAACACGATAACTCAAAAACGAAAAGTTGGTAAAATACCAAACTTGATATTTAAGTTTAGTATCTTCCAGGGATGCGACACGAAGATTTTGAGAAAAATCCCCCCACCCCAAACTACCCTCTACATAGAACTTTTTTTCGAAATTTTTTATTTTCTTAAAAGTGGTTCTAACGATTTTGATTAAATATCATGTATTAAAGATATTTACCTGACAAATAAAATGTATATCCTGAATTTTCTGGGAATAGCCTCTGAAGATTACTTTATTCTGAACAAATTTTACGGAATTTTGCATAACTGCTAAACCGTAAAACTTAGATAAAACCTTACTACACAAGAAATGTAGAGCACACTCAAACACATAATTTCTGTTATATACATTTTTTTCGTGGAGTTGATCGTTTTTGAGATACTCATTGTTTTTGGTTTCACCTATTAAAAACTTACTTTTCTTATATAGGAATTTGTCAACTCCTGTCCATATAAACGAAAGAACTTCAGTCACATAGCAACCATCTTATGATTATTACTTTAACCTATGGTACTCCCTTATTTCGCTTCTACTTACAAGGAAACAAGTAATAACAATATTTCTGCTAAACTTTTCTCGAGTAGCATGAGGTAAATAGAGGCATAAGCTTTTTAACAATAATTTGTTGCAGAGATGTAGAGAAAGTCATGTGAATGGTACACCAGATTTTTTGTTGTCTGAAAAAGTTTATTTAGAAACGTGGAAGAACGAAAGCGAAGGCATGTACATCTTTCTGATATTTTTTAATACCTCGACTGTACATATTGTAAATAGAGAAAGTAAATAATATCCTATACAAATATTCGTTTATGAAGATACTTGTTAGATTAATTGAATTTTTATTTTAAAGATAAAACATTTTGTGGAATTATAAAAGAATCGTGTTTATTGAGCAGCAAGTTATTCCTTACATAAATCGCCTTGAGAAAAGAGTCCATGCAACATTTAAATATATATAATAAACAGCTGGTTGGCCAGGCAGATACGAAAGATACATTTATTAATCAAAACCGAAGCTACTGAAAAGATATATAATTGGAACAGGAATATTATTGGACGAAGTCAGTTTTACATTTTATCAGGTAAACAAACTTTCCGACAGTAAAAACCCTATCACAGCTCACAAGGAACCTTGGCCTACCGCCCGGGCGCAGCGTCCCCCATCTCGTCCCCCCGGGCAGTTAATGCGGTCCTCATGACTTGGAGCCGCTACTTCATCAAGTAGCTCCTCAATTGGTCCTGCTCCCAGGGACCTCACGAGTACTGGAAAATCCCCACGCCGGTACTAGAAATCGAAATCAGGTCTCCCGCTTGGCAAGCAGCCCTTGGAATATACTGAACTTAAATACCACGTTTGGTATTTAACGGATTTTTCATTTTCGAATATGCTGGCCAAAGACACAGAACATTTTTCTAAAAATGCTTTATTTTATTCGACGTGTCAAAACATGTATTTCCATTGAAATCTGGGTATCGAATTCTTTGGTGCAATACAATACCTTCTTTATACACTGTATGCGTAGTACGCGTAGAGAAAGTATGAATGCATAAGTGTATATATTGACATAACAGTATCACATATTGAACTTCAACAATCGCACGGGTCCACAGACCGTATATGCTTTTGTAATACACAAAATAGGAAGCAATATTAAAAATCTGATGTGTTACACTCACATGACTTTCTCTAGCTGCTCTACAAAACTCCTACAAAAGATTATTCTTCTTTGTACACAATGCTAATCGAGATAAATGTTAGCAGAATGTTATTACTTAGTTCCTAATAAGTAGAAGAGAATAAGGGAATGCACTATGCTAAAGTGATTGTCAAATGTTTTAAGAGCTATCGTTATGCGATTGTCATTGCAAATCACTTCTTTGCTTGGCCAGGAGTAGAACAAAAGAAAAACAGACACTTCCTGTGTGACAGACACTTCACAATTGAAACCAATATCTAGGAATATCTCGAAAACGGTTACCTCCACAACAAAAACGTAAAGGAGAATGATTGTGTGTTTTGTCATGAGGTACATTTTTTGTATAGTACGTTTTTTTTTTTTCTATCTTTACGGTTTACCAGTTAAGCAAAATTCAGCAAAATTCATCCAGAATAAAGAGATCTTCAGAAGCTATTCCCAAAAAATTCGAGATATACATTTTATTTCGGACATAAATAGCTTTAAAATACGGGATTTTAATTAAAATCGTTAGAACCATTTTTAAGAAAATCAAAATTTTCGAAATTTTTGCTATGTAAAGGGTAGTTTGTGGTGGAGGGAGTTTTTTTTAAATCTTCATGTCGCATCCTTGGAAGATACTAAACCTAAATACCAAGTTTGATATTTAACGATCTTTTTGTTTTGGGGCTATGCTGTCCACAGACACACACACAGGCAGACAGACACACACTCTAACACACACACACACACACACACACACACGGACTTTTTTTTTAAAAATGTTTTTTTCGGACTCAGGGGACCCCAAAAACATGTATTTCCGGTGAAATCTCTTTATCGAATTTTTGGGTGCATTAAAATACCTTCTCTATCCATATGCACACTGTACATATGGGGCTAGAGAAAGTAATAACAAAGAATTAAAAGATTAAACACGAAAATAAAAAGACAAAGATGTTGAAATACAGCATTTTAAATTTACAACACAGAGTTATAATAGAAAAGTACAGTTAAGAGAAATATATATACACAATATGTAAAGCCACAATACAAAAATGACATAAAATATAGTATGTAAAACATTGTAATCACTTTTGTTTAGCTATTGTTATTCCCCTCCCTCTTCTTGTAGAGAAAGTAAAAAGGCTGTTATTTGTGGCGGCATTTTTTTCGGGGCTTTGGAGAGGGAAAAGGAAAAAGGTTGGATTGCCAACTAGGTTAGATGTGTGGTGGTCTCAGGGTTTGCGGGGAGAAACCTGAATGAAACTGGTTTCTGAGTGCCCTTTACTTTCCCGCACTTGATATTTCACTAGTCTCGCTGGCCGTCCAAAGATCAAGATCTTGTTTCAGGGCCGAGCCTCGCCAAAAACCGTTCACAAACTATATGAACTGTTTCACCTTTCTCTTAGCGCTAAGCTCCCTCGTAATTCCCTTCACATCGCGGATGTGTATACGCTCGTTATGCTACTATACAGTGTCTGATGTATGCGTCAGGAAGCTCCAGCGGCTAGACTAGAGTCTATTCGCCGCCCATTTTCTAGGATGTGTCTATATTTTCGCTATTTTGTTTACTTTCACCGATTCTATTGGCTGAGACTATGTGGGATGTTTACTTTCTCTATACGTACTATATACATAGTGCATAGAGAAGGTATTGCACTCCACCAAAATATTCGATATCGATATTTCACCGGAAGTATATGTTTTAGGGACCCCTGTATCCAAAAAAAAAAAGTATTTTCAGAAAAACGTCCGTGTGTATGTTAGTGTGTCTGTGAACACGATAACTCAAAAACGAAAAGTCGGTAAAATACCAAACTTGGTATTTAAGTTTAGTATCTTCCAGGGATGCGACACGAAGATTTTGAGAAAAATCACCCACCCCAAACTACCGTTTACATGGACCTTTTTTCGAAAATTTTGATTTTCTAAAAAATGGCTCTAACGATTTTGATTAAAATATCATATATTAAAGATATTTTCCTGACAAATACAATTTATATTTTGAATTTTCTGGGAATAGCCTCTGGATGAATTTTGCATAACTACTAAACCGTAAGAGATGGATAAAAACTTGACACACAAAAAATCTAGAGCATGTTAAAACACACAATTTATGTTACATACATTTTTTCGTGGAGTTGATCGGTTTTGAGATATTCCTTTTTCTTGGTTTCAGCTTTGAAAAACTTATATACTTTTCACATACAGGAATTTGTCAACTCCTGTCCATACAAACAAAGGAACATCAGTCACATAGCAACCATCTTTTGGCTTTCACTTTAACTTATATTACTCCCTTATTTCGCTTCTACTTATAATAAAGCAATAAATAAGACTATTTCTGCTAATTTTTCTCGATTAGCATAAAATAAATAAAATATACGTTTATTTACAATAATTTGTTACAGAGATATAGGGAAAGTCATGTGAATGGAACACATCAGATTTTTATATTTTGTCGCGCTTTCATTGGGTCTCACTATTTTAGGCTTCATGCTATGTTCTTACGGCTATTAACACATTCTGTGTTTGGTGGAGCGTGAAATTCGTCTGGGTTTTTCCCTTCATTGTCCGAAGCTTGGAGTTGCTAGGTTTCTACATACCAGCTCCTTTTGTTCTATTGGCTTACCTTGCCTCTTTCTTGACTCACGATCTTTCGTGTTTCGAAGCTAGCTTTATTTAAATATTTTTTGATTCTGTTTTAAATTGTGATTACATTCTATTTATTACTGTATTTCTTTTCTTAAGGTTCATCTGTTTATTAGCATTATTTTAGTATGTTATTTATTTAATTTGTTATTCGTTTCTTCTCATATTTTAATATTATGTTATTCTTATTTATCTGGTGGGTTTTATCACTTCATATGGTAATGTATATGATGATGAATGTTGTTATGTTTATTGTTACTGTTAGCAAGAGACTGCAGTGAAACAAGGAAGCCATTTTCACGCTGTGTAGTAAGACATGGCGAGCTGTTGGTACCCCTGTAGCCGCTAGGGAGCTGCACTATGCTCACAGAAATAACTAATGCATCCGCAATGAAGAGGCGCCCACACACGCACGCACACGAGTGGAGCACTTGGCGAGGAACGCCTGTTTGTTTGTGTGTTTGCATGGTTAAAGTTATGTTAACTAATTACACTAATTAGCTAATTAAATTCCGCCTGGGTTAGTATAGAGGAAGCGGGTAAGACAGACGTACAGCGAGTCCTAGCGTTCCCGCTATTACCTACACACGTTGCAAGCAAGCTTTACTGAACGCTAAGATACAGTCGGCGGCCAGCAAAACTGAAACGCTTAACAATCACACGTTGTAACAAATTATAAAAACATGCCGGCATGTAGCCATGGTAGCTCAGTGGCAGAGATCGGGAGATCCGTGGTTCAAATCCCGGCTATGGCATTGAATTCTTCAGTCTGACTCTACCTATCCAACTCCTGTCCTTCACACGGCTATGTGTAAAAAAACAGTTATTCCATACAATCTTCTATCTATGTGATAATCGATATCAGACACACACACACGGACCTTTTTGTAGAAATGTTTTTTTTTTTTGGATTCAGGGGGACCCAAAACATGTATTTCCGGTGAAATCTCAGTGTCGAATTTTTGGGTGGAATGCAATACCTTCTCTATACACTATGTACATAGTACGTGTAGAGAAAGTAAAAAGGCATATTTAGAAAAATCTGATGTGTTCCATTCACATTACTTTCTCTACATCTCCGTAACAAATTATTGTACTTCCATTTATTTCATTCTAACTGAGGAAAAATTAGCAGAAATAGTCTTATTACTTGCTTCCTTGTAAGTAGAAACGAAATAAGGGAGCAGCATAGGTTAAAGTGATAGTCAAAAGCTGGTTACTATGTGACTGAAGTACCTTTGTTTGTGTGGACAGGAGCGGACAAATTCCTAAATGAGAAAATTGTTTTTCCGGTGAAATCTCGGTATCGAATTTTTGGGTGGAATACAATACCTTCTCTACAGGTTATATACATAGTAGGTGTACAGGAAGTAAAAAGCTTATTCTTAATGCTAAAGGTTTGTTTAATTATTTCTAGGGTGTGCATGTTGATAACATAAAGTTACCAATAATAGTTATTTATGCTGAAGAGCGTCAAGTTAAGGGTTTTCATTCGAGCGGGAATGTTGTGAAATGAGACGCAGTCGAGAATCAAAAAGAAACTTAACGCTCGCGTATCATATAATGTTTTTTCTACGATAATGCTTTGATATTAAAAGGAACAAAGGATGAAATAAATTTGAGGTTAAGTTTGAGTTATTCACCAAGAATTATAGTTGGTTATTTATTTCGCAGCGTAGGATAGGGTGCGTTCAGTGGGTATAGTTTCGCTTTGTGGTTGTGGGGTACGGTTATAGCAGGCCGTGACAAACCAATATCATTGTTGTTCTGTGATGTATTTTGAGAAAATGGCAGATTTGGAGAATGATGACATCCTTAAGCTGCGAAAGAAGCAGAACCAAATGTATTACATGCTAAATCCCGAGAAGTTTCTGAGGGACAATGTGAGAAATTTATGAAGTGTCTGTTGATCAGTGATGTATACACACTAACATCGTGAATTATTTTGGCGAGCGTAAAGTTGGAACAAAATTTCTTTACCTTGCTGCCTCTTTGCGCGTGGATTCCGTAAAAATCAAGTTTGCGATCTGAATTGAGCTCGTAAACTACTCAATCACACTCGCTCGTAGAAAAAATCTGATATGCTCCATTCACATGACTTTCTCTACATCTCTGTAACAAATTATTGTTAATAAGCTTATTCTTGTATCTACTTCATGCTAATCGAGATAAACATTAGCAGAAACGGTCTTATTTCTTAGTTCCTTATAAGTAGGAGAGAAACAAGGCAATACACTAGACTAAACCGACAGTAAAATGCTTTAAAATGTGGTTGATATGATATAGAAATCCGCTTCTTTGCCTGGTCAGGTGTTGACAACTTCCTGTAAAAGAGAAGTATTAAGTATTTTAAAACTTAAATGAAGCCCGCCTGGGTAGCGTGGTGGTACCATGTCTGCCTCACGTTCACGAGGTCGTGAGTTCGAATCTTGCTTAGGGTGAGTTACCCGGGTAAGGTTTTTATCGGGGTTTTCCCTTATTCTGAGAAGACGAATGTCGAGTAACTTTAAGCTCCATGGACCCCGAAATCATTTGAGCATCATATCATCAGTTACATTCATCGTCCGATATGACCAAACCAGGTTAAATGACGTTAAAAAAAAAAAAAAAACTTAAATGAATAACAAGGAATATCTTAAAAACGGTCAACTCCAGAAGAAATGCATACAACATGAGCTCTACATTTTTGTGTCTTACGGTTTACCGGTTATGCAAAGTTAATTCAGAATAAAGAGGTCTTCAGGGCTATTCTCAGAAAATTCAAGATATACATTTTATTTTTATGTAAATATCTCTTTCTACTTCATGTTAATCAAGATAAACATTAGAAGAAATTGTCTTACTATTTGCTTTCTTGTAAGTTGAAGGGAAATAAGGGAATATAATGGGCTAAAGCGATAGTCAAATCTTTTAAAAGCTGTCGCTATGTGACTGAAATTCGTTTCTTTTTATGGCCAGCATTGAAATAAAGGTACAGGAATGATGTTCTTCTGCATGAAAAACTGTATTGGTAAATTTACACCAATAATCAGGAATATCTGAAAAACCGTTATATCCATAAAAAAATGTACCTATCTGAAATAAATGTTGTGACTAATTTTTTGTCTATCGCTTGCAGTTTACAAATTAAGTGAAACCCATCCAAAATGAAGAGGTCCTCAGAGGCTATTCCTAGAAAATTTATTATATACATTTTATTTGTCATGTAAATATCTATAATACAAGGTATGTTAATCAAAATCGTTAGGCATTTTTGAGAAAATCAAAGTGTTCGAAAATTTTTCTATGTAAAGGCTGTTTTGGGGTGGGGGATTTTTCTCAAAATCTTAATGTCGTATTTTTGGAAGATACTAAAATTAAACACAAAGTTTGATACTTTACCGACTTTTCGTTTTTGAGTTATCGTGTCCCGATTTTTTCTAAAAACATTTTGCTATTCATGGGGTATCAAAACATATATTTCCGGTCAAATATCGGAATGGAAGTTTTGGGTGGAATACAATACCTTTTCTATACACTTTATATAGTACGTGTAGAGAATATAAAAGGGCATCTTTGGATTCAGGGGTCTCAAAACAGGTATTTCCGGTGAAATCACGGCATCGAATTTTTAGGTACATTATAATACGTTCTCTATACAGTATATAGGTAGATAGTACGTGTAAAGAAAGTAAAAATACTAGTTTGTAATCAGGGGGTCTCAAAACATGCATTTCCGGTGAAATATCTGTATGAAAATTTTGGATGGAATGCAATACCTTCTCTATACACTACGCATATACTACGTGTAGAGAATATAAAAAGGCTTCTTTGGATTCAGGGAGCCTCAAAACAGGTATGGAACTTTTAGATGGTATGCAGTACCTTCTCTAATCACTATGTACATAGTATGTATAGAGAAAATAAAAATGCTTATTTGTAATGAGGGAGATTTTCTTGAAAAACCTCGTGTTGCATCCTTGGAAGATAATACCAGGTTTGGTTTTCAACGGTGTTTTTTTTTTTTTGAGCTATGCTGTCCATAGGCAAACAGACAGACACGCACACACACACACACACAGACACACATGTGCACATAGACACGGACCTTTTTCCAAAAATGTTTTCTTTTGGATTCAAGGGAACTCAAAACATGTATTTCTGGTGAAATCTCGGCATCGAATTTTTAGGTGCAATACAATACCTTGTCAGTACACTGTGTACGTAATACGTGTACAGAAAGTAAAAAAGCTTGTTTGTATTCAGGGGTTCTCAAAACATGTATTTCCGGCGAAATCTCGGCATCGAATTTTTGGGTGGAATACAATACCTTGTGAATACACTGTGTACATAGTACGTTTAGAGAAAATAAAAACGCTTGTTTGTATTCAGGGGGTCTCGAAACATGTATTTCCGGTGAAATCTGGGTATCGAATTTCCGGGTGCAATACAATACCTTCTCTATATATTATGTATATAATACGTGTAGAGAATGTAAAAAAGCTACTTTGGATTCAGGGGGTTTCAAAACAGGTATTCCCAGTGAAATCTCGGTATGGAACTTTTAGATGGTACATAGTACGAGTAGAGAAAGTAATTTGTTTGTGTTCAGGGGGTCTTAAAACATGCATTTCCGGTGAAATCTGGGTATCGAATTTTTGGGTGCGATACAATACTTCTCTATACACCATGTATATAGTACCTACGTGTAGAGAAAATAAAATTCCAGGTAGTGGTTCTATTTTACAGAGCAGAGTTGTCACAGGTGGCTGGTTAATAATCATCATTTTAAACAAAGAGGGTTATGGAATTCCAAAATGGGAAAATGCCATTCAGGGCCCTTAGTCTTGGAAAACACTTTACCCCTTCCAGCCGACATGAGCCTAAAATCCGGCGTAATGCACCTATGTAGCTTTTGACAGCATAATGTTGTAGCAAAGTGATTTAACACACACACAGGAGAGTATAGCAAACGTTCATTTTCCATTACTGAATATGGGCGGGCATGCAGCGCCATCGTGGCAGCCAGCAAACACACGGCCGAGTGCTGTAATGCCGTAATTAGTTAAATACGGGTGCTCCAAATTGAAAAGCGTACATCACTCTAGTGACGTC
The DNA here is from genome assembly GCA_030762935.1 of Hymenopus coronatus. Taxonomy (NCBI): domain Eukaryota; kingdom Metazoa; phylum Arthropoda; class Insecta; order Mantodea; family Hymenopodidae; genus Hymenopus; species Hymenopus coronatus. The sequence goes on from CM060894.1 coordinate 15,051,744, forward strand.
ATACGGCTAATTATTTTCGTTCTAATACAGACTAAAGCATTTTCAAGTGTAATTGCACAAAGTCATATTAACTGTGTACGTATTAGGTATATACGTTAGGACGTTTTTGTGTGTACATATGTATGTGCATGCGCCGAGCACAGCAGAGTTGAAAAGCATTGCTAATGGTTTTATGAATGCACTCAGCAATGTTTGCAGGGGGTGGGCAAGGGGAGGCTCTCAAACTGGTAAAACACACACACACATACACACACATACACACTCACACGAATTTCACATCACTACGTTCTCTTGTACTAACACGCAGAAAACTACAGCTACTGCAGTTTTTTTTTTTTTGACATTCTCTTTTTGAGATGGTCTAATCATGCTAAAGAAGGCGGAAATTTTTTCTCCCTCAAGAGGGACAGACTTGTATGATGTTATTTTGTTTCTCATGTAATTAAGTTCAAGTGGCTGCTCATTAAATAATTTTTGGGCTCTTGCTTAGCGAATAGAAACTCTACGAAAGGCTAATTACGTCGTTCATGCTTCGGTTTTCATGAAGATAAACTAAAGCAAGCAACCATAATGACGCTCGCTTTAAAGTAACCTGTTTGCCATTTTGTGTGTGTTTACTTATTGTATTTAATTACGTAACAAACATACAAGCATAATAATAACTATATTTATGCATTTTCTATTTTTACTTACTCTACATGTACTATGTACCTACAGAGACCGAACCAGGTGGCTTAGGAATTTCGTCTGGTTTTCGGGAGGTCCGAGTTTGAACCCCGTTGACAGCGCACTCTGGCCATGGGGCCACTTAAGCGAATGCTCCTTTCCTTTTCATTCCTTCATTTCGTTTCCCTTCTTCATCTTTCAGGTCGCCGCATGTGTGACTTGAGGCTGTGCAGGCAGATGGTACGTAGGGTTGCTTGCTCCGAGTAATTGAGCTTAGGTGCTGTTGTAGAAGCCTTCCTTCCGGCCTCCCGGCGCCCGTTTATCTTCCGTGGCGCGCCAGAGCTGCCATCTAGTGAACTGTTAAGGACTTCCGCGCGTCTCTGCGTTTAGCTCCAGCGTTTCCTGTGTGCTGGTTTGTGGTTTTCCCGTCTCTCATCCCTTCCCGGGGGGGGGGGTGGTATGCCGTAACACATCACTACTTGGTCGCAGTTGCGGAAGTGTACCCCGCTGATAACATGCTTTAACCTCCATGTGCATAAGTATAGACTAGCTATTGTAATCCACCCAAAAATTGTTACAGAGATTTCAACGGGAATACACGTTTTAGGGTCCGCTATATAAAAAAAATACAACACCGGCTGCGGTGCCACAAGTAATAAAAGTAAACACAAAAAAAAGATTTAGAAAAAACGTCCGTCTGCGTGTCCGTGTGTCTGTAAATACATAACTCAGTCACGGAAAGGCGAGAAAAATCCCCCCACCCCAAACTACTCTTTACATGAAACTTTTTTCGAAATATTTGATTTTCTCAAAAATGGCTCTAACAATTTTGATTTAAATACCGTATATTAAAGATATTTACCTGAAAAATAAAATGGATATCTTGAATTTTCTGGGAATAGCCTCTGAAGACCTCTTTATTCTGGATGAATTTTGCTGAATGACAGAAATGATCTAAATAATTTGAGTCCGATTAGGTTGAAATCAACTCTTTTTTAAGTGTTCCTAAAATGATGTAACAAGTGTTCATTGACTCAAAACCGTTCAGAAATAAAGTCTTAAATTCACTGTTATAAATATTTCAGTCTTCATTTTGACGCGTATTTGACTGCATACCATCCATGGCTTGCGGATCGCTGCGCACTAACAGTATAATCATTCAGACACAATATAATTAACAACACCAGCGGCTTGCAATGCTATCTCTTTTTATAGCTAGAAAATGACGTCACAGAACTTTCTGGAAGTTTGTAGAAACCGAAAGTTTCGGAAGAACCAGGTAACGTCTCGTGTTACCGTCGCTCCGTACTTCCTGTTTTAGAGACCTTGAATTGTGTAACAACTGTGATGATTCACATATAAAGGCGAACGTGAGAACCACTGCAGAAGATGGCACCGTCACAATAATCACGGGCAGACTAACCAAGATCCTGACCTCCGGGCCGCTATACCACTCCCATGTTTTTTTTTGGGGATTTCCCTAGTCGTCACGCAAATGCTGGATAGGTATCTCGTAACTGTCGAACTTCCTGTCCCTGCATATCGTTTCCATTGCCATCTCATTCACCCTTCTTTCCAGTGGCTCTTTCAGGGTTGAAAGTGTCGGAGATTGTACTCGGTGCGGCGTGGCAGGGGAAAATGACGCTCATGGTGGCTCTTTGGGTGTCTCGGCTTCGGTTGGTTGACGGAATGAGGAGCATTCCTAACGGGGAGCGTTGGACCCTATCTGGGCTGGGGTCCTAATCTGCTTGCCCGTTTTTCTAGGGACCCCGTCATTGCTGTGCCGTCGCTCCTGGTTCTGGCAGTTCGGTATGTTATCTCACCTCATCCCTCCCTCCCGGGGCCACCTCCTCGAGGTTCGTAGGTACAATAGCCTTAAGTTCAGTGACGAGTCCTCTCCGACGTATCCTATCCTATTCTAACCAGGACCCTAGACCAAAAAATCTGACGTGTTCCATTCACATGACTTTCTCTACATCTCTGCAACAAATTATTCTTTAAAAACTTATACTTCTATTTACTTCATGCTAATCAGAAAAAATAGCAGAAATAGTCTCATAACCTGCTTCCTTGTAAGTAGAAGCAAAATAAGGGAGTAACATAGGTTAAAGTGATAGTCAAAAGCTGGTTGCTATGTTACTGAAGTTCCTTTATTTGTATGGACAGCAGTTGACAAATTTCTGTATGAGAAAAGTATAAGTAAGCCGAAACCAAAAACAAGGAATGTCTCAAAAACGGTGAACTCCACGAAAAAATGTATATAACATAAATTGTATGTTTCAACGTGCTCAACATTTTTTGTGTAGTAAGGTTTTGTCCATGTTTTACGGTTTACCAGTTATTCAAAATTCCGTAAAATTCATCCAGAATAAAGTACTCTTCAGAGGATATTCGCAGAAAATTAAGGATATACATTTTATTTGTCAGGTAAATATCTTTAATATACGAAATTTTAATCAAAATCCTTAGAGCCATTTTTGAGAATATTAACATTTTTGAAAAACGTTCCATGTAAAGGGTGGTTGGGGGTGGGGGATTTTTCTCAAAATATTTGTGTCGCATCCCTGGAAGATACTTAAATACTAAGTTTGGTATTTTACCGACTCTTCGTTTTTGAGTTATAGTGTTCACAGACACACGGACACACACACACATACACACGCGGACCTTTTTCCGAAAATGCTTTTTTTAGATAAAGGGGACCCTAAAACATATATTTCCGGTGAAATCTCGGTATCGAATTTTTGGGCGGAGTTCAATACCTCCTCTATACACTATGTACATAGTGCGTATAGAGAAAGTAAAAAAGCAGGTTTTTGAGCAGGATACATTAGATCGATCATCTACAAAGTAAAACACACAATAAAAAATCTTGTGTGTTCCATTCACACGACTTTCTCTACATCGCTGTAACAAATTATTGTTAAACAGCTTATTCTTCTATCTACTTTAAGTCAATCGAGATAAACATTAGCAGATAATGTCTTAATTACTTGCTTCCTTGTAAGTAGAGGGTAAATAAGGGAATACACTAGGTTAAAACAATAGTCAAATGTTTTAAAAGCTGGTTGCCATCGTTTCTTTACAGTGCCAGAAATTTACATTTTTCAGTGTGAGAAAAGTTTTAAGTATTTTAAGTCTGGAGCAAATAAAAAGGATTATCTTAGAAATGGTCAATTCCAAGAAAAACACGTATATGATATAAATTGTGTATTTTAAGGTGATCTTGTGTAGTAAGGTTTTGTCTCTTACGATTTACCAGCAAAGTTCACTCACAGTAGAGAGCTCTTTAGAGGCTAGCCCCAGAAAATTCATGATATACATTTTAATATGCAATATAAATATCTTTAATATATGGTACTTTAATCAAAATCGTTGGAGCCATTTTTGTGAAAATTAAACTTTGCGAATCTTTTTTCATGTAAAGGATAGCTTGGGGTGGGTACATTTTTTTTCAAAATCTTTGTGGAAGATACTAAACTTAAATAGCAAGTTTGGTAGTTTAGCGACCTTTCGTTTATGAGTTATCGTATTCACAGACACACGGATCTTTTTCTAAAAATACTTGCTTTTATACAGGGGATCCTAAAATGGCCGTCTTCTTAGCGCGGTGGAAGCCCTGCTGCTTGCTAAGCGGGAGACCTCGGTTCGATTCCCAGTACCGTCATGGGGATTTTTCCCCCGCTGGGAGACCTGGACCGGGGTGCACTCAGCCTCGTGAGGTCCCTGGTGGAAGGCCAATTTAGGAGCTACTTGATAGAGAAGTAGCGACTCCAGGTCGTAAAGAGCGCATTAACTGGACGAGGGGGTTCGAAGCGCTGACCACGTCTCACCCCGCCTCAATACTGCACCCCATCCATGACGCCTGTCGTGGACCGAGATGGGGGACGCAGCGGCCGGGCGGTAGGCCCAGGCTCTCTATAAGCTGTGCCATGGGGGGTTCTAAAACATCCATTTCCGGTGAAATCTCGGTATCGAACTTTTGGAAGGAATGCAATACCTTCTCTATACACGATGTACGTAGTAGTGTAGAGAAAGTAAAAATGAATTCTCGATGTGAACAAATGAAACACTACTTCTAAATTATATAGACAAAGCCTTCTTGTACAATCTTTTGTTAATGAATGTTGCAATAGATTATTTACTTGAAGTAGCACATGTCTTGAGTGTTACGTCATTTCGTAATTGTATTGAAAGTATTAATGACCTCTCAAACTCTTACTGTAAGTACTTACAGTGCTTGTTGGCATGGCAATAAATAAATGAATTGTAAATTTAGCTTACATTACCAAATATGTGTTCAGAATGATTGACTTACATATCAAGTATTTCAATTTTTTTTCTTACGCCCCATGTGGTGATGTAAACAGTTAACAAAAGAAGAACTTGTATAAGATGTTGGTAGGCTCGATAGATTAGTCCCACGTGAACATAATTATGTTAATGCTGCTGTCAGAAACTGTTAATGACTTCGCTAAGAGGAATGCTTTTTACACTCTGTATACAGGTTGGCTTTCTCTCAACTTCTGCATCCAATCCACTCTCCCCCCCCCCTTCCCTCCGCCTAGGCCGCCTCTTTTATATTAAAACAGCCATGCATAGAAAAGTAATTTGAAGTTGTAATTGAAACTGTTAAGAGCGGAGCAATTGTCAACCATTGAAATTGCCTTTATTTCTATTATATTACTCCAGAGAGGTAGAGGGGGAAGGGGGGGACTGGAGAGAGGGAGAAGGTGCGCCTTCTGTGCAACAATCGTGCGCATGCGCACACACACGCACACACACACACACTTAAAGGGATTTTAATTTAGAAAATTTAATTGAGTTTTATTGTAACTAAAGTATGTATATATGTTGGTAAGCCTGGAAACAGTGGCAAAGAGAATGAAAGGAGAAAAGGGGGCAGCCGATTTAATTAATAATTACATTTCATCATAACACAGCAGTAATTGATCTTTATTCCATTGTGAACTTTATATAACCAAATTGCAACGGTTTTGACGTAATTAAGTTTGGGTGCTGTGTGTAGAAGCGACCAGTAGTACCAACAGTATAACTTTTAACTCTCTGTCCCCAGAATTGAATGGAAATTTAAATAACGATGTGCGAATGTCGGCTTGGTTGGATGGCTGGTTTGGTTTTCATTTGTTTTCTTCTCCTTTTTGTGTGCCACGTTTAGCGCTACCATTCAACTTTATTTCTCATTAAAAGAATCCATTGGTCGGCAAGGTGATGAATTTGTTCCAACGTTCATCTGCTTTTTTGTTTTTCTGTTGGTCATTCCGTATTAAAGAATTAATCGAAAATTTTCATTTAGAGTAAAAACAAATAGTTTAGGAGTATAATAAAATTAAAATGTTCATCCTCTGCATTCTTAAATCACATATAAGACACATATTGATATTTCCGTTTTGCGTTTCATACTAAATATGAATTCAACCCAAAAATTAAATACCGAGATTTCACTAGAAAAAAGCATTCTTTAAGCAACCCTAACACCCCCAAACATTATGACTTCACCCTGCGGCCGTAATCGCCGAGTGTGAACACCGTGCTTTGGAAGTCATAAATGATTGTTACCGTCCATTGTTACACCTGCGCTAGTGGACACGTGTGCGGTCGGCAAGTTCTCTTGAAGTCGAAGCCGCGCATTGTTACAACCGAGTTTGCACGTGCGACTGCTTCTGGAACTGCTTCCTGCCACGTGATCGACAAGTATAAAAAGGGGAACGAAGACGGGTTTCGGACTTCGCTTCGAGATGCCGAAGAGGAAGCAACACCGCAGACCAGCAGCTCCTACAGCAGCCACCGCTTCTCCGGCAACCGCCGGTAGGAAGCGCTCACAGGCATCTCCGCCACCTGCCGTTACGCCGGCAGTGAGCGCTGCACCATTGCCGCGCTCACCATCACCACTGCCGCTGACCACCGCCGCTGCTTCACCGGCAGCTAACACTTCATCGCCGCCACCGCTGAGCTCCACACCGCCGCCGCCCCGGTACAGTGCCGTGGTTAGGGGTGTCCCTCGGGATCTCTCCACCCGGCACCTCCTCGCCGCTGCTCAATCTAGATGGCCTTCATGTTCGAGGGCCACTAGAATTATCTGTGACCGGGGCCCGACACCACTAGTTAGGGTGGAGCTACAGGACCGATCAGACCTGGAGGCTGCCTTGGCGTCGGGGTTGCCCTTATTAGGGCGAATTCTGCACGTTGAGGAAAGCAGGCAGGAAAGACACCGGCCCTGCCGTCGCTGCTGTGCCTACGGGCACAGCCAAGAAAACTGCTCTTCGCCGCCGAAGTGCCACTACTGTGGCACCAACGCATACACATCGGAGTGCACTGGGCACGACCTCCGCCGCCGTCGCCGGTTCTGTGCCACCTGTGGTGGTACGGGACATTTCACCGGGCAAGCCCAGTGCCCCAGCTACCCAAAGAGCAGGCACTCATCACCTAAACCAGCCCGGACACCATCAACCACACAACCATCTCCGCAGACTAAACAACGAACACCAACCATCCTGCAGCAGGAAATCCAAGGCCTAAGTGAGGCTATTCAGGACCTCCACGTGGAGGTCCTGATCCTTACGGCTAAGCTGACGGCCTTGGAGGACAGGCTTCAGGAACAGGACGGCACCACTTCACACACAGAACTTCACCAAGCAATAGCAACAGCAGTCACCGATATCCGACTCATCTTCAGGGAGGAGGTGAGAGCTCTACTGGAGAAGTCGGCACCTCAAACCTCCAAGATCAACATCCAAAGTAGACGCCTAGGGCTTAGGCTCGAAAACGTCCCAGGATACAACGACTGGCTCAACAGAGTCAACCAGCACTAACTCCATCCTTCACCCTAGAATTCCTTCATTCCTCACCCCGAATACTCCGCGGTGGCAGTCTGGGCCTCGGTCAAGTCTGTCTCCCGGTCCTCATTTCGCCTCTCTGACTGCACCCTGCAGTCAGTTACATTATCGCCTTGAATCCGCGGGTGCAATCATGCGGTACCGCCTCTCCTTTCTTCCTTCTAATACCGGTGGAGGGGTTTTTTAGTCGGTAGGCCCACATGGGAGACCCCGACACTCCGGGCTTGCCCGGGTTAGTCCATAAGGTGGATTTTTCCCCTCCACTCGAAAAAAAAAAAAAAAAAAAAAAAAAAAAAAAAAAAAAAAAGCAGAGAGCTCACAGCCACCCCACTCCATCAGTTTAGATTCCATCCTGGGCACTCGACTACCCAACAGCTGCTGCGGGAGGTAGAGGCTGCAGCCCTGGGGTTCCAGGACGGGGCTTCACGCCGGCGGTGGCATTGGAGGTCGAGAAGGCTTTCTCAACCACCTGGCACGAGGGTCTCCTGTTTAAACTCATCCAGATTGGCCTACATGCACAGCTTATCAACATCATACACAGCTTCCTACACCAACACACCTTCGTAGTAGCGGTTGCGGGGCAAACATCTACACCTAAACCCCTACGAGGTGGAGTCCCCGAAGGCTCTGTATTATCACCCACCTTGTTTAGCCTTTTCATGGCAGACTTCCCTACAGTGCAGGGCGTCAACATGTCCCAGTTTGCTGATGACGTCCTGCTCTACCGCACAGACAAGAACATACGCAGAGCCTCCTCCGTCTCGTCCAGGACTGGTGCAGACAGTGGCGGATGTCCGTTAATCCGGGCAAAAGTCATGCTGTTCTGTTCTCCAGAAAACGCCCCGCAATAGACTAGATACCCAAATTTTCCTATCAGGACCAGAGGATAGAGTGGGGAAATTCCATCAAATACCTGGGCGTCACTCTTGATAAGGGCCTAACTTTTCGTGAACACGTGCGTGGAACGTCGGACAGGGCGAAGGGGGCGGTAGCCTTCCTTTACCCTGTACTGGCCTCCCAGATGCCGGTTCACTTAAAGTTATGTCTTTTCAAGGCGCTTGAAATCCCCCTGATGCTCTACGCCTACGAAGTGTAGGGCATGTCGGCAGACTCCTGGCTTTTCTGGTTACAGCGAATACAGAATAGAGGACTCCGGTTTCGGGTTCCCCGCATGGCTTGCGGGCACCCCCGGTAACAACGGCTTTAAACCAGCCAACAGCGTAATAGTTGAACAAAGCACTCCCCCCTCCCATTGGGAGTGATCTATCAAAATTAATCAACATAATTAATTTAAGAATAAACACCAACGGAGCAGAGGAAAGGATGCTGCTCCTGAAAAATGCAACCGCTCGAGGAGCCTATCTAGCGCTACCTCCTTACCATCAACACTCCAAACCTCAAAATTTAACCTCAACCATCACCTCATTCCTGTGGTTAAACCCTTACCAGGGTAGGTACACAGCAACAACACCTAGGCTCACCACGAGTCTACCAGACTCACTCACTCGCACGCACGCATACAGAGAGCTGTGTTTCAACTGGAAGTGCATAGCATGCAGCAGTCCACTGAGTTTCGAAGGGAAAGTTAAAGCTAGCAGAAATAGTCGCAACCGCAGCGAACGTCGAAAGGAAACTATATGGCAGAATTTTTTTTCGAGAAATATATTTATTTGTGAACAGATCTGTAATGAGTGTAAAAAATTATGCGTTCCACTCACATGATTTTCTCTTGCAGTTCCATAAACAAACTTTTCTTACAAAAATTATTCTTTGATCTCATTTATGCTAACCAAATTAATTCGTTTTATATCTTGCTTCCTTTTAAGTAGAAGGGAATACACCAGCGTAAAGCGATAGTCAAATATTTTAAAAGCTATCGCTATTTGAAACAATTGAAATTTCGTTCTCTTCACTTGCAATGAGTAGACAAAAGAGAGACGAAAAGAAAGATTCTTCCCATGTGAGAAAAGTTTAAGTTGTTTAAAACTTGAAATACCCCATAAATGGTAACTATAAAAAAAAAAAAAAAACAAAAAAAAAAAAACAACTGATATGTTCCATCCGCACGATTTTCTCTACCTCTTTGTAACACATCGTTGTTAGCAATCCTATTCTTCTGTCTACTTTATGCTAACCGAGAAAAGCTTTAGCAGAAACGAACGGTTTAGCCGTTATGCAAAGTTCAATAAAGATCATCCATAATAAAGAGGTGTTTAGAGGATATTCCCAGAGGAGATTTTAATGGAAATCGTTAGAGCCATTTTTGAGAAAAATAAATTTTTCAAACATTTTCCATGTAAAGGGTAGTTTGGGGTGGCGGGATTTTCTTGGAAATCATATAAACTTAAATACCAAGTTTGGTATTTGACGGGCTTTTCGTTTTTTGATATTTTCACACACGGACATGTTTTTAATTTTTTTTGAGGGGGGGCGGAATTCAGGGCGTATCAGAGCATGTCTATCCTATGAAATATTGGTATTGACTTTTTGGGTATCTACTATGTACATTGTACATGTATGCTAAAGTTGCAGGTATACTAGAAATAATTTTGTTTTAGAATATTTTGCTTATTGTATTTTTACAATATTTTTATTTATAATTATTTATCATTTTCACCTTAATTTTTCTTTTTAAAATTATAGATCCCTGTTTACTGATTTTAATTCGAAATTTTAGTTTTTAGACTAATCATCTGAAACAAATTATATAATAGATAAAATTTGTAATTTTTGTTTTTGCAAATAAATGTATGCTTCGGTATAGCATATTTGGACTTTATTTATTCATTTATTAATTTGTACATGTATGCTAGAGAAAGAAAAATATTTTACATATGATGTGTTAAAAAGTAAAACATTTTTAAAAACTGAATATTAGCACCACATTATTAGCAACTTATCGCCCTCCGTGGTGTAATGGTTACCATGCTAGCTTCATATACCCAAGGTGGCGGGTTCAAACCCGGCGGAGGACGATGGATTTTTTCGGGTGTAAAAATCCTTAGCATGGCTTCCTTCGGAAGAGAAGTAAAGCCGTTGGTCCCGTGTCGTAGATTTACGGCACGTAAAAGAACCTCAAGCCTGATAACAGAGGCCTCTGAGCAAAATTAAGCGGCCTTTCACGCCCAGTATAGAATGGGATGCTGAGAACCACAGTAGTTAAAGAGCGTCCATAAATAACACGCCATTTCCATTTTTATTAGCAACTTGGCGATAGCGCAAGAGTAGAAAAATCTGATGTGTTACACTCACATGACTTTCTCTAGCTGTTCTACAAACTTCATACATAAGATTCTTCTTCTTTCTGCACCTTGCTAATCGTGGTACTCATTAGCACAATGCTCTTATTATTTAGTTCCGTATAAGTAGGAAGAAAATAAGGGAACACGCTAGGCTAAACCGATAGTCTAATGTTTTAAAAGCTGTCGTTATGCGATTGTCATCACAAATCGCTTCTTTTCTTGGCCAGGAGTAGAACAAAAGAAAAACGGACACTCCCGTCTGAGGAAAGTATAAGTACTTTACAACTGAAACTAATAACAATAAATACCTCGTAAACGGTAAGCTCCACGAGAAAAATGTATATGACATAACATGTGTATTTTAACAAGACCTAAATGTTTTGTATAGTAAGTTTTTGTCTATCTCTTACGGTTTACTAGTTATGCCAAATTAAGCAAAATTCATCCAGAATAAACAGGTCTTCAGAAGCTATTCTCACAAAATTCAAGATATACATTTTATTTGTTAGATAAATGTCTTTAATATATGATATTTTGATCAAAATCGTTACAGCCATTTTTAAGAAAATCAAAATTTTCGAAAAAAGTTCCAAGTAAAGGGTAGTTTCGGGTGGGGGGATTTTTCTCAAAATCTTCTTGTCGCATCCCTGGAAGATACTAAACTTAAATGCCAAGTTTGGTATTTTAGCTACTTTTCGTTTTTGAGTTATCGTGTTCACGGACACACGGACACACACACACACACGGACCTTTTTCTGAAAATAATTTTTTGGTTACAGGGGACCCTAAAACATATATTTCCGGTGAAATTTCGGTATCGAATTTTTTGGTGGAGTGCAATACATTCTCTATACACTATGTACATGGTTCGTATAGAGAAAGTAAAAAGACAAGCTAATGGTAACATGTGTGCGTTAGATAGAGACAGAGATATCTCTAGGTTAATTTTCATTGTGAATGGGACCTATGCTTTTCTAAGAATAGATAGTTTGAGGAAGAATAAGTAGAGACAGTCATACTACAAAAGAATTTAAGGCTTTCTTGCAGAGAATCAATGTGTTGAGGAAACAACGCGAGACATGCTGGTAATTAAGAGTTGCCAAGCGAGCCTAAGTTACCATGGCAACAAAACATGTCTCCTAGTGTTTAATTTATGATGAAATTAATGTGCCCCGGGAAAAACTGCGAGAGGCAATGTGCAGCTATAAAACTTTATGCATACATGCTGCGGTGAATATTAATTTCCGTTAATATGTTATGAGTAGCATGCAGCATAATAATGGCACTGCATCGACCGTGGGCCATTGTAAATAGTGCTATTCAATATTTCCTAAATCAAACGTGTATATGCAAATGTTGCCATTTGTTGTGTTTCTCATCATGTGATGAATATCACTCCCTGTCGTTTCCAGAAAAGAAAACTGAGTGGACAGTGGTTAAGCTTCAATAATTAATAGTAGGGCGAGGAGTACACTAGCAAAAATACTCTTTTTTGGATAAAGGGGACCCTAAAACATATATTTCCGTTGAAATCTCTATGTGCATAGTACGTATAGAGAAAGTAAAAATTATTGATAAAAATCTTCATATTTCATACTAATTCAGATAAACATTTGCAGAAATTGTTTTTATTTTTCTTCCTTGTAAACAGAAGGGAAATAAGAGAATACACTAAAGTGACAGTCAACTCTTGTAAAAGCTGGTTGCCGTTTCTTTGCATGGCCAGGAGTTTACTAATTCCGGTACGAGAACAGTTAATAGTATATTGCGGACTAAAAACTGTAAGTTCTGCGGGTCTCGTATAACCAATATGCATTCTCGAACTGATAAGTATAACTTAGTTTCTGGTTAGTCAATTACCTTTTGAAATACTTGAAGAAACTGTAAAAACACAACAATAAATCAAAATTGCTTTTCAATATTTTATCAAACGTTAAGAAGCCCGCCAGAGTAGTGTAGTGGTAGCGTGTCTGCCTCACACTCGAAAGGTCGTGAGTTCGGATCTCGCTTAGGGTGAGTTACCCGGATAAGGTTTTTTTCGGGCTTTTCCCTTATCCTGAGAAGACAAATGTCGAGTAACTTTAAGCTCCATGGACCCCGAGATCATTTGAGCATCATTTTACTGATTTCATTCATCGTCCGATATGAACAACCAGGTTAAAGGACGTTAAACTTAAAAAAAAAAAAAAAAAAAAAAAAAAACATTCAGAAAACATTAATTCTTGATGTGAACAAATGAAAGGCTACATCTAAATTATATGGACAAAGCCTTCTTATACACTGTTTTGTTAATGAATTTTGCAATAGATCCTTTACTTGAAGTAGCACATGTCTTGAGTGTTACGTCATTTCCTAATTGTACTGTAAGTATTAATGACCTCTCAAACTCTTACTAAGTACTTACACTGCTTGTTGGTATGCCAATTAATAAATGAATTGTAAATTTAGCTTACATTACCAACTATGTGTTCTAAATGATTAACTTACATATCAAGTACTTCAAAAAAGTGTTTTGTGCTATCCTATAGCTTTCATGTATACATTTCACGTATCCTAAGAAATAACAAGAATGAGAATTTATTTCATTGTAAATTATTTTAACTCCTTTGGCCGCTCCCCATTCTTTAAATAATGAAAATTCCTTGTTACATAAATTGTTCGACTAGTCGGATAACAAGCCAAGTACAGCTTTTTGCGCATAATCTTAACTTTCTTGTGGAATATCCATTTTCATTCACTTATTGGTTTATTTGGTGCAGTTTAAACAACCAGAATTGAAACTGTTTATTCCGGCGGGGTTACGCAGCAACGAACAAACAAAACACTACATAGTCACGACTAAAATGCCCTCTCTAATAATACTACTAATAATAAACGTAAGAATATTTCAGTTAATATTAGGTTAGGATAAAACGTTGTATATTTCATGTGGCTTATTAGACTATTTGCTCATGAGAAATTGGAAGACTCGTGTACTAAACATCCCACTCACAAATAATAGTTTATTTAATCCACTTATAATATAAATAACTATTTAAAATTGACACCAATAACTCAGAATATCTTGAAAATGGTCTACCCCAGGACAAAAATGTATATGAAATAAATTGTGTGTTTTAATATTTACAATTTTGTGTAATAAATTTTTGTCCATATGTTAGGTATACGAGTATACATTTTGTTTTTGATGTAAATATCTTTAATATATGTACGTCAAATTTTAGAGCCATTTTTTATAAAAAAATTCAAAACTTTGTCCATTTAAAGGGCTCTTTGATGTGGGGGATATTTTCCTCAAAACCTTTGTGTCGTATCCTTGGAAAATGCTAAACTTAATATCTTTTTCTAAAAATACTTTTATTGGAGGGGATCCTAAAACGTGTATAGTGCGACATCTCGGTAATGAATTATTGGGTGGAAAGCAACACGTTCTGTATATACGTATGTACGTGTAGAGAGTGTAAAAATCTGGTGTGATCCATTCACATGACTTTCTCTAGCTGTTTAGCAAACAAATTTTTCTTCCAAAAGATTATTCTTATATCTACATTATCAGAATTTACTAATTCCTGGCTTCTTTGTAAGTACTTGAAAATAAGAGAATGCACAAGCTAAAACGAGGTCAAGCGTTTTAAAACTGAAACCGCCATGTGAAACAATAGAAATTCGATTCTCTTTGTTTACTAGGAGTAAACAGGTTTTGAGAAAAGTTTCAGTAGCTTAAAAATGAAACCAATACCTCGGAATACTTCGAAAACGGTTAACTCTACAAAAATATGTATACGACTTAAATTGCGTCATCTAAATTTTTTGTATGGTAACTTTTTGTCTAACTCTTACGGTTTTTCAGTTATGAAAAACTAACCCAGAATGAAAAAGGTCTTCACAGACAATTCCCAGAAAGTTAGAAAATCAAACCCTCGGTCTTCCCCAATGCGGTCCACACCCCGTTCGGTCAGAATAGGTAGAGAAAGTCATATGAATGTAAGACATGAGTTTTAATTTCTCTACATCTACTATGCATCTAATGTATAGAGAAGGTATTACATTCCACTCAAAAATTCGATACCGAAATTTCACCGGAAATACACGTTTTGGGTCCCCTTGAATCCAAAAAAAGCATTTTTGGAAAAAGGTCCATGTGTGTGTCTATGTGTGTCTGTGGACAGCACAGCACAAAAAAGAAGAAACCGTTGAATACCAAACTTGGTATTTAAGTTTGGTATCTTCCAAGGATGCGACACGAAGATTTTCAAGAAAATCTCCACATCCCCAACTACCCCTTCCATGGAACTTTTTTCAAAAATTTTGATTTTCTCAAAAGTGGCTCTGAAGATTTTGATTAAAATATTGTATATTAAACATATTTACCTATCAAATAAAATGTATATCTTGAATTTTGTGGGAATAGCCACTGAAGACTACTCTAGACGAATTTTACGGAATTTTGCATAACAGGTGAGCCGTAAGAGATGGACAAAAACTTACACCATCAACACTCTAGAGCGCGTTAAAACACAATTTATGTCATATCTATCTTTTCGTGGAGTTGATGGCTTTTGAGTAATTCTTTGTTTTTGGTTTCAGCTTTAAAAAACTCATACTTTTCCCATACATTAATTTGTCAACTGCTGTCCATACAAACAAAGGAACACATAACAACCAGGTTTTGACTATCACTTTAACCTATGCTATCTTATTTCGTTTCTACTTACAAGGAAGCAAGTAATAAGACTATTTCTGATATATTTTTCTCGATTAGCATGAAGTAAATAGAAGCAAAACATTTTTAACAATAATTTGTTGCAGAGATGTAGAGAAAGTCATGCGAATAGAACACATCAGATTTTTTTGTATAGTTATCAGTTTTCGAGATATTCCGGATTATTGGTTTCAATTTTAGCCACTTAAACTTTTCTCAAACAGGAAGATGTCTTTCTTCTCCTTTCTTGTTTGTTTACTTTGGCAAGCAAAGATATTGCAATTTTAATTGTTTCACAGAGCGACTGGCTTTCAAAGTATGAGACTATCGCTTTAGTTTGGAATATTCCCTTATTTCCCTTCTACTTCAAGAAAGCTAGTAAGACTAATTTTGCTTATGTTAATTTGATTAGCATGATGTAGATAACAGATTCATGTTTTGAATGAAAGATGTGTTTATCGAACTGCTAGAGGATATCATGTGAATGAAACACGTTACATTTTTACTTTCTCTACACGTAGGATGCACACAATGTATAGAGAAGATATTGTACTGCACCCAAAAATTCGATTGCACCGGAAATATATGTTTTGAGACCCCCTGAATCCAATAAAATGCATTTTTAGAAAACTGTCCGTGTGTGTCTATTAAAAAGCTTATGCTTCCATTTACTTCATACTAATTAAAAAAAAATTAGCAGAAATAGTCTTATTACTTGCTTCCTTGTAAGTAGAACCGAAATAAGGGAGTACTATAGGTTAAAGTGATGTCAAAAGCTGGTTGCTATGTGACTGAAGTTCTTTTGTTTGTATGGACAGGAGTCAACAAATTCCTGTATGAGAAAATATAAGTTTTTCAAAGCTGAAACTAAAAACAAGGAATACATTAAAAACGACCAACTCCACAAAAAAAAATGTATATAACATAAATTGTGTGTTTTAATGTGCTCTACATTTACTGTGTGGTAAGTTTTTGTCCATCTTTTGTCCTTGTCCGTAAGGTTTAGCAGTTATGCAAAAATCTGTAAAATTCATCCAGAATAAAATAGTCTTCAGAGGCTATTCCTAGAAAATTCAACATATACATTTTATTTTTCAGGTAAATATCTTATACATACGATATTTTAATCAAAATTCTTATAGCAATTTTTAAGAAAATCAAAATTTTCGAAAAAAGTTCCATGTAAAGAGTAGTTTGGGGTGGGGGAATTTTCTTGAAAAGCTTCGTGTTGCATCCTTGGAAGATACTAAACTTAAATACCAAGTTTGGTTTTAACGGTATTTTCATTTTTGAGCTATGCTGCCCACCCCCCCACACACACACACACCCACGGACCTGTTTCTTAAAATGCTTTTTTTTTTTTTTTGATTCAGGGGGTCCTAAAACATATATTTCTGGCGAAATCTCGGTATCGAATATTTGGGTGGAATACAATACTCCGCTATTCCTATGTACATTGTACATACGTGGGTAGAGAAGGTAAAAAGAAGCCTATTAAATAAATTTATTTGTATATGGCAACACCGTGTAATGTAGGGTTAGAAGCTAAAGTGACTTTTGTAAGACTTGAGAGTGATTTTGTGCCACAGCCGTCAAGTATTTGAAGGACTGTTCCGGTATAACAGGTACGTTCTGACCCACTGATGCGTTCCACGGCGATTCTCGAGACAAAGTCAGGTGTAAAGATCGCATCAGTGAGCCTACTGCTACACAGTCCTTTCCTGGCCTCTCACATGCGATGTAAACAATATGTGCGCACTTTTTCTTAGCTTCTGCTTTCTTTTAGCAGCTCAAACGATATTATATAGTAAAACAACTGCAGAAATGAAATAAATGTGTTTTAGAAAACGAAATGATCATATTATGTGCTCTATTCACATGAATATTAGTCTTTATTACTTGCTTCCTTGTACGCAGAAGCGAAACAAGGGAGTAATATAGGGTAAAATGATAGTCAAAAGCTGGTTGCTAAGTGGCTGAAGTTCCTTTGTTTGTATGGACCGTAGTTGACAAATTCCTGAATGAGAAAAGTATAGTTTTTTCAAAGCTGAAATCAAAAACAAGGAATATCTCAAAAACGATCAAACCCACGAAAAATATGTATATAACATAAATTGTGTGTTTTAACATTAACATTTTTGGGTGGTACGTTTTTGTCCATCTCTTACGATTTAGTAGTTACGCAAAATTCCGTAAAATTCATCCAGAATAATCTTCAGTGGCTATGCCCAGAAAGTTCAAGATATACATTTTATTTGTTATGTAAATATCTTTAATATTTGATATTTTAATCAATTTTTTGAGAAAATCAAAATTTTCTAAAAAGGTTCCATGTAAAGGGTAGTTGGGTGTGGGGGGATTTTCTTGAAAATCTTCGTGTCGCATCCTTGCAAGATACCAAACTTAAATACCAAGTTTGGTATTCAACGGTCTTTTCGTTTTTGAGCTATACTGTCCACAGACACACACACACATGGACTTTTTTCCAAAAATGTTTTTTTGGATTCATGGGGTCCTAAAACATGTATTTCCAGTGAAATCTCGGTATCGAATTTTTGGGTGCATTACAAGATCTTCTCTATCCACTATGTACATAGTACGTGTAGAGAAAGTAAAAATAGCTAAAAACTGTCTAAAAATGTTTGTAAAATATTCGCTTCCTACTTACAATATAATACCTACACATTTTTTACCACTTGATTATAAATAGCTATTCTTCTAATTACTTTATGGTAATCGAAATGAACATTAGCAGAAACGGGCTTTTTACTTAGTTCCTTATAAGTAGAAGGGAAAAATAAGAGAATACACTAGGCTAAAACACTGGTCAAATATTATAAAAACTGGTTGCCATGTGGTTGAAATTCCGTTTCTTTGCACGACCAGGGGTTGATAAGTTCCCGTATGAGGAAGGTATTAAAAACTAATACCAGTAAAAAACAAAAAATCTCGGAATCGGTCAACTTCATGAAAAAAGTATTTTACCTACATAAATTGTGTGTTTTAAGCTCTGCAGTTTATGTGTAGCAATTTTTGTTTATCTCTTAGTTTATCAGTTATGCAAATTCATCCAGAATAAGAGGTGTTCAAAGGCTATTCCCTTAAAATGTAAATTTTAAAATTTGTGATGTAAATATCTTAATTATAAGAGAATTTAATCAAAATCTTTAGAGCAATTTTTTATGCAAATCAAAATTGTCTAAATGTTTCCATTTAAAGGGTAGTTTGTGGTGAAGGGGTTCTTCTGAATATCTTTGTGTCGCTTCTCTGGAAGAAACTAAACTTAAATACCAAGTTTGGTGTTTTACCAACTTTTCGTTTATGAGTTATTGGACACACGGATATTTTTCTAAGAACCTAAAACATCTATTTCCGGTGAAATCTTGGTATCGAATTTTTAGTGGAATCCAATATCATATTTATGCACTATTGTCATGTGTGTCATTGGCGAGAGTTTAACTTGTATTGTTTTAGTAATATTTTATTGTTTAGGAATTAATTAATCTGAATTAACTGGGACTGTCATTTTTACTTTCTCTATACGTACTATGTACATAGTGTATAGAGAAGTTATTGCACTCCACCAAAAAATTTGATACCAGGATTTCACCGGAAATATATGTTTTAGGGTCCCCAATAGCCAGAAAAGGCATTTTCACAAAAAGGTCCGTGTGTGTGTGTGTGTGTGTGTGTGTGTGTGTGTGTGTGTGTGTGTGTCCGTGTGTCTGTGAACACGATAACTAAAAAACGAAAAGTCGGTAAAATACCAAACTTGGTACTTAAGTTTATTATCTTCCAGGGATGCGTCATGAAGATTTTGAGAAAACCCCCCCCACCCCAAACTACCCTTTACATGGACATTTTTTCGAAAATTTTGATTTTCTCAAAAATGGCTCTAACGCTTTTGAATAAAATTTCGAATATTAAAGATATTTACCTGAAAAATAAAATGTATATCTTAAATTTTCTGGGAATAGCCTCTGAAGAGTAGTTTATTCTGGATGAATTTTACTGAATTTTGAATAACTGCTTAACCGTAGGAGATGGACAAAAACTTACTACACAAAAAAATGTAGAGCACGTTAAAACACACAATCTATGTTATATACATTTTTTTCGTGGAGTTCGTCGTTTTTGGGACATTCCTTATTTTTGGTTTCTGCTATGAAAAACTTATACTTTTCTCATACAGGAACTTGTCATTTCCTATCCATATAAACAAAGGAACATCATTGACATAGCATCCAGTTTTTGACTATCACTTTAACCTATGGTAGTCCCTTATTTGGCTTCTACTTACAAGGAAGCAAGTAATAAAACTATTTCTGCTAATTTTTTTCTGATTAGCATAAAGTAAATAGAAGTATAAGCTTTTTAAGAATAATTTGTTGCAGGGATATAGAGAAAGTCATGTGAATGGTACATATCAGATTTTTATATATTCTTGGAAAAATACAACCTTTGTTATAAGCTGATTAAGTAACAGGTTGGAAGTGACTAGCCTCTTCCTAGTGGACTTTTCGATACACCAACTTCCATTGGGCTACGTGCACATTCGCACTTTGACTACACATCGATATTCTAGAACCTTTATACATTCGATACTGATTGGCTTGGACTACCCACTATCAGGGTGTTGCTTCTCCATATTAGGAGACCGGCCACCATGTTGAAATACCCTTCCAGGGTGCCGCTAAACCTATTTAAGTGACTGTAGACCCTACCACCAGACCTTGACCGTAGGCGAACCTCTGCTTCGTCTTGGGGTGTCGCTCCGGGTTCAACCACCTCGACCTTTACCTTGCTTAGACACACCATGACATTTCTTAAGGTAAGGCTTTGACCATTGTAAACCAAACATTTGCAGCCAACAAATGTTTTAATCTTTCTCAACTTATTAGCTTAATTTAAGTCGCATTGTTATTATTGCCCTATCATCTACCTTCCTTTCACCATCCTCACGTCGCAGAACCTTGTTCGCGACACTTGTACATGGTACGTGTAGAGAAAGTAAAAAGAAAATCTGCTGCTAATAGAAACATCGTTTCGTAATCGACTTACCATTCCGTAATTGTAGGACTGACACCCCCCGAGGACTTACTAGGGGTCAAAAGCCTGTTGGGGAGCCAACGGAACGAAACCACAGAATGGAGAACTTGTTAAGAGGGGTCAGCCCGTAACCAAGCATGAACGTGAGGAAAAGGATGATATGAAATGTAAGCGAAATTATTGATGGAGCAATTGGTAGGTAAGTGGCGGGGGAAACCGGATGACATGTAGAAAACCCGCCCAGACGCCGCTTTGTCCCCCACAAATCCCGCATGTGGGCGCTTGGAATCGAATCCGGGTCGCCTAGGTGGGACATCGTACTAGAACAAATAAAAGGAAAACAAAGCTATATGTCAATGTTATTAGGCAGTGTAGATAAGTGTTGCAGAGTGGCTCGTAAACGTGCTAGAGGAGCATACGCTATCAGGACATACGGAGTATCAACATTCCGTGCAGAAAGTAACGGAATCCCTGTAGCTGTGTGCAGAGAAGGCCATGTGAATGTAACACAAGCTTTTTCTAAAGGGACTGCACGTGGTTTTGATGCGAAAATGGGAGAGATAGAGGAGTAATACAAGCCGTTCCGAAGCACAGCGATTTCACAGCAGAACGGACACGCAATAACCCGGGTAGTCATCCAATTTACAGTGCAGATGTGGAATCTATCTTGCCTAGCTTGAAGAACTCGTGCTTACTAGAACTTTCATCTTATCCTGCAAACTTTTAAGTTCGTGTTTGATGGCTGCCTGTGTACCAGAAAGGCACCTAATATACTCTACCTTTTAACAAAGTGCATTCCAGCTTCGTTCGGAAACGTTTTAGTTTCTCTAACATCTATGTTGCCGCCAATGATTTCAAATGAGCATTGACGTTGTTTTGAAGATCTTCGTTGGTTTAGAAGTGCAGCCCTTCTAGCCACGTCTTCAGTTCAGAGATAAGGTGAAAGTCACTGGGTGTCAGGTCAGGACGGTATGGTGGATGATCGAAAATGTCCCATTGAAATTATTCAAGGAGCCGATGGGTTGAGCCAGCAGTGTGTGGACGAGCGTTGTCATGGATCAACGCAATTCCTGAAGTCAACATTTCTCTTTGTTTTGAATGGCTCTAAACAAACGTTGTAAAGTTTCACAATAAACAGCTGCATTGATAGTGGTTACGGGCTGCATCATTGGCGGCAACATTTTTTGAAGCGGGTATTGCAAAGCTTGTGCACAGGTACGATAAATGTCTCAATCTTTTCGGCGATTATGTTGAAAAAAAAAAGGCCCTCGTATATAAAAGTAATCCAGAGTGAAGAGGTATTCAGAAGCTATTCCCAGAAAACCCAAGATATACATTTAGTTTGTCATAAAAATATCTTAAACTCAAAATCGTTAGACACATTTTGAGTAAATCGAAAATTTCAAAAAATGTACCATTTAAAGGATAGTTGGGAACGGAGGGGTTTTCTTGAAAATCTTAGTGTCACATCCTTGGAAGAAACGAAATTTAAATACAAAGTCTGGTATGTAACGGTCTTTTCGTTTTTGGGCTGCCCACAGACAGACAGACAGACACACACACACACACACACACACACTCATGGATATTTTTCTAAGAATACTGTATTTGGATTCAAAGGTACCCAAAAATGTATTTCCGGTGAAATCTCAGTATATAATTTTTGGATGCATTGCAGTACTTTCTCTATTCACTGTGTACATAGCACGTGTAGAGAAAGTAATAATTGACAATTGACTGGTATCGCAGGGCGTTCTACTGGGCTTATTGGGCTCTTCAGATCCAGGCTACTAAAGTGGGTTGATGATTTCTAAAATTATCCATTACTTGGATTTTATTTTTACTTTCTCTATACGCACTATGTACATAGTATATAGAGAAGGTATTGCACTCCACCCAAAAATTCGATACCGAGATTTCACCGGAAATATATGTTTTAGGGTCCCCTGTATCCAAAAAAAGCATTTTCACAAAAAGGTCCATGTGTGTGTGTGAGTGTGTCCGTGTGTCTGTGAACACGATAACTCAAAAACGAAAAGTCGGTAAAATACTAAACTTGGTATTTAAGTTTAATATGTTCCAGGGATGCGACATGAAGATTTTGAGAAAAATCCCCTCACCCCAAACTACCCTTTACATGGAATTTTTTTCGAAAATTTTGATTTTCGCAAAAATGGCTATAACGATTTTCATTAAAATATCACATATTAAAGATATTTACCTGACAAACACAATGTACATCTTGAATTTTCTGGGAATAGCCTCTGAAGATTACTTTATTCTTGGTAAATTTTAAGGAATTTTGCATAACTGCTAAACCGTAAGAAATGGACAAAAACTTACCACACAAAAAATGTAGAGCACCTTAAAGCACACAATTTATGTTATATATATAATTTTTTTTTTTCGTGAAGTTGATTATTTTTGAGATTATCCTTTTTTTCAGCTATAAACACTTATACTTTTCTCATACAGGACTTTGTGAACTCGTGTCCATACAAACAAAGGAACTTCAGTCGCAGAGCAACCAGCTTTTGACTATCACTTTAACCTATGGTACCCCCTTATTTCGCTTCTACTAACAAGGAAGCAAGTATTAAGACTATTTCTGCTAATTTTTATTATCGTGTTCTCAGACACACGGACACAAGGACACACGGACACCCTGACACAAGGACACACGGACACACACACGGACCTTTTTCTGAAAATACTTTTTTTGGATAAGGGGACCCTAAAACATATATTTCCGGTGAAATCTCGGTATCGAATTTTTTGGTGGAGTGCAATACCTTTTCTATACACTATATACATAGCACGTGTAGAAAAAGTAAAAATCAACATGTACCCACGATATTTGTTTGCCATGAACAAAATCGCAGAGAGAACTCTTATACATAACGAAAATACAAGGAATAATAAAATTGCAATCAGTGATTTCAACTTCGGAATACCAAAAGAACAAAACATTTGAACATTGAATACAGAAAATGAAATTTACAAGATGTCGGCAAAATTGGAGTTAGGATATATAAATATCAACCCTCAAAAATTTGAGATCAAGCTTTCACCGGAAATATATGTCTTGAGGTACCCCAGTAAAAAAAAAAAAAAAAAAAAAAAAAAAGGATTTTTAGAAAAAGATCGTGTGTGTGTTTTCTGCTAATTACTTTCTCTACACGTACTATGTACATAGCGTATGGATGATTCGATTACGAAATTTCACCGGAAATACATGTTTTAAGACCCCCTGAATCCCAAAAAAGTGTTTTAAAAATGTCCGTGTGTATGTCTGCGCCTCTGGACAGCATAGCTCAAAAACGAAAGGACCATTAAATACCACATTTGGTACTTAGGTTTGGTATCTTCCAAGGATGGGTCACGAAAATTTTCATGAAAATCCCACCACTCCAACTACATGGAAACATTTTCGAATGTTTTGACTTTCTTAGAAATGGCTCTAACGATTTTGATTAAAATCCCGCACATTAAAACTATTTAGATCCAAAATAAAATGTATATCTTGAATTTTCTGGCAATAGTCTCTGAAGAACTTTATCATGGATGAATTTTGGCGAATTTTGCTTAACTGCTAAACCGTAAGAGATAGACAAAAACTTACAACACAAAAAATGCAGATCTCGTCAAAGCACACATTTTACATCCTATACGTTTTTGTTGTGGAGGTAACCGTTTCCAAGATATTTCTTGTTACTGGTTTCAATTGTGAAGTACTTAATACTTTTCTTAGACAGGAAGTGTTCGTTTTTCTTTTGTTCTACTCCTGGCCAAGCAAGGGAGCAATTTGCAACGAGAATCTCACAATGATAGCTTTTGAAACATTTGACTATCAGTTTAGCCTATGTATTCCCTTAGTTCCGTTCTACTTAATAATAAGAACATTCTGGTAATGTTTATCTTGATTAGCATTGTGTAGAAAGAAGAATAATCTTTTGTAAGAAGTTTTTAGTGGAGCTGCTAGAGAAAATCATGTGAGTGTAACACATCAAATTTTGTTCTGTCTTCAGCAGTGTAGAGAAGTAGTTCTCTAGTAAGATAGGCTAATTAATTTTGAGCTATAACTGTTTATTTGTGTGCTGCCTCGATGTGATATTGCTTTCTCCTGAGAGAGAGAGAACGGTTGCATTTTCATTTCATCTGTTACACATCTAGCTTTGTCTGTCGCTCTCTGTCTCTCCATTAAGTGGTAGGCATTCATTCCCTCCTCCGCCTCCACGTTCACAACACAAATCCCTGGTAAATACTCCACTCGTTATTCTCCCTAGTGCAGCAAAACACGAAGAGAATTCCAGAGGTAGACAGAAAAACTGATTGTCAATCAAAACCGAATTAGCTGCCTGTTGGGTTTGGTTAATGAATCTGAAAGTCTCCATAACACTCCCTCTCCAATTTCTAAATCAGAGATCAGCTGCTGTAAAGCAATTTGAATATGGGGCGATGAAAACCAACAATACTCAAAATCTAATGTCTTCCATTCACACGACTTTCTCTATCTGTTCTGCAAATAAAGTATTCTTACAGAAGTATTTTCTTTTGGTTGTATCATGCTAATCGAGATAAACATTGCTTATTACTTAGTTCCTTAAAAGTAGAAAGGAATGCACTAGGCAACATTTCTAACTAATATTTTAAATGTTGTCACAATGCGATTATCATAAAGCCACGGTCAAAATTTGGTCCAAAATATTTTATACAACTTGAACGTTGTGTACAATTTCTCCGTACCATTCCCACAGGAGTGTGTATTGGTCCAAATATTTCTCGCATGCACATGAATAGCTGATCCACAATTATTTACGTTTGGTGTCGCAAGCTTAGTTTATGTATCCATTGCAAGAGCATATTATAACAGAAAGAAAAAAAAATTCTGATGTGTACCATTCACATGACTTTCTCTATATCCCTGCAACAAATTATTCTTAAAAAGCTCATATTTCTATTTACTTTATGCTAATTAGAAAAAAAATAGCAGAAATAGTCTTATTACTTGCTTCCTTGTGAGTAGAAGTGAAATAAGGGACTATCATAGGTTAAAGTGATAGTCAAAAGCCGGTTGTTATGTGTATGAAGTTCCTTTGTTTATATGGATAGGAGTTAAGTTCCTGTTTGACAAAAGTATAAGTTTTTCATAGCAGAAACCAAAAATAAGGAATGTCTCAAAAACGACGAACTCCACGAAGAAAAAAATATATAACATAAATTGTGCGTTTCAAAGTGCTCTACATTTTTTTGTGTAGTAAATTTTTGTCCATCTCTTACGGTTTAGAAGTTATTCAAAATTCAGTAAAATTCATCCAGAATAAACTACTCTTCAGAGGCTATTCCCAGAAAATTCAAGATATACATTTTATTAGTCAGGTAAATAACTTTAATATCCGAAATTTTAATCAAAATCGTTAGACCTTTTTTTGAGAGAATCAAAATTTTCGAAAAACGTTCATGTAAAGGATAGTTTGGGGTGGGGGGATTTTTCTCAAAATCTTCGTGTCGCATCCCTGGAAGATACTAAACTTAAATACCAAGTTTGGTATTTTACCGACTTTTCGTTTTTGAGTTAACGTGTTCACAGACATACTCGTTTGTTTGAATGCACAAAATGTTCGGCCAATCGAATGTTATAGGCAAATAACGCAAGTGTATGGTGATAATGTAATGAACGAGTCTTCAGTGAGGAAATGGCGCATAATTTACGAGTAATCAAGGAAGAACCAGTGTGTACGGTAAAGACCGGAGTGGGAGTTCATCAACCGTTATGGAGGAGTTGAAAGTGATTGTCAGTAAAAGAATTAAGAAAAAACGATGTTTTACTTTGGACACCGTATTTGACTTTTTGGATGGAAAAGATTTCCCAGCTATGAAGATCTCAAAGTGACAGTGACATCTTGGCTCATATCTTTAGTATATCTGCATTGAAAACCAATACCACGTGACAGTAAATACCTTATCATTACGTTGAAAAATAGAGTAAGTTACTATAACTTTGTAAATAAAATTTTGTGTTGATAGTTTTCGTTGTTATTTAGTTATGCCTAATCGTATGTGTGCGTATGTGCGCCCGCGCGCATGCATGTAGACAGCATGGCTCAAAAATGAAAAGTTCACTAAGTACGAAATTTGGTATTTTAGTTCATTATCTTCCAAGGTTGGGACACAAAAATGTTCAACAAAATCCGCCAACCCCCATCTACCCTTTACATGGAACACTTATCGAAAATTTTTATTTTCTGGAAAATGCCTTTAAGAATTTATATTAAAATATCCTATACTCAAGATATTTACATGACAAATCAAATGTATATCTTGAATTTTCTAGTAATAGCCTGCGAAGAGCTCTTTATTCTGCGCCAATTTTGCTGGATTTTCCATTGCTAGTAAACAATGACAAAAACTTAAAAACTTACATCATAAAAAATGAAAATCTTGCTAAAATATACACGTTTTCGTAGAACTGGCCACCATTTCTGAGATATTCCTTGTTATTGGTTTAAGTTTTAAAACACTTAACACCTTTCTCATACGGGAACTTGTCAGCTCCTGCCCATAAAAAAAAAAAAGAAAAAAAAAATCAATTCTATAGCAACCAGCTTTTATAAAATTTGACTGTCGCTTTGGTCTAGTGTACTCACTTATTTCCCCTCTACTTACAAGAAAGAAATTAATAAGGTCATTTCTGCTAAAGTTTATCTCGATTAGCACGAAGTAGAAGAATAAGCTTTTCAACAATAATTTGTTAGAATTATTGATTGGAACACATATTTTTTAGAAATAGGTCTGAGTGTGTGATTGTAAGTCTGTGAGTGTGTTTAAGAACAACTCAAAAGAAAATGTCGCTTAAATACCAAACTTGGTGTAGTTCAGTATCTTCCAAAGATAGTATAAATGCAACTCACCCCATCCTAAATTGGAAGGTTATGCAGCAATGTGGCCAGTTTGATGACGTTAGGAAACTACAAGCGTGGGGCTGTTGTGCATTCCGCGCAATGTTTATCAAGCATTTCATCGCCTGGAATGTGCCAATCTAAGTGGTGTTATTTTATTGCCTCTAATCCGCGGCGGCACACCAGACGAGAAACGGTGCGTGTTCCGTATAATTCACTGAGTTTGCTCTACTCCGCAAGTGCTTCATATCGCGTGCAATAGGAATGTGCTGCACAAACATTTACTGCCCTTGCCACCGATAGCCATAAACATAGTTGTCAGGATAACACGATCGCTAGCAATGAGAACTTAGAAATGTGTAATTAATTAATTATACTTCTCGCAGCAGTTAGATATGGCAGCATGGTGACTCTCAAACACATGCACACATTTCGTATGAACAAGTCGACTACCCTCGTGTCTTCCAGACTCCTCTCGCGCCCATTTCGTGGTGTGTCTTTTTCTATACAGTCTTCTACAGTCTATTCTTTCGATATTTTATTTTCCTCTCTATTTAATGTCAATCCAGTAAACATGTTATCTACCAAGAACTATAAACATACATGGTAGGTAGAGAGGGTACTATATTCCACCGAAAATTAGATAATGAGATTTTGAGCTCCCATAAATCAAGAAAAGCACGTTTAGAAAAAATCCGTGTGTATCGGTCTTGGGATAGCATAACTCAAAAACGACAAGACGGTTAAACAGCAAAATTGGCATTTAATTCCAGTATCTATCAAGAATGCGATTCCCATCCAAACTACCCTTTATATGGAACAGTTTTTCAACATTATGATTTTTAAAAATAAATAGCTCTAACGATTTTTGTAAAAATACGTATATTAAATATATCTAATGACGAATAAAATGTATATCTTGAATTTCCTGGCAATTGAATATCTCGTCATTTTGGATGACTTTTGCATAACTGGTAAACCCGTAAGAGATCGCGTTTAAAAACGTAACATGTCATATAATGAATATGTAGGCTCTGGTGATTATTGTAAGCTTTTTACTTGCTATGCTTCCTGAGGTAAACTCAAAACCAACTTTAATGATGAGATAGAAGCAATATATATTGCTCTCTCTCAACTGCCTAACAGAATGATCTCATTCCAGAAAGCTGTTATAATCTGTTATTCAAGCTAAGCAATCCAAGTAATAACAAAGTACAGAGTGATTTATGTAGAACTGACATATTTATTTCTTTAATTATTCCGTTGGAAATTCATTCAATGGCCCAATCTTAGCACCAAATTAAGCAGAATCTTCTGGAGTTTCGATTCCTTGTCACTAGATGCGCATATGCTTTTGTTTTATTTCTAATTGCACTGTTGGCAGCTGTATCATCATTTTGTTCTTGTAGTCAAGGATATTTTCAGCAGGATGGCGCTACATGCCATAATCAAATGATTGCATGAACCTAATTGCAAGTTTCTTTGACGACCGAATAATTTCCAGGAACCTGTGGCAACCGAAATCTCTGGATTTGACATCGCCGGACTTCTTTCTATGGGGTTACTTAAAAGAAAGGGTTTACCTCACACGTCCCCAGACATTGGACGATATGAAGCACAACATCACAAAGGAGATTCGAGCTATTGACAACAGAGTCCTCCAACGAGTGGCCAGTAACGGGGAACAAGTGTTGATGTGTGCATTATGCAGGATGGAGGAGATTTTCAACATTTGCTATAGAGGTAAATAATCTCCTCTACAATTTAGGCATAATAAGTTGTCGCTAGCATAACACGTTTTGAAACAATTAATGAAAGAAATGTGTCAGCTCTATATAAATCATCCTGTATAAATACCCTATATCATAAAGAATAGTAGAGATGAAAGATCTGCTTAAAAATTGGAAAGACAGGGAAAGGAAACAAAACTGCAATGGAATCTCATTTCACATTGGATTAAGACGAAATGAAAAAGCTGATAGTTTGGCAAAAACAGGAAACAAAAATATTAAATAAAAAAAACTTATCTTTTCATTCGGCAAAACTAAAAATGAAATCCTCCATCATTGAGAGAACTGAATTAATCACCAGACTAAGTGGAAGAAATGATCCAGCATCCTCAGCAATAAAAACTCTACACCAGAATTACCTCGAAATGAAACTGTTGCAACATTTTGAAAAATAACACATGATTGTCTAGCACACCATTTACACCGGATGAAAATTCTTAGCTCGCCGAACTGTATACTGTGTCAAGAAGATGTTATCCAAAAATGGTAACATCTTAGTAGACGCTCAGCTCTTTAGCAATTTTGGGACAGGTCAAATGGACAACTGTTTTGGGAAGCCAGGAGGCTAATGACAATTGTTCAACAGTGTCATATACTTTTTTTCGGACTTAACGATAATTTCCAAGATATTCCTTGCTATTGGTTTTTTAACTCTTAGTTGCCTGCACTAGCATACTGCATAAACCGTTTTTCATTTAATTCTAGTGTAAAACAAGTTTTAGTAAAAATATTTAGGAATAAACCTATAAAATTATTATATAAAATAATAGATATGAAAATAAATGTAGATCCTTTAATAATACTTTTTTTTCCAATTAAAAGTTTAAATTATTCTAAACAGTTTTCATAATCCTGTCAAAGCACTACCAAAAAAGTGATTTAAATGGCCATGAGTGTTAGGTGATAGGTAATCCATTCAAAGCCAAATGTTGCAAGTTCAAATCCCAGTGATTGTGGTAAAGGACGGGGAGAGCCCCAGTAAAATAATCGGTGTGATGCTTGGAAGGTAATGTGGTTACATTTGGCTGTAGCTATATCGGTTTTCTCTTTTATTTATTTAAAAAAATCAGTGCAATTTAAGGGCAAAAATCTGATGTGTTACACTCACATGTCTGTCTCTACCTGCTCTACAAACCTCCTACAAAAGATTGTTCTTCTTTGTACACAATAATTGAGATAAATATTACCTATTTAGTTCCTAATAAGTAGAAGAGAATAAGGGAATGCGCTATGCTAAAGTGATTGTCAAATGTTTTAAAAGCTATCGTTATGCGATTGTCTTCGCAAATCACTTCTTTGCTTGGCCAGGAGTAGAACAAAAGAAAAGCGGACACTTTCTGTCTGAGAAAAGTTTAAGTATTCCACAATTGAAACCAATAACAAGGAATATCTCAGAAACGGCTAACTCGACAACAAAAACGTAAAGGAAATAAATTGTGGGTTTTTTCGTGATGTACATTTCTTGTGCAGTGAGTTTTTTTCTATCTCTTACGGTTTAGCAGAGCAGCAAAATTCATCCAGAATAAAGAGGTCTTCAGAGGCTATTCCCTAAAAATTCGAGATATGCATTTTATTTCGGACATAAATAGCTTTAATATACGAGATTTTAATCAAAGTCATTAGAACCATTTTTAAGAAAATCAAAATTTTCGAAATTTGTTCCATGTAAAGGGTAGTTTGTGGTGTGGGGATTTGTTTGAAAATCTTTGTTTGCATCCTTGGAAGATACTAAACCTAAATACCAAGTTTGGTATTTAACGATCTTTTCGTTTTGGGGCTATGCTGTCCACAGACACACACACGGACCTTTTTTTTTTAAAAACATATAAAACAATCTAGATTACAGGTTAGTATAACATGAAATTAATCCTAGAGTACAATCCTATTTGTATACTTAGGCTTAAAATAAGCGGAACTTATAGGTGCCGACAAGCAAGAAAGGGTTAATTCTAATATACTTAAACTTTCTCAAATAGGAATGTGTCATTCCTTTTTCTTCTGGCCTTGTTCCTGGCCATGCAAGGAAATACACCATTTCTGCTATGTTTATCATGATCAACACAAGATAGATAGAAAAACAAGCTTTTGTAAGAACAGTTTGTTAGAATAAGTAGAGAAAGTTATGTGAATTGAACACATCAGCTTTTTCGACAGGAATAGTAATCTAATGCAATCAATTTGATGGTTTGCATCTTATAATATTTCTTGAAACGTTTTAATTATCCATGTTCATGTATTTATGCTCTAAGGGAGTGTGCAAGCCTCGACTTCGGAGTAGGAGGAATGGTTAGTGCTTCTGTTGCTAGCGCTCGCTTTCCCATTGCCAGTGAGCAGCAGAGACGTATTGTTAATTATTCAAACCTCCACCAGATGGGGAGAGTCTCGTTCCTTGAATAAACTAGATGCCACCACTTGTTATGCTCCGTCAATAGTTCATCTTCAACCTGTTTATGAGCTTCCTACGTCATTTGTCTTGACAACAGGAATGTTGCAATAAGCTGCAATCCTACAGATTCCTCACATCTCCAAATTTCACCCTTTTGCTTCCTCTTCTCCTTCTTCTTCTTTCGTCTATTCTTCTTTTGGTAGTTCTTTCCTTGAAAACAGAGAAGTGCTTTTTGCTTTCTTTACTTGGTACATAGGCAGAAAGGCATTGCATTCCACCCGAGTTTTATTTATGGACGCTCTTTAACTACTATGGTTCCCAACGTCCCATTCTATTCTGGGCGTGAAATACCGATAATTTTGCTCAGAGGCAAGAGATCAGGCTTGAGGTTCTTTTACAAGCCTTAAATCTACGACACGGGATCAACGGCTTTACTTCCCTTCCGAAGGAAGCCGTGCTAAGGATTTTTACGCCGGGTATGAAGTTAGCATGGTAAACATTACACCATGGAGGGGACAGAAAGGCATTGAATTTCACCCAAAAATTGGATACCGAGATTTTGCTGGAAATGCAAAAGTGTTTTAGGGTCCCTATATTTAAAAAAGCTTTTTTAGTAAAAGGCCTGTGTGTGAACACAATCACTCAAAAATCTTGTGTGTTCCAGTCCATGATTTTTGCTACATCTCTAACAAAGTATTCTTAAAGAGCTTATTCTACTACCTTCTTCATGCTAACCGAGGTAAACATTATGAGAATTTGTCTTATTACTTGCTTCCTTGTAAGTAGAAGGGAAATAAGTGATTACACTAGGCTAAGGCGATAGTAAAATCTTTTAAAAACTGGTTGCCATGTAGATGAAATCCGCTTCTTTGCATGACCAGGAATTTACAAATGCTTGTATGAGAAAAACTTAAGGATTTTTAAAGAGAAATGGAATATCTGGAAAATGGCCAACTCCACGAAAACAATATGCATGATATAAATTGTGATTTTAAAAGAGATCTACATTTTTTGTGTAATAAGTTTGTCTCTATATCTTACCATTTACCAGTTATGCAAAATTCATCAACATTCGTAAAGAATAAAGAGCTTTTCAAAGACTATTTCCAAAAACATCAAGACATACATTTTATTTGCCATGTAAATACCTTTAATATACCGTATTTTAATCAAAATCGTTAGAGCCATTTTCGAATTTTTTTCACTGTAAAGGTTTGGATGGGCGGATTTTTCTAACAATCTTCCTGTTGCATCCTTGGAAGATACTAAACCTAAATACCAAGTTTAGTTATTACCGACTTTTCGTTTTTGAGTTATTGTGTTCAAGGAAATGCAGACACACGTGCGGACCTTTTTCTAAAAATATATGTATTCAGGGGACCCCAAAACGTGTATTTCCGTGTATCGAACTTTGGGTGGAATTACTGGATAGCTAAGTTGAGCATATTCCAAGGATGCGAAATGAAGGTTGTCAATAAAACCCGGCACCCTAAATTACGATTAAAATATTTTCGAAAATGTTAGGTTTTTCCAAAATAGCGCTAACGACTTCGATAAAAAAAAAATCGTATACTAAACATACCTACAAGGCAAATAAAATGTATATCTTGAATTTGTTGGACTAATCACTCAAAGCCTCTCCATTGTGTATAACTTTTGCATAGCATGAAAACACACAATTTATGTCATATACATTTTTTATGGAGTTAATTATTTCCGAGATATTCCTTGTTGTTGGTTTAAAATTTAATATACTTAAACTTTTCTGAAATGAGAGTTTATCTTTAGTGTTTCTTTCGTTTTAGTTTTTGGCATGCAAAGAGAACCGAATTTCAATCGCATAGAAACCGGCTTTTAAAAGATTTGATTATCGCTTTAGCCTAGTTATTCGCTTTATTTCCCTTCTACTTACAAGGAAGCAAGTAATAAGACTACTTCTGATATCTCTAGTAGTGTGAAGTAGACAGAAGAATATGAAGGAAGAATAGTTCGTTCCAGAATAGACAGAAAAAGTATAAATTGGTTGCGTGGATGTTGGATGTTGACACTGCCGTCTATATACGTATTTATACGAGGGTCGGCTGATAAGTCCCGGGCCTCACACAGATATGGCGCCAGTTAGACGGTAGCATCGTAAAGTTTAACTCTAGACTAACTTGTATCCATAGCTACAGCTTGTTTAGTTTTCGAATGACAGCATTTTAAACGAGGCAACTTTAGAGTTTTCACGAAAATGGAGGATTTGGAAAAACGAGCAGTGATTAAATACTCCCATGTGAAAGGCTTAACGCCTAAAGAAATCAAGGAGGAAATGGACAGTGCATTGAAAGACTCTGCCCCTTCATATTCAATGGTTAAAAGGTGGGCTGCAGAGTTTAAAATGGGACGTACGAGCACTAGTGATGAGCCTCGCTCTGGACACCCTGTAGAAGTGACAACTCCAGAGATCATTGAAAAAATTCATCATTTAGCACTGAAAGACCGCAGATTAAAGATATTTGAGATAACAGAAGCTGTAAGCATATCAAAAGAAAGTGCAGTTAATATTTAAGTAATGTTTTGGGCTTTCACAAGGTCTGTGCAAGATGGGTGCCGGGTTTGTTGATACCTGATCAAAAGTTGCAAATAAAAACTGTTTGTGTTAAGAATGTGGAGCTCTACCGTAAAAAACCCCAGTGATGTTTTGAGAAGGCTTATTGCCATGGATGAAACTTGGATACATCACTACACTCCAGAAAGTAAATCACAGTCAAAACAATGGATTGCGCCAGGTAAACCAACTCCAAAAAATGGCCAAGTCAGTTTTGTCAGCTAACAAGGTTATGGCGAGTGTTTTATGGGATGCACAGGGAATTATTTTTATTGGTGAGAGAAAGATACCTCAAGTGGCAAAAATAAACTTGTTTCATCACGACAATGATCCGGCCCATCGTTCAGGCACTGCAAGGGGGAAAATGTGCGAATTAAAGTTGGAATTACTTGAACATACACCCTATTCGCCAGAGCTAGCCGCCAGTGACTACCACCTGTTTCCAAACCTAAAAAAAATTCTTGGAGGACGAAGATTTCACAGCAACGAGGAGGTTAGTGATACGGTAAACAGCTATTTTGAGCAAGGTATGTCAACCTTGATATGTTCTTTCTCGAACTACATCTCGTCATCATTGAATAATAGTTAATGTTACTTGATAAATCCCACTACAGAGATGGTTTAATTAAATTAGAACACCGATATGACAAGAGTTAGCCTTTCTGGAGATTATGTTGGAGAAATAACACATTTTTGTATTTTTATGCTAGTAGAGATTTGGATCACCGTTAAGTTAGATTTTCAATTTGTGTAAGATACATTTTTATAATGAGAAGCGCCAGGCAGTACAAGATACACACTGATTCCAACAAGATTGCTGGTTGAGCAGCTTTGCATTGCTTTCTTCACGGATATTCCACGCCTCTTTAGAATGCAAAATGAATTTCGTGCCGTATCGCAAAATCGGATTTACTTCTCTGGACGAAATTTCATCCCAACTATTTCTACGATACAAATCTGAAACGAATTAATCAATCTTTTGAGAAAAGTGAACCTGCGTGGAGGAAAATAACATGAAGCTAACATCCACTTTGCATGTTTATATTACCATACACTACTATGTTCACAGCAGGTAGAGAAGTTTCTACTAGGGGCGTAGAAAATCCAAGAAATTATACTCGTAGCATCGCAAAAGTTTGCATATAGTAACCATCTTCTCTTACTAGAGCGCAGTTGAAGTTTCAACTATATCCGTCACGTGGTTTCGTTGCCATGGGCGATTGAGTCAAACAACGTTGTCCTTATTTAGAAAGATGAAAATAAACGAGTTTCGCGGAGTGATTAAACACTTCTATTTAAAAGTCTTAAACACCCAAAGATATAAAATCCGAGTTGGGAGATGTTCATGGCACAACTGCTCCTGCGTTTGTAACAATTTACAATTGGATACTGAATTTAAACGTGGTTGTACATCCACAAAAGATGAACATCGCTCTGGGCGTCAGTAGAAGTGACTTCCTCCAAACTGACAAAATCTAGGATATGATTTTGAGTGATCGACGAATCAAAGTTCGCAAAATAGTAGAGGCCACAGGCATATCACAAGGTACAGTGTACTCAATTTAGCACCAATGAATTAGGTCTGATAAAGTTCTCGACAAGCTGGGTGATGCGTTTGCTTTCGATGGAGAATAAACGAATAATGTGATCGATTTGGGAGCTGGTTTTGCAGTTTTCTGTCGCAATCCTGACAATTTTCTTCGTCGATACATAACAGTAGATGAAACATGGACATACTACTACACTCCAGAGACAAAAGTACAGTCAAAACAATGCGTTTTTAAAGGCGAACCGATTCCGAAGAAATCAGAGGTGGTGAGATCTGAAGACAAGGTGATGGTCTGGGTTTTTTGAGATGCACGCGGAATCACCTACATTGATTACTTGCAGAAAGGAAGCACAATAAACGGAGCATATTATGCATCGATATTGCACCGGTTGAACGAACAAATGAAGAAAAAACGCCCTCGTCTGATAAAGAAAAGAATTCTGTTCCATCAAGATAATGCGCAGCTTCGATGGCAAAAATTGTAGAATTAAGGTTCGAATTATTACAACATGCACCAGATTTGGCCCCCAGTGACTTC
Organism: Hymenopus coronatus; assembly: GCA_030762935.1. NCBI lineage: Eukaryota > Metazoa > Arthropoda > Insecta > Mantodea > Hymenopodidae > Hymenopus > Hymenopus coronatus. Next base: position 15,088,012 of record CM060894.1, read on the forward strand.
TGAATTCCGTACTTTAAAAAGTGGATAGACGATTCACGTCTAACGAAGAAGTCATCTCCCAAACACATTCCTATTTAGAAGACCTTCCGAAATCCCACATTTTGGAAGACTTAAAACAATTTGGAAAAAAGTGTATCGAGCGAAAAGGAGATTATGTTGAAACAAAATCTATCAAAAATATTTTTTTTTTGTATTTTTAAGGACTTATTGAACACCGCAGGTATATTCCACCCAAAAATTGGATATCAAGTACTCACCTGAAATATAGGTTTTGAGTTTCACTTAGCCCAAAAAAAAAAGTTGTTAAAAAAAAGATTAATGTGTGTGTTTACGTGTGTGTAGTGACCATAACTGCCATTTAATTTCAGCATCTTCCAAGGATCGACACGAAAATGTTCAAGACAATCAATCCCCCACCTCAAACTACCGCTTCCATGAAAACCTTTTCGAATATTTAATTTTCTCAAAATTTATGTCTCAATATTTTCATTTACATTCCATAAACCAAGTGGGGTATATATGTACCCTAATAACTCATGTCTTATATTTTTACTTTCTCTACACATACTATGTACATAGTGTATATAGAAGGTATTGCATTCTACCCAAAAATTCGATAGCAAGATTTCACCGGAAATACATGTTTTGGGTCCACCTGAATCCAAAAAAAAAAAGCATTTTTGGAAAAAAAGTTCGTGTGTGTGTCTGTGGACAGCATATCTCAAACACGAAAAGTCCGTTTAACATTAAACTTCGTATTTAAGTTTGGTATCTTCTAAGGATGCGACATGAAGATTTTCAAGATCATCCCCCCACATCCAACAACTCTTTACATGGAACTTTTTTCGAAAATTTTGATTTTCTTAAAAATGGCTCTAACGATTTTGATTAAAGTAGCGTATATTAAAGATATTTACCTGGCAAATAAAATGTCTATCCTGAATTTTCTGGGAATAGCCTCTGAAGGCTACTTTTTGAACGGCGATTCATGTCAAGATTGACTCAATTCATGTGTAGATCTGCTCTTCAGTTGAGTGACCAGGAAACACGTAAAGTTGGCTTCTCGACAGCAGTGCTGGAGAAACCTTTCTGCATATTTAGCGTTAACTTGGATAGAATTTCTTGGTGACGGTAGCCAGTTAATTTGAAGCCTGCCTCTCTACTTGGTGTCAAAGTTGAGGGGATCGAGGAGCAGGATATTAATTAAAGCCAGGGGGCTGGTCTTGAGAAGGGACGACGTCTTAGAGGTGGGCCAGACCCTTCACTTCACTAAACTCCTCTGAGGGGCACACGTTTCTGGAATGTCTGTGGCAACCCTTTGAAGTCCTAGAGAAAGCAACTTCTTCACGGCTCGTATGCAGGGTATTTTATACTCTCATAAATCTGCAAAACATACAAAATATTCCGTCTTGTCCCAGCATTACAGAAATTTTTACTTTCTCTACACGTACTATGTACATAGTATATAGAAAAGGTATTGTAATTCACCCAAAAATTCGATACCGAGATTTCACCGGAAATACGTTTTGGGTCCTTCTGAATTAAAAAATAGAGCATTTCTGGAAAAAGGTCCGTGTGTGTGTGTGCAGCATGGCTAAAAAACGAAGAGATCGTTAAATACCAAACTTGGTATTTAAGTTTAGTATCTTACAAGGATGCGACACAAATATTTTTCAAGATCATCCCCCCACACTCAACTACCCTATTCATGGAACTTTTTTTTGAAAATGTTGATTTTCTCAAAAATGGCTCTTAACGCTTTTGATTAAAATATCGTATATTAAAGATATTTACCTGACAAATAAAACGTATATCTTGAAGTTTCTGGAAATGGCCTCTGAAGACTACTTTATTCTGCATGAATTTTACGGAATTTTGCATAATTTCTAAACCGTAAGAGACAGATAAAAACTTACTTGATGAAAAGTGTAGAGCTAGAAAAAACACACAATTTATGTTATATGCATTTTTTTGTGGAGTTCACCGTTTTTGAGGAACGTTTAAGTATTTTGAAACTAATAACAAGAAATATTTCGAAGATGGTCAACTCCACGAAATATATATATATATATATATATATATATATATATATATATATATATGATGTAAATTGCGTGTTTCAATGAGAAGTGCATTAGTACAATAAGGTTTTGTCTATCCCTTACGGTTTACCAGTTATGCAAAATTCAGCAAAATTGTTCCAGAATGAACAAGTCTTTGGATTCGATTCCCAGAAAATTTAAAATATATAATCGGAAATCGCTTTAATATCTGATATTTTAATCAAAATCGTTATAGCCATGTTTGAGAAAACAGAAATTTCAAATTGTTTTTTAGTATCTTCCTGTTACATCCTTGGAAGGCAATGAACTTAAATATGTAGTTTGGTATTTAGCAGACCTTTCGTTTTTTATCTATACTGCCCATAAACACACACAGACACACACACACACACAAACACACACACACACACACACACACAAGGACAGTTTTTCTAAATTCCTCTTTTTACTTTCTCTAAACTTACATGTACTTATGTGTACATAGTATATAGAGAAGGTATTGTATTGCACCCAAAAATTCTATACCGAGATTTCACCGGAAATATGTTTTGAATCAAAAAAAATTTTTTTAGAAAAATGTCAGTGTGTCTGTGTGTGTGTGTGTGTGTGTGTGTGTGCGCGCGTTTGTCTGTGGGCAGCATAGCTCAAAAATGAAAAGACCGTTAAAACCAAACTTGGTATTTAAGCTTCGCATCTTCCAAGGATGCGACAGGAAGATTTTCAAGAAAATCCCCCCGCCCCAAACTACCCTTTATATGGAAAAATTTTTGAAAATTTTGATTTTCTTGAAAATGGCTCTAACGATTTTCATTAAAATATCGTATATATAAGATATTTACTTGACAAATAAAATGTATATCTTAAACTTTCTGAGAATAGCCTATGAAGACAACTTTATTCTGGATGTATTTTATAGATTTTTGCATAACTGCTAAACCGTAAGAGATGGACAAACACTTACCACACAGAGAATGTAGGGCACTTTAAAACACAAATTTATGTTATAAATTTTTTTTCGTGGAGTTAGTCGCTTTTAAGATGTTCCTTATTTTTAATTTCAGCTTTGAAAAACGTATATTTTTTTGTTATACAGGAATTTGCCAACTCCTGTCCATACAAACAAAGGAACTTCAGTCACATAGCAACTAGTTCTTGACTATCACTTGACCCTATGGTATTCCCTTATTTCCTTTCTACTTACAAGGAAGCAAGTAATAAGTCTATTTCTGCTAATGTTTTATGATTAGCATGAAGTAAATAGGAACCTAAGCTTTTTAACAATAATTTGTTGGAGAGATGTAGAGAAAGTCATGTGAATGGAACACATCAGATGTTTTTTTATTCAGAGGGCCCAAAAACACGTATTTCCGGTGAAATCTAGGTATCAAATATTTGGATGGAATTCAATACCTTCTCTATACACTATGAACCTAATACGTGCAAGGGAAAGTAGAAATGAAGATTCGGTTAAACACACTTTTTTTTTTTTGTAGGGTAAACCATTTCTGAAAGATTCGTAATTTCTGGTTTCAGTTTTAGGATATTTAAAATACTTATAATTTTCTCAAACAAGAAGTCATTATTCTTTTTTTGTTTTACTCTTCACCATGCAAAGAGAGTTGAATTTCCAAATCAGTCTCACAGCCACCAGCTTTTAAAAGATTTGACGGTTCAGTTTAGCATTTTTCCCTATTTCCCTTCTAATTACAATAAAGGCAAGAAATACTACAATTATATATTTATCTCGATTAGCATGATGTAGATAAAGTAATAATATTTGTTGCGAGAACAGGTAGAGAAAGCGATGTGAATGGAACACAAGGGGAGGCTTACATAACATGCGGCCCTTGTCCCATCCCCTCACGACATTCGCAAACTCCGTCTTCGTTTTATTCGAACTGATGGAGTAAATACAAAAAGAGATGGTAGAAGGTTCGATATCGACATATCAATGCGGGACCATATTCCCTTTACTGCAACTGATGGCCTGCCTAATATTTCTTTTCTCTCAAGTCGTGCAACGGACCGGCTGTACAGGAGTGACCAAACTCTGCCCTTGTCGACCTACACATCTGCAATCTTCATGCCAACAAGATGCAAGTATTGTCGGCAAATCTAAGCACAACTTACATACTAGGGTCAGCTGATAAATCCCTTGCCTTTCAAAGAAAACAACATTTATTTTTTGTTACTTTCTCTACACGTACTATGTACATAGTGTATAGAGAAGGTATTGTATTGCACCCAAAATTCGATGCCGAGATTTCACCGGAAATACATGTTTTGGGTCCCCCTGAATCCAAAAAAAAAACATTTTCAGAAAAAGGTCCGCGTGTGTGTGCGTCTGAGTGTCTGTGTGTCTATCTGTTCGTAGGTGTGCGTGTGCGTGTGCGTGTGTGTGGACAGCATAGCTCGAAAACGAAAAGACCGTTAAATACAAAACTTGGTATTTAAGATTGGTTTCTTCCAAGAAAATCCCTCTTCATGGAACTTTTTTCGAAAATTTTCATTTTCTCTTACGATTTTGACTAAAATATCGTATACTAAAGATATTTACCTGACAAATAAAATGTATATCTTGAATTTTCTGCAAATGGGCTCTGAAGACTACTTTATTCTGGACGAATTTTACGGAATTTTGCATAACTGCTAAACCGTAAGAGGTAGACAAAAACTTACCGCATAAAATTATAGAGCACTTTAAAACACACAATTTATGTTACATACATTTTTTCGGGGAGTCGATCCTTTTTGAAATATTCCTTGTTTTTGTGTTCAGCTTTGAAAAACATATTTTTCTCATACAGGAATTTCTCAATACAATGGAACTTCAGTGACATAGTAACCAGCTTTTGACTATAACTTTAACCTATGGTACTTCCTTATTTCGCTTCTACTTACAAGGAAGCAAGTAATAAGACTATTTCTGCTATTTTTTTTCTCGATTAGCATGAAGTAAATAGAAGGATAAGCTTTTTAACAATAATTTTTTTTCAAGATGTACAGAAAGTCATGTGAATCGAACACATCAGATGTTCTTGCTTTATTTCGCAACATAATCTCCAGAAAGGCTAATACATTTGTCATATCGGTGTTCTAATTCAATTAAATCATCTCTGTAGTGCGATTTCTCAAGGTCCTCAAAATAGCTGTTTACCGCATCATCGACCACCTCGTTGCTGTGAAATCTTCGTCCTCCAAGAGATTTTTTGAGGTTTGGGAACAGGTTGTAGTGACTGGGTACTAGATCTGGCGAATAGGGTGCATGTTCAAGCAATTTCAACTTTAATTCACCCATTTTTCCCATTACAATGACTGAACGATGGGCCGGAACATTGTCGTGATGAAACAAGTTGCTTTTTGTTTGTTTGTTTATTTTTTTACCAAACGAGGTATTTTTCTTTTCACCTCATCACTCAAACGTTGCAGTAAGAGTGCATAGTAGTCATCAGTGATATTTTTACCCTTTTCAATAAAAACAATTCCCTGTGCATGCTAGAAAGCACTTGCCATAACCTTGTTAGCTGACAATATTGACTTTGCCTTTTTTGGAGTTGGTTCACTTGGCGCAAACCACTGTTTTGACTTTCTGCAGTGTAGTGATGTATCCAAGTTTTATCCATGGTAATAAGCCGTCTCAAAAATTCACTGAGATTTTAACGGTAAAGCTCCACATTCTTAACAGGAGCAGTTTTTCTTTGCAACTTTTAATCAAGTGTCAAACGCAAAACCCATCTTGCACAGACCTTGTGAAAGCCCAAAACATTACTTAAAAAATTACCTGCACGTTCTTTTGATATAATTACAGCCTCTGCTATCTCAAAAAGCTTTAATGTACAGTCTTCTAGCACTAAACGATTAATTTTTTCAATGATCTCTGGAGTTGTCACTTCTACAGGGCGTACAGAGCGAGGCTTATCACTAGAGCTCGTACGTCCCATTTTAAACTCTGCAACCCACCTTTTAATCACTGAATATAAAGGGGCAGAGTCTTTTAATGTACTGTCCATTTCCTCCTAGATTTCTTTAGGCGTTAAGCCTTTCAACTGGAAGTATTTAAACACTGCTCGTTTTTGCAAATGCTGCATTTTCCTAAAAACTCTAAAGTTGTCTTATTTAAAATGCTGTCATTTGAAAACTAAACAAGTTATTGACCTGTAACTATGGATACAACCTAGTCTAGAGTTAAACTATACGATGCTACCGTCTAACTGGCCTAGTGGCGCCATATCTGTGACTTATCAGCCGAGCGTCGTATAAGGTGCGTAGAAATATGATGCATTACTTGGATAGGCAATTAAAGCATAGAAAAAAAATCTCATGTGTTCGATTCACATGGATTTCTCTATATCTCCGTATACATTATTGTTAAAAAGCTTATTCTGTCTATTTCATGCTAATTGAGATAAACATTAGCAGAAATTGTCTTATTACTTGTGTCCTTTTAAGTATAAGTGAAGCAAGGGAATACACTAAGCTAAAGTGATAGTCAAATATTCAAAAAGTCGCTACGTGAAACACAATTCAAATTCGGTTCTCTTTGTTTGCTAGGAGTTTGAGAAACGTTTAAGTAGATTTAAACTGAAAACAAAAATGCGTTAATATCTCGAAAACAGTTAACTCTATAAAAAATGTATATGGCATATATTGTATATGTTAAGTTTTCTGTGTATAGCCTCTCTTTATTCGGGATGATTTTTGTATAACTGGCCAAACGTAAGAAATAGACAAAAATTACTGCAGAAAAAATGTAGATATGTTTAAAACACACCATTTATATCATAGGCAGTTTTTGAACAGGAACAGTTTATTATTGGTTTAAATTTTTAAACTACTTATTCCTTTCCCAAGCGGGAATACATCTTTCATTCAGATATAGTCATCTGACTGGAAGAGGTCAAACAGCGCACATTAAGTCCCTCATCCATAGAGGTTAGAGTCGGGGTATACCTCGGCAACTAAGACAAGTACTGACCTATTGCGGCCTACGGCTAGCACACAGGAAACGATAGAGATAAGCGGAGAGAGGCACGGAAGTCCCTAACATGCACTAGATGTGTGTCACGGAGGCTATACAGGCGTCGCGCGGCCGGAAGGATGCCTGTACAACGGCACTTAGCCTCAACCAGCGCAATCAGGGGGAAGAGAGTTTCACTCAGAGCAAGCAAACGTGCAAAGCCTCGAGCCACACCTGTCGCCGACATGAAAGATGAAGAAGGGAACTCAAATGAAGGAATGAAAGGAACCTTGGTAGATATACACCACCTAAGCGAACCCAGGAAAACCCCGGAAAAACCCATTACCAGAGTCCGCGGTCGACGTGGAGCGAACCCGAACCTCCCAAATGCCATTCCCAGACGAAACGCCTAAACCAGCTGGCTCGCTGACCCATATCCATACTTCCTGACTCTGTGGGGAATAGGAAATGAAGCTACATTCACAATGAAATGCAAGCGCAGACGCAACGTAAGCGCAAGTGTTTGGACTCATATTATTTAATGTCAGCATTCACATAGAAACACGCAAGACGCAATGCAACGCAAGGGTTTGCCAACTCCAAACTTGATCCTTGCGTTGCACGCAAAGAGGAGGATTCTGCTTCTTTCCTCTATGCATTGCCTATGAATTCAATAACAAACGAACGCACTGCAAGATTTTACATGGCCTGCTGTACATGCATGTGGCCGTGCAGTGCCGCGCCATCTCTAATTTCCCTCAAGAGGTTATGGCAGTCTCCCTGCTAATCCTGCTTTGATTTAATGGATGTAACTATCATATGCGTCTAGATTTCTTGGTTCTCATAAATCGAAGGCGCAGAGATAATTCTTAGTTCACTAAATGTGTAGCTTTATCACTTTCTGAAATCTCTATGCTTCTACTATTTTCAATAATTTTGAATGAGCAATTATTGTGACGTCACTGCCGCGAGCGTCAGTTGTTAGTATGGAATGTATTTAGTTATAAAAGATTGAGTGAATTTTCTTATCTGGTATTGTTGGTTAAGTTATTCAGTTTGTAATTTGCGGATCTAGAAACGCGTGCCAAGTTCTTGCGTCTGCACTTGCATCTCATGAATATAGCATTATACTTGTTAAATAAAAATCTGAGTGTTCCATTCACATGACTTTCTCTACATCTCTACAACAAATTATTGTTAAAAATCTTATGCTTCTATATACTTCATGCTAAGTGAGAAAAAATTAGCAGAAATAGACTTATTACTTGCTTCCTTGTAAGTAGAAGCGAAACAAAAGAGTGCCATAGGTTAAAGTGACAGTCAAAAACTGGTTGCTATGTGACTGAAGTTCCTTTGTAAGGACAGGAGTTGACAAATTCCTGTATGAGTAAAGTATAAGTTTTTCAAGGCTGAAACCAAAAACAAGGAATATCTAAAAAAAAACAAAAAAAAACGATAAACTCCACGAAAAAATGTATAACAAATTGTGTTTTAATATGCTTTACATTTTTTTGTTTGGTAAGTAAAATTCATCCAGAATAAAGTAGTCTTCAGAGGCTATTCACAGAAAATTCAAGATATACATATTATTTGTCATGTATATATCTTTAATATACGATATTTTAATCAAAATCGTTAGAGCAATTTTTTAGAAAATCAAAATTTTCGAAAATTTTTCCATGTGAAGGGTAGTTAGAAAATCTTCGTTTCGAATCCTTGGAAGATACCAAACTTAAATATCAATATCTTTTTCCAATTTTTTTTTTTTTTTTGGATTCAGGCGAACCCAAAACATGTATTTCCGGTGAAATCTGGGTATCGAGTTTTTGGGTGGAATGCAGCAATAACTTCTCCAGACATTATGGACATAGGTGTTGAGAAAGTAAAAACATCGTTGCCACTATTTTCCAAACCATGAAGGATCCCTATCGTCGTGAATGTGTGATAACTAGCAGTAGAAAAACAAAGTAGGCTACAGATTGGATGCGGATCTACCGTGTTATTGTATATTGGCACAGAAAAGGGAGAAGTACAGCCTGTGTACTGTCACAGGACGGAAAGAGAATTGACAATTTTCCGCGCGGTTTACCCTCTAAACTTTCTCAAGAGAGGAGCAGGGAAATAAAGAGTCTTGCTTGTCAGAAAATAGCTCTACTGTTTCTTTCTTTCTTCTTTCCTTTCGCTTTACCTTTCCTTTGCTCCTGCTCCGATATCGTGCCGTATGCGTGCCAGTTTTCTCCCTGAAAGCACACGCTCATCCTCTCCTACTGTACCCGAATTTTATTCCTGAGTGAAGCATTACCAGTAAGGGTAAAGTGATAGACAGATTGCTTACCAGTTGGGCTTACGATAAAATGGATCCTTTCCGGAACAAAAACCGTCTAAATGGACGCTTTTGTAAATTTCCTTTATTCTCCAGCAGGGGGCACAATCATATGAGGAACAAGAGATTCAAAAGAAAACCTTCCGTGTTCCTTGTGCACTTGTGTACAAAAACATATCAAGTGTTTCATTCACATAACTTCTCTAGTGTACCACACTAAAAAAATCTGATGTATTCCATTCACATGACTTTCTCAACATCTCTGAAACAAATTATTTTTAAATAGTTTATGCTTCTATTTACTTCATTCTAATCGAGAAAACATTAGCAGAAATAGTCTTATTACTTGATTCCTTATAAGTAGAAGTGAAATAAGCGAGTACCATAGGTTAAAGTGATAGTCAAAAGCTGGTTACTATGTGACTTAAGTTCCTTTGTTTGTGTGGACAGGAGTTGACAAATTCCCGTATGAGAAAAGTTAAGTTTTTTAAAGCTGAAACCAAAAACAAGGAATATCTCAAAAGCGACCAACTCCACGAAAAAAACATATGACATGAATTGTGTGTTTTATCCTGATCCATTTTGGGTACTAAGTTTTCGTCTATCTCTTACGCATTACCAGTTTATGCAAAATTCAATAAAATCATCCAGAATAAAGAGGTTTATAGGCTATTCTCAACAAATTCAAGATATGCATTTTATTTGTCAGGTAGATATTTTAAATATAACAGATTTTAATCAAAATCATTACAGCCATCTTTAAGAAAATCAACATTTTCAATGGTTTTTTTTTTTTCCATATAAAGGGTAGTTTGGAGTAAGGAGATTTTCTTGAAAATCTTTGTGTCGTATCCTTGGAAGATACTAAACTACCAAGTTTGGTATTTAACGGTCTTTTCGTTTTTGACACAAACACATACACATGGACGTTTTTCTAAACATGCTTCTTTTTGGATTCAGGAGGTCTCAAAACATATACTTCCGGTGAAATTTTGGGTGCAATTCTATCATTCAGTTTCTTGTTACTTTCTCTTCACGTACTATGTAAATAGTCTATAGAGAAGGTATTGCACTCCACCAAAAAATTCGGTACCGAGATTTCACCGGGAATATATGTTTTAGGGTCCCCTGTATCCAAAAATAGCATTTTCACAAAAAGGTCCGTGTGTGTGTCAGTGTGTCCGTGTGTCTGTGAACACAATAACTAAAAAACTAAAAGTCGGTAAAATATCAAACTTGGTATTTAAGTTTAGTATCTTCTAGGGATGCGACACGAAGATTTTGAGAAAAATCCCCCACCCAAAACTACCCTTTACATCGAACTTTTTTCGAAAATTTTGATCTTCTAAATAATGGCTCTAACGATTTTGATTAAAATATCGCATATTAAAGAAATCTACTTGACAAATAAAATGTATATCTTGAATTTTCTGGGAATAGCCTCTGAAGACTACTTTATTGTGAGTGAATTTTGCGGAATTTTGCATAACTGCTAAACCGTAAGAGATGAACAAAAACTTACCACACAAAAAATGTATAGAACCTTAAAACACACAATTTATGTTCTATACATTTTTTTCGTGGAGTTGATCGTTTTTGAGATATTCCTTGTTTTTGTTTTCAGGCTCTAAAAACTTAGCTTTTCTTATACAGAAATTTGTCAACTCCTGTCCATACAAAGGGACTTCAGTCACATAGCAACCAGCTTTTGACTATCACTTTAACCTATGCTACTCCCTTATTTCCCTTCTACTTACAAGGAAGCAAGTAATAAGACTATTTCTGCTAATTTTTTGTCGATTAGCATGAAGTAAATAGAAGCATGAGCTTTTTAAAACTAATTTGTTGCAGAGATGTAGAGAAAGTCATGTGAATGGAACACATCAGATTTTTTTTCTGAAGTGAAACACTTGGAGACAAGCATAAATGCGTAAAAATAGATTAGCTTTGAGAAACAGGTCATTAGTCGAACAAATGAATACAAATATGTCACGATACAATTCATTTAGACTGCAGGGCGCGTTGAAATGTACGGTGTTAAACCGTCACAGATGAAGTGCAGTCAATGAGGGTATCCTGGGATGTGTGTGGACATACAGTCCGCTGCAAAATGTTTGCTTTGAACACACTTCAGTAACCAGTCATGATCTCTATATCTTCTTTTTGTTAATAAAATACCAGAAAATATTAAAAAGAAGAAGAGAAAACTAAAATAATTTAAATCAGAAATATACTTTCTCTACACGTACTATATACATAGTATACAGATAAGGTATTGTATTCCACCCAAAAATTCTATAATATCTTTCAAAATCGATTTTTTAATCAAAATCGTTAGAGCAATTTTAGAGAAAATCAAAACTTTCGAAAAAGGTTGCATGTAATGGGTAGTTTGGGGTGTGGAGATTTTCTTCAAAATCTTCGTGTCGCATCCTTGGAAGATACCAAACTTAAATACCAAGTTTGATTTTTAACGCACTTTTCCTTTTTGAGCCTTGCTGCCCACAGACAGACACACACACACTTACACACAGACAAACACACACATGGACATATTTCTAACAATTTTTTTTTTTTTTTTTTTTGGATTCAGGAGGTCTCAAAACATATTCCCGATGAAATCTTGGTAGCGAGTTTTTGGGTGCAATACAATACTTTCTCTATACACTATGTACATAACACGTGTAGAAAAAGTAATAATATGTTTCATATATTTTTTCTAAGGGCTTATTGAACGCCCCTCGAAAGACCAATTCTGGTAATGTTTATCCTGAATACTCTTTGTAGGAAAAGTTTGTTTGCGGAACAGCTAGAGAAAGTAATGTGAATGAAACACACAAGATTTATTCAAATGTTATTGATGTTGTATATACGAGGGTTCTAAATAAAGTAGTGGCAACATTGATAGAACACAATATTTATTGAACTCACAAGTACAATTGCATCACATTCCTTCAATGTAGTCACCCGCAAAGTCCCTCAAATGTAGGGCAGCCTTTGGGGACCGTTGGCAAGGCGATCTCTGTTGATGACTGCGACGGAGCGCCCTACTGCGCGGACTACAGATGCCACGTCAAGAAATCGGCGGCCTCGGAAGGGTTCCTTCAACTTCGGAAACAGGTCGAAGTCACAAGGACTCATGTGTGGTGAGTACGGAGGATGTTCCAAAACCTCCCAATGTCACCGTTGCAATAAGAGCGACATGACAACGTGTGTAGCCGGACGAAGATGTCGCTCCAGAAATCGGCAATAGTAGTCCCTGTTGACGGGTTTCCCTCAGGCACAGCATGCGTAAGAATAGTCGTATGCCACAATCAGCATCATCTTCACCCCACTGGGTTCCTGCCGAACTTTCTGTGGACGTGGTGAACCTGGGTGACGCTTCAATACTGGCTCATAGGCTCGTGCCCACGTCCCATCAATGGCGATAATACGCTGCAGAAATGCGTCTCCTTTGTTGCGGTATCTGTCCAAGTGGATACCGGTGCCATTTCTGTACCTCAGTGAGTCGATGTGGAACCCAACGGGACGCAATTTTCCTCAGGTGAAGGCATTTCGTCAGGATATGACACACAGTTTGATGACTGAGACCAACCTCTACGGATAACTCCCGGACAGCACATCGATGGTCCATGGCAACGGGAACACTCACGATGTCAATCTGATCGACGGCCGATCTGTGCGGTGCAAATCTGCAGTCTCAGTCCGACCTGCACGAAACGCCTTGACTCATGGTGCAACCGTACTCTACGGCAATGCATTCCCACCAAAGGCTTCACGCAATCCTCGATAACATGCTGATACATTTTTGCCACGGGCAATCTCGATTTTAATCCATGAAAGCTGATCGCTCTTGGTAAACATGCTTTAGAGCGGTGCACTTGACACTGTTCACTTCAATGCTACACAGCAACAACACACTCTCAACTGGCAGCCCGACCAGTGCACACCACACATCGACACTAGTCACCTGATCGTTTCCGTATCCTATTGGCTCTTACCCGCTCTCCTGTGAATGCGGGGACCATGTTGCCACTACTTTCTTTACAGCCCTCGTAGTTCCTTTTTGTTTGACAGTTACAGACACTGCTACTCCAGCTAAGTTAAGGAACTATCAGATCGTATCTATAGCAGAAATTCTATTCTGTGTGAATAAACCGCCATTAAATGTGAGCAGTGCTGCCAACCCCAACCCTTGTCGCATTATATACACTTCCACTGTAATCGTTCGACTCGTAAACGAGGTTGTCGTCTTTCAAAATCATTTTCTAAGTTTGTGTGGAACCTTACTTTCTACTTTCTCTACACGTACTAGATACATAGCATATAGAGAAGGTGTTGTATTCCACTCAAGAATTCGATACCGAGATTTCACTGGAAATATATGTTTTGAGTCACCCTGAATAAAAAAAAAACACACACACACACACACTTTTTAAAAGCGTCCGCGTGTGTGTGTCTGTGGACAGCGTGGCTCAAAAACGAAAAGACCGTTAAATACCAAATTTGGTATTTAAATTTATTAGGATGCGACATAAAAATATAGAAAAAAATTCCCAACACTAAACTACCCTTTGCATAGAAAATGTTTGAAAATTATGTTTTTCTCTAAAATGACTAACGATTTTGATTGAAATGCCATATATTAAAGTTATTTTATTTCTTTCTTTTTTTTGTAGCTTAACGTCCTTTAGCCTGGTTGGTCATATCGGACGATGAACGAAATTGGTGAAATGATCTCAGGGTCCACGGAGCTTTAAGTTACTCGACATTCGTCTTCTCAGGATAAGGGAAAACCCTGAACAAAACCTTATCCGGGTAGCTTACCCTAAGCGAGATTCCAACTCACGACCTTTCGAATGTGAAGCAGACACGCTACTACCACACTACCCAGGCGGGCTTCTTTAAAGTTATTTACAACACAAAATATATATTTTTAATTTTCTGGGAATAGCCTCTGAAGAGCACTTTATTCTGGTTGATTTTTGCAGAATTTTGCATAATGGTTTAACTGTAAGAGATACACGAAAACGTACTACCAAAAACGTAGATCTCGTTAAAATGCACAATTTAGAGTATAATTTTCGAGTTATTCCGAGATATCGGTTTACACTTTAAGCTAGTTAAACTTTTCTCAAACTGGAAGACATCTTTCTTGTCGTCTCTCTTTTGTTTACTCCTGGCAAGCAAAGGTAACCTTAATTTCAAATGTTTCACTTAGCGACCGGCTTTTAAAAGATTTGACTGTCACTTTAGACTACCGAGCCAGCTGACTCAGGCGTTTCGCCTGGGACTGGTATTCGGGAGGTCCGGGTTTACTCCCTGTTGACCCCGCACTCTGGCCCTGGGTTTTTCTGGGGTTTGCCTGGGACCGCTTAGGCGAATACTGGCGTACTGTATATCCTTTCCCTTTCATTCCTTGATTTCAGTTCCTTTCTTCATCTTTCATGTCGGCGGCAGGTGTGGCTTGAGGCTTTGCAGACAGATGGCACGGTTGCCTGCTCCGAGTAAAAATCTCTTTCCCTAGTTGTGCCGGTTGAGGCTAGGTGCTGCAGTAGAGGCGCGCCAGGGCTGCCATCTAGTGAACCGTTAGGGACTTCCTGTGGTTTCCCCCCTCTCATTCCTTCCCCGGGGCTGAAATAGATCTGTACTTGGGCGCAGTTTCCGAGGTATCCTTCGCCGTTAACATGCTCATATATAATCGCTTTAGCCTAGTATATTCTCTTATTTCCCTTCTACTTACCAAGAAGCAAGAATAAGACTAATTCTAGTAATGTTTATCTTGATTAACATGATGCAGATAAAAGAATAATCTATTGTAAGAAAAGTTTGTGGAAAGTATGTGAATAGAACACATGAACTTTTTTGTAGGTTTAACTGGTGTCGAGATATTGCGAGATATTAAAAATGTAAATGGCGTGTTATTTATGGACGCTCTGTAACTGCTGTGGTTCTCAAGCATCCCATTCTAAATTGGGCGTGAAAGAATGCTTAATTTTGCTCAGAGGCCTCTCTATCAGGCTTGAGGTTCTTTTACGTGCCGTAAATCTACGACACGGGACCAACGGCTTTACTTCCCTTCCGAAGGAAGCCATGCTAAGGATTTTTACACCCGAAAAAATCCATCGTCCTCCACCGGGTTTGAACCCGCGACCTTGGGTTTATGGCATGGTAACCATTACACCACGGAGGACTACTTGTGAAATATTGCTTTACGCTTTAAGCTATTTAAACTTTTCTCAAACTGTAAGGCATCTTTCTTGTCTTTTGCCTACTCCTAGCAACCAAATATAGCCGACCGGCTTTTAAAAGATTTTAACCTAGTGCATTCCCTTATTTCCTTTGTAGTTACAAAGAAGCAAGTAATGAGACCGATTCTGCTAATGTTTATCTTGATTAGCAAGATATAGATAAAAGAATAATCTTGTAAAAGGACAGTTTGTTTGTGGAACTGCAAAAGAAAGTTATGTAAATGGAACACATTTTTTCGATTGTTATTGATGTTGTGTATGTGATGCAGACACGGCTACTCCAGCCGAGTTAAGGAACTATCAGATCGTATCTAAAGCAGAGATTCTTATTCTGTGTGAATAAACCGCCATTAAATGTGAGCAGTGCTGCCAACCCCATCCCTTGCCGCATTATATACACTTCCACCATAATCGTTCGACCGGCAAATGAGGTTTTCTGTCTTTCAAATTCATTTTCTGAGTTTGTGTGGAAACTTACTTTTTAGCTTTGTTTTGCCTACACATTGCATTCTCTCTCTGTCGCTCCTTCCTCTTTCTTTTACTCAGTTGACTGCAACCAATCTGAAGAGGGATGGGAGGGAGGGGAAGCGAGAAAAAGAGGAATTTCATAGACCAGTAAGCGAACTAATGCAGCAAACACTCCAAGCTTCTCACCAATTCGTTGATAAAATTAGTCCATATTCCTGATTGAACTACCACTTCCCTTCCTCTGCTGCACGGAACAAGTTTTCAACTTCATTTTTGTTTTAATTTTCGCGCAGAAAAATTATTCCTCTTTCCTCTGCCATTATTCGAAGCAATTTCTCGTTAAAAGCTTTAAAAAAAAAAGGGGGGGGTTATAGCTGGAGAAAATGGTGAAATGGCAGTATTTGTTCAGGTAATGTGACGAGATAACTTTTTTATTTTTCTCACTCCATAGAACGAGATAAACAAAAGCATCCATTTCACAAATTAGGCTGGAGCTGCAAAGACATGAGTAGTGTAGACATGTCTTTACGAACGCTAATTACCGTGTCTGCCCCAGTGCGTGTAGAAAAACAGATTCGCTTTGGGAAATAAAATGAGTCTAAAATATGTAATTTAAGTACATTTTAAAGCCACAATAACCTCTGTCAGATTTGGAGTCATAATATCCTTTATTTGACGGGTACAGATATCCCTTTGTGTTTTAAGGGCACCCATAGTGAAAACTGAGCGAAATCCCTCAAAAAGTCAATTTTTACTTTCTCTACATAATACACGGTACATAGAGAAAATCTGATACAGAGAGTTTACCGAAAATATGTTTTCGGGTCCTTTTTATAAAAAAGAAAAGCCACTCACATGACTTTTTCTACATCTCTTTAACAAATTATTGTAAATAATTTTATTCTTCTATCTACGTCATGCTAATCGAGATAAACGTTAGTAGACATGGTCTTATTACTTATTTCCTTATAAATAGAAGGGAAATAAGGGAATACATTAGGCTAAATCGACTGTCAAATGTTTTAAAATTGGTTGCTATGGGATGAAATTCATTTCTTTGTATGGTTAGGAGATGACAAGTTCCCGTATGAGAAAATTTTAAGTATCTTAAAATTGAAATCAATAACAAGGAATATCTCAGCAACGGTAAGCTCTACATAAAAAAATCGGATGTGTTACACTCACATAACTTTCTCTAGCTGCTCTACAAACCTCCTACAAAAGATTATTCTTCTTTGTACACAATGCTAATCGAAATAAATATTAGCAGAATTTTATTTTTACTTAGTTCCTTATAAGTAGGAGAGAATAAGGGAATGCACTATGCTAAAGTGATTGTCAAATGTTTTAAAAGCTATCGTCATGCGATTGTCATTGCAAATCACTTCTTTGCTTGGCCAGGAGTAGAGCAAAAGAAAAACGGACACTTTCTGTCTCAGAAAAGTTTAAATACTTCACAATTGAAACCAGTAACAAGGAATATCTTGGAAACGGTTACCTCCACAACAAAAACATAAAGGACATAAATTGTGTGTTTTGACGTGATGTACATTTTTTGTGTAGTGAGTTTTTTTTCTATCTCTTACGGTTTAGCAGTTAAGCAAAATTCATCCTGAATAAAGAGGTTTTCAGAGGCTATTCCCCAAAAACTCGAGGTATGCATTTTATTTCGGACATAAATAGCTTTAATATACGGGATTTTAATCAAAATCGTTAGAGCTATTTTTAAGAAAATCAAAATTTTCGAATTTTTTTTCCATGTAAAGGGTAGTTTGTGGTAGCGGGAATTTTTGAAAATCTTCGTGTCGCATCCTTGGAAGATACTAAACCTAAATACCAAGTTTGGTATTTAACGGTATTTTTGTTTTGGGGCTATGCTGTCCACAGACACACACACACGGACCTTTTTTTTAAAATGCTTGTTTCTGACTCAGGGGACCCCAAAACATATATTTCCGGTAAAATCTCGGTATCGAATTTTTGGGTGCATTACAATACCTTTTCTATTCCTATTATATTGTGTTAGAGAAAGTAAAAACTTATATGACATAATTATATATTTTAATGAGATCTACATGTTTTGTGTAGGAAGTTTTTGTCTATTACTCACGGTTTACCAGTTACACAAATTTCAGCGGAAATCATCCAGAATAAACAGGTCTTCAGTAGCTATTCCCAGAAATTTAAAATAATACATTTTTATTTGTGATATGCATATCTTTAATATACGGCACTGTAATCAATATCTTTAGAGCCCTTTTTGAAAAAATCAAAGTTTTCGAAAACATTTCCATGTAAAGTGTAGTTGGGGGTGGGATCTTTTGTCTTTAAAATCTTCGTGTCGCCTCCTTGGAAGATAGTAAACCTAAATACCCAGTTTGGTATTTAACGGTCTTTTCCTTTTTGAGCTATGCTGTCACAGGCACAAAGACACACACACACACAAAGACACACACACGCACACAAGGACCTTTTTGTAAAAATGTTTTTTTTATTCAGGGGGTCTCAAAACATATATTTCCGGTGAAATCTCGGTATCAAATGTTTTGGTGCATTACAATACCTTCTCTATACACTATGTTCATAGTGCGTATAGAGAAAGTAAAAATGGGCTTAACAATTTTGACAAAATGCATAAGTATGCAAAAATTGAAACGATAACGCGGAATATCAGGGAAATGATTAACTCCAGAAGAAAGAAAGAAAATGAAAAAGAAAAAAAAATGACATTAAGCCAGTGTTTTGACGAGGTCTACATATTTTGAACAGTAAGTTTTTTTGTCGATCTCTTATGGTTTACTATTTCTGTAAAACTCATCCAGAATAAAGATATGATATTTTAATCAAAATCTTTACAAGTCATTTTTGAGAAAATAAGCAGGGTGGGATGATTTTCATGTTGCTTCTTTGAAGGATGATTGACTTAAATATATAGTTTGGTATATAAACCTGGCAAGGCATCTGAACAATTGTGTGCTCTATTTTGCAAAGGGTGCTGCTGTACTGACCCTGAGGCTGCAGCTTCACTAGGCCAGATAATAATTAGCCTTCCCTTCCCTTGTACCCTCGCCGTTCTCGACCGAGTTTTTGGTTGACGGCTCGTTGCGTCTGCGGTCACCCGCTTCCTCATCTTCTCAACCTGGTTACGCCAACCCCTGCCGAGTACATTCAACCTCAACATCACTTTCTCTCTAACATCTGCACTATCTGATCGTACATGTCAACTCAACTCATATGCCTAAGCTTAAATATTCTTCATTAAACCTTTGGGATGGGATGCATTTGAATCGCGGGGCAGGCAAACAGACGGAGTATTTAGAAAAAATCTGATGTGATCCATTCAAATGACTTTTTCTACATCTCTGCAACAAATTATTGTTAAAACGCTTATGCTTCTATTTAGCTTATGCTAATCGAGAACAAATTAGCACAAATACTGTTATAACTTGCTTCCTTGTAAGTAGAAGCGAAATAAGGGAGTACAATAGGATAAAGTTGCTAAGTGAATGAAGTTTCTTTGTTTGTATGGATAGGAGTTGACAAATTCCGTGTGAGAAAAGTATGGTTTTTAAAGCTGAAACCAAAAACAAGGAATATCTAAAAATGATCAACTCCAGGGAAAAAATGTATATAACATAAATTGTGTGTTTTAATGTACTCTACATTTTTTGTATGGTACGCTTTTGTCTATCTCTTACGGTTTACTACTTATGCCAAATTAAGCAAAAGTCATGCAGAATAAAGAGGCTATTCCCAGAAAACTCAAGATATTTTATTTGTGATAGAAATAGTCTTAATATGAGATATTTTAATAAAAATCCTTTGAGTCATTTTTAAGAAAAACAAACATTTTTGAAAAAAGTTTCATGTAATGGGTATTTAGGAGTGAGGGGATTTTCTTGAACATCCTTGTGTCGCATCCTTGGAAGATACCAATTTAAATACCAAATTTGGTATTTAGCCATCTTTTCGTTTTTGGGCTATGATGTCCACAGACACACACACACACACACACACACACACACACACACACAGAGGATATGTTTCTGAATTTTTTTTTTTTTTTTTTTTTTTTTTTTTTTTTTTTTTGATTCAGGGGGGCCTAAAACTTGTATTTCCGGTGAAATTTCGACATCGAATTTTTGGGTGGAATATATTGTACATTAGGAGGTAGAGAAAGTAAAATTAAGAACCGCCTCTCTGATATTGACAGTAAATAATTGCGCAATTGAGAAGGTTTCATTGTTAAGTACAGTGTGAGCTGAAATTGGATAGGTTATGGAGCAATACGTCAAAACAAATACCAAACTCATTAAAGAGGGGCTCCCGTGCATTAGACTAGAAGTATGGTGGATGATAAAAACTGCTAGACGAGAATGTTATGAGAATCTGTCCCATTTGCGAGGAGGAAGAGTCTTGGCAAGATGTAGGGGTACGGAGGAATGGCGGGAAAAATATTTTCCGCGATTCTTTATCACCGAGAATGCAGAGTTAGATGCATGTTAGACGCTACTGGCAGGCACGGAAGACGCGGACGGGATAGGTAAATTTATACTTAAGGTGAGATCTGATTAGGCTGATAATAGGAATATATATTTCTCTTAAGTGTATTTTTTACTATAACAGGGTACATTACTATATCTGAATGCGGTTTGTTGTGTGTTGTAAATATAAGTTGCTGTATTTGAATATATTTGTCCATTTATTTTCGTGTTCAATCTTAATTTTTATTTCTCTATACGTATAATGTACATACTGTATAGAGAGGAATTGTATTGCAGCAAAACATTCTACATCGAGATTTCACGTTTTGAGACTCCCTGAATCTAAAAGAAGCATTTTAGACACATGTCCGTGTGTGTGTGTGTTTTTTTTTTTGTTTTTTTGTTTTTTTTTTGGTAGTGTTTAACCCCGCATTAACTACTTATGGCACCGCAGGCCACCGTCGGTGGTATATGATGGTGGGGTAATCGGAGAACCCGGAGAAAACCCTTCCTACACCGCTTTGTCCACCACAAATCTCACATGCAGTCGTTTGGGATCGAACCCGGGTCGTCTAGGTGAGTGGTCTGTGTGTGTGTGTGCGTGTGTGTGTGTGTGTGTCTGTGTGCAGCGAAACTCAAAAACGAAAAGTCCGGTAAAAACCAAACTTGGTATTTTTGGTTTGGTATCTTCCAAGGATGCGACATGATTTTCAGGAAAATCTTCCCCCACCCCCTACTACCCTCTACGTGGAACTTTTTTCGAAAATTTTGATTTTCTGAAAAATGGCTCTAACGATTATGATTAAAATATCGCATATTTAAGATATTTACCTGACAAATAAAATGCTTATCTTGAATTTTCTGGGCATAGCCTCTGAAGACCTCTTTATTCTGGATGAATTTTACGGAATTTTTCATAACTTCTAAACCGTAAGAGATGGATAAAAACTTACCACACAAAAAGTGTAAAGCATGTTACACAATGTGTCTTATATCCATTCTTTTCGTGGAGTTGATCGTTTTTGGGATATTCCTTGTTTTTGGTTTCAGCTTTAAAAAACGGCAATTGCCAACTCCTGTCCATAGAAACAAAGGAACTTCAGTCACATGGCAAACCAGGTTTTGACTGTCACTTTAACCTATGGTACTCCCTTATTTCGGTTCTACTTACAAGGAAGCAAGTAATAAGACTGTTTCTGCTATTTTTTTTTGTCGATTAGCATGGAGTTAATAGAAGTATAAAGAGAAAGTCACGTGAGTGGAGGACAAAAGATATTTTTTTAATGTACAGGTTTTCGTTTAGAATGATTAATGTAGGATTTGGACAGAAGAGCGGGGAATCACCATTGTGAATGATGCGAGCTCATCAACATGCACCCTGTGTACCGGCGCGCGCGCGGCGCCCTGTGGTTGTTTCATTAGTTCGTTTATTCGCTTATTCGCTCGTTATTAAATACATGTTTCCGCTACGTTGGTTAGCCAACGGCGAGACAAAGCAGCAATTAAATCATTAAAAATTCCTAAACAGCTGCAAACCTACAACAAATTGGACAACGCCATTTCAACAAAAGCGGGTGGAAAGGCTTGCTTGCTTGCGTTTGTGGATTTTAAAACATGGTGCATTGTTTGCGCATGGCTACCAACTTTATAATTCACTTCATTAAACTCAACCATCGTAAACTTAGCAATAAAATTTGCTTCACTAATTGCATATGAAATGATCTTCTAATTAAACGGACTAAATGACACAAGGCTGTTCAATAAGTACCTGTTAAGAATGAAGACGCCATTTTAGTTGCGTGAGACAGAGAGGAAGAGAGAAGTCTGTGCGTCGAAGCGACGAGAGAGAATTATACTGCGGATTTTATTTATTTATTTATTTATTACTTTCTCTATACGTACTATGTACATAGTGTAAAGAGAAGGTATTGCACTTCACCAAAAATTCTATACCGAGATTTCACCGGAAATATATGTTTTAGGATCCCCTGTATCAAAAAAAAAATATTTTCAGAAAAAGGTCCGTGTGTGTGTGTCCGTGTGTCAGTGTGTCTGTGAACACGATAACTCAAAAACGAAAAGTCGGTAAAACACCAAACTTGGTATTTAAGTTTAGTATCTTCCAGGGATGCAACACGAAGATTTTGAGAAAAATCACCCCACACCAAACTACCCTTTACAGGGAACTTTTTTCGAAAATTTTGATTTTCTAAAAAATGGCTCTAACGATTTTGATTAAAATATCGTATATTAAAGATATTTACCTGACAAATAAAATGTATATTTTGAATTTTATGAGAATAGCCTCTGAAGACTACTTTATTCTGGGTCAATTTTACGGAATTTACATAATTGCTAAACCGTAAGAGATGGACAAAAACTTACCACATAACAAATGTAAAGCACTTTAAAACACACAATTTATGTTACATACATTTTTTCGTGGAGTTGATTGTTTTTGAGATATTCCTTGTTTTTGTTTTCAGCTATAAAAAACATACTTTTCTCATACAGAACTTTGTGAACTCGTGTCCATACAAACAAAGGAACTTCAGTCACATAGCAACCAGCTTTTGGCTATCACTTTAACCTATGGCAGTCCCTTATTTCGCTTCTACTTACAAGGAAGCAAGTAATAACACTATTTCTACTAAATTTTTCTGATAAGCGTGAAGTAAATAGAAGTATACGGTTTTTAAGAATAACTTGCTGCAGGGATATAGAGAAACTCATGTGAATGGTACACATTAGATTTTTGTTATACTGGTGTCATAAGCGCGAATGAAGCTAAGACGGAAGAAATAATAAAAGCATTACTTACGTTAATCCAGGACATGAACTTCAAAATGAATTCTAGCATGGATGAAATGGACAGCAACATGGAATCCAGAATGAAAAATCTGATGTGTTACACTCACATGACTTTCTCTAGCCGTTCTACAAACTTCTCACATAAGATTATTCTTCTTTCTGCACCTTGCTACGCGAGGTATTCAGCACAATGCTCTTATTACTTAGTTCGTTATAAGTAGGAAGTAAATAAGGGAATACACTAGGCTAAATTGATAGTCAAATGTTTTAAAAGCTGTCGTTATGCGATTGTCATTACAAATCGCTTCTTTTCTTGGACAGGAGTAGAACAAAAGAAAAACGGACACTCCCGTCTGAGAAAAGTGTAAGTACTTCACAACTGAAACTAATAACAATGAGTATCTCAAAAACGGTAAGCTCCACGAGAAAATGTATATGACATAACTTGTGTACTTTAAAAAAACCTACATTGTTTGTATAGTAAGTTTTTGTCTATCTCTTACGGTTTACTAGTTATGCCAAATTAAGCAAAATTCATCCAGAATAAACAGGTCTTTAGAAGCTATTCTCAGAAAATTCAAGATATACATTTTGTTTGTCAGGTAAATATCTTTAATACGCGATATTTTAATTAAAATCGTTAGAGCCATTTTTAAGAAAATCAAAATTTTCGAAAAAAGTTCCATGTAAAGGGTAGTTTGGGGTGGGGGGATTTTTCTCAAAATATTCGTGTTGCGTCTCTGGAAGATACTGAACTTAAATACCAAGTTTGGTATTTTAGCTGCTTTTCATTTTTGAGTTATCGTGTTCACACACACAAGGACCTTTTTCTGGAAATGTTTTTTTTTATTCAGGAGGTCCTAAAACATGTATTTCCGTTGAAACCTCGACATCGAATATTTGGGTGGAATACAATACTTCTCTATCCCTATGTACATTGTACATACGGGGCTAGAAGAAAGTAAAAGTCTGATGTGTTCCATTCACAAGATGTTCTCTTCATCTCTATAACAAATTATTGTGTATCGGCCTACTTCACGCTAATCGCAATAAACTTTAGCCGAAACGATCTTATTACTTGCTTCCTTGTAAGTTAGAAGGGAAATAATAGATTACACTAGATTAGAGTGATAGCCAAATGTTTTAAAATGTGGTTGCTTTGGGATTTAAATTCGTTTCTTTGCATGGCCAGGAGTTGGCAGATTCCCGTATGGGAAAAGTATTTTAAAATTGAAATCATTAACAAAGTGTATCCCAAAAAGGCCATAAACGTGATCTATATGTATATAATAGGGTTTTGTCTATCTTTTACGGTTTACCAGTAATGCAAAATGCAGCAAAATTGTTCCAGAGTGAAAAAACCTTCAGAGGTTGTTCTCAGGAAATTCAAAATATAAATTTTATTTGTTATATATAACTTTAATATATGGTATTTTAATCAAAATAATTTGAGCCATTTTTGAGAAAAGTAAACTTTTCGAATTTATCACCATTAAAAATAGTTTGGTGTGGGGGGGGGCACTTTTCCTCAGAACCTTCGTGTTACATCCTTGGAAGATGCTAAACTCATATACCAAGTTTCGTATTTTACCGATTTTTCGTTTTTCAGTTATCGTGCTCACAGACACATTCACACTCACACACATGGACCCTTTTCTACAAATTATTTTTTGTTCGATTCAGGGGACCCTAAAACGTGTATTTCCAGTGAAATCTCGGTATCGAGCTTCTGGATGGAATGCAATACTTGTCTATATTCCATGTACATAGTGCGTGTAGAAAATGTAAAACTGCTTGTGGTATATTATTGTGCTGGTCTAAAAATCAACATTTTCAAGAATTTTGGTAAATTTTACATTGTTTAGTACCCTTAAATGTCAAGTTTAGTATGTAATAACATATCGATCAGTTTTTTACTTAATCCGTTACAAACGAGGACACACTTGATTTGTTTTATTATTCAGAGGAACTCAAAACATGTACTGGGCGGAAGGAACCTACTACATTCCTTCTAATATGTGCCTCATAGAAGCATTACAAATAAAAATGTCTTAATGCATTCTGTGCGTTGATCAGCCGATTTCTAAAACAAACAAAAAAACAAAAATAAATGATTTTTGTTTCAAATTGGATACGTAATTCCACAAGAATGTACGAAGATAATAGTTTGTTACTTGTAAGATGCGTAGAGTTACGTATTTCTGACATTAATTTCGGTAGGAGTTATGGGACATCACACAGAGATTCGAAATAATTAACCATTTAAAAGAATTAAAAGAATATTCCGAGCAGCTTTTTCAGGCGTGAAGTAACTCGGCAAAGTTCCGTTGAGGTTAGTAGGTGATTTGAATCGACTTCTGAATGTAAACACGTCGGTCGCTTGCAAACAGGACTCAGGATGGGTGATAACGAGTGGAAATGACATTCTGATTGGCCTATACCGTTATAGCAGCACTTAGGCGTGTGTTTGTTTATGTACTGACCTAGTGCAAGTGACACCCACACAACCTGCTGCGTTGCCAGCTTGTCTGTCTCTTGTTTTCGATAAGACTAAATTATTTTCGTAGGAAATTGTCGGAAACAAAAACGTAGGATACAAAATGTGTTCCAAATAGCAAGATTTCTCAGAGACATTTCAAACCTGCACGCGAATAATAAAGGAATTCTTCCCAGCTAGGGATTTCAGTTTTCCTTAATTTGCGGAAAAACTCTTTTGTGTTGAACTCTTTATAAAAGACCCTAGTTATGTGGCCAATTACAAAGCGTAAGCTCTGGCTCATTATTGTGAAATTGTTACGTTTACAATAATAGACTTAAATTCTCTCTCTCCCTGACAAGTGGCTTAATGAGCTTCAATATTTTCAACCTCACTTAACATCAAACCGAGTCCGTAAGTGTTTCAGTAATAATAAACCCTGCTTTACTGCCTCCATTCAAAAGTCTGAGGATTATAAAAATGTTGTTAACAATCAATGCTTAATTAAAAGTATTATGTGTTCCATTCTCATGATTTTCTCTACATCTCTGTAATAAATTGTTATTGAAAAGCTTATTCTTCTATCTACTTCATGCTAATTGAGATAAAATTTACCAGAAATTGTCTTATGACCTGCTTCCTTGAAAGTAGAACGTAAAAAAGGGAATGCATTAGGCTAAAATGATAGTCAAATGTTTTAATGCCATGTGAATGAAGTCCGTTTCTTTGCATTGCCACGATTTTTTAAAACTGAAACCAATAACCAGAAATATCTCATAAACGGTCAGCTTCACGTAAAACTGTATATGACATGAATTGTGTGTTTTAACGTGCTCTATATTTTTTGTTTTGTAAATTTTTGTACATCTCTTACGGTTTAGGAGTTATGCAAAATTCCATAAAATTCATCCAGAATAAACTAGTCTTCAGAGGCTATTCCCAGAAAATTCAAAATATACATTTTATTTGTCAGGTAAATATATTTAACATACGATAATTTAATCAAAATCGTTAGAGGCATTTTTGAAAAAATCAAAATTTTCGAAAAAATTTCCATGAAAACCGTAGTTGGGAGTGGGGGGATTTTTCTCAAAATCTTCGTGTCGCATCCCTGAAAGATACTAAACTTAAATACCAAGTTTGGTATTTTACAGACTTTTCGGTTTTGAGTTATCGTGTTCATAGACACACGGACACATATACACACACAGACACACACACATACACACATATTTTTGTGAAAATGCTTTTTTTTTTAATACAGGGGACCCTAAAACATATATTTTCGGTGAAATCTCGGTATCGAATTTTTGGGTGGAGTGCAATACCTTCTCCATACACCATGTACATAGTACGTATAGAAAAAGTAAAAATCTGTTGTGTTCCATTCATATGACTTTCTCTACATCTCTGTAACGAATTGTTAAAAAAATTATTCCATATCTGCTTCGTGATAATTGATATAAAAATTACCAGAAATTGTCTTATTACTTGCTTTCTTGTACGTAGAAGGGAAGCAGGGGAATACATTAGGCTGAAACGATAGTCAAATGTTTAAATGCTGGTTACCATGTGAATGAAGTCTGGTTTTTACTTTCTCTAGCCCCATATTTACAATGTACATAGGGATAGAAAAGATATTGTAATGCACCCAAAAATTCGATACCGAGCTTTCACCGGAAATATATGTTTTGGGGTCCCCTTAGACCAAAAAAAATTTTTAAAAAAAAGGCCCGTGTGTGTGTCTGTATTATGTGTGTCTGTGGACAGCATAACTCCAAAATGAAAAGACCGTAAGTACCAAACTTATTTAGGTATTTAGGTTTAGTATCTTCCAAGGATGCGACACGAAGATTTTATTCAAAAAAATCTCCCCATCACAAACTACCCTTTACATGGAAAAAATTTCGAAAATTTTGATTTTCTTAAAAATGGCTCTAACGATTTTGATTAAAATACCGTATATTAAAGTTATTTATATCCCAAATAAAATGTATATCTCGAATTTTTGGGAATAGCCTCTGAAGTCCTCTTTATTCTGGATGAATTTGCTGAATTTTACTTAACTGCTAAACCGTAAGAGATAGAAAAGAAACGTACTCCACAAAAAATGTACCTCATGACAAAACACTCAACTTTTGTCCTTTAGGTTTTTGTTGTGGAGTTAATCGTTTTCGAGATATTCCTTTTTATTGGTTTGAATTGTGAAGTACTTAAACTTTTCTCACACAGGAAGTGTCTGTTTTTCTTTTGTTCTACTCCTGGCCAAGCAAAGAAGTGATTTACAATGACAATCGCATAACGATAGCTTTTAAAACATTTGACAATCACTTTAGCATAGCGCATTCCCTTATTCCCTTCTACTTATAAGGAACTAAGTAATAACATTCTGCTAACATTTATCTTGTTTAGCATTGTGTACAAAGAAGAATAATCTTTTGTAGGAGGTTTGTAGAGCAGCTAGAGAAAGTCATGTGAGTGTAACACATTAGATTTTTTTGGTGTAATTCAATATATTCTGTGCGTGGTAGAGATAGCAGAAGCAGCTCACAGATGTTGCTAGCTTCGTATTGTTTTGGGGAAGTTTTCAAACGAAACCTTAGAGACATATTCTGTTGAGAGATTACGTCCATGTTAAAGGACTTTTTTATGTTTTATTATTTTTTTTTACGAAGATTATAATTTTTCTGTCTCTGTTTCTCGTAATCCCACGAGTTTTCAGCACGCCCGTCACTCTTGGCGAACACGCAATGTGAAAACCCCCTACAGCCATGCTAGTTAACCAATATTGTCCTACACATTCGTTATAGGCTTTTTTTTAGTTACCCTGTGGGACAGCGTTTTGCTATTGTCTAGCGCTGCCCCATTGTTTTTATTATAATCAGCAGAACTCACCTTTAATTCATCAGCATTTTAATCAATGGGCAGGAATTTTTGGTGGGAAATTAGCTGTAGCAGCCCTTATGTGCTGGTATCCTCATGGGTCGATTAGCCAATGTTACGCTCCAACTGCGTCCATATTGAGGGAAATGTAATAATATGTCTACTGGGAGATGGCATGTGCGACCTATGAGGAAATAAACGGGCAAGTCCGGTCCGGGGAGATGGTGGTGGTGGTGATGATGAGGGTAGCAGGCACACGTCACGTATAGTTGGATATTTGCCCCCCCCCCGCCGACCGGGACTCAAATCAGCGTAATTATAAAGCGTATAGTTCTGTACGCTTGTGTCATAGCCGGTATAATGAATTGAACCAGCGCTTTTGTACACAGACCATCCGGGTGGACGCTTAGGACAACAGTGGTCTAACGCCACTGTTCCCAGTTAAAGCTAACAAAACAAAAGCCCACCTAGATAGCGTGGGGGTAGCGTCTCTACCTCACATTGGAGATCTCAGGAATTGGAAAATTATTAAATTCTATCATTAACAAGAAACACCTCAAATATTACATAAAGGTAGGAACATAAAAACAAAAATCAAATGTTTTACTTTTCACCTGGGGGTCCCGGGTTCGATTCCCTGCTGGGGCGCTTAATTTTTCTTTAACCAGAATTACTCCCTACTCCTCACAGAGTCTGGAGGTAGGTATGTGTATGTGTTAGTATGTGTGTGTTAGTGTATGTATGTGTGTGTTTGAGGAAAATAAACTCATCGTAAGGAACCTACAGACAACGAGTTGTTTCTAATGCAAGAACTTAGTTGTTAAAAGGGGGTTAGTAAATAAAAAAAAAAAAAAAAAAAAACACACACACAAGCCTGCCTAGATAGCGTGTGTGCCTCACATTCGGGCCTGGACTCGATCTCAAGAGTTGGAATAAATTATTAAATTCTATCATTAACAA
Organism: Hymenopus coronatus; assembly: GCA_030762935.1. NCBI lineage: Eukaryota > Metazoa > Arthropoda > Insecta > Mantodea > Hymenopodidae > Hymenopus > Hymenopus coronatus. The sequence goes on from CM060894.1 coordinate 15,117,688, forward strand.
GAAATACCTCAAACATTGCATAAAAACAAAAATTACATTTTTGACTGCCTCCGTAGTTGAGTGGTCAGCGAGCTGACTTCTCATCTGGAGGTCCCAGTTTCGATTCCCCGCTGGGGTGGAGAATTTTTCTTTAACCAGAATTATTCCCTATTCCCCAGGTATGTAAGGGTAAAATTTAAATAGAGTTTTACTTATGGATGCTCTTCAACTGCTGTGGTTCTCAGCGTCCCATTCTATATTGGACATGAAAGACTGCTTAATTTTGCTCAGAGGCGTCCTTATCAGGCTTGAGGTTCTTTTACGTGCCGTAAATCTACGACACGGGACCAACGGTTTTACTTCCCATCCGAAGGAAGTCATGCTAAGGCTTTTTACGCCCAAAAAAAAAAACATCGTCCTCCGCCGGGTTTGAACCCTCGACAAATGTGGGTGAGTTTAAGGAAAAATAAAATGATTTAAACTCAACGTAAAGAACCTACAGACAACGAGCTGTTTCGAGTGCAAAGCCCCCGATATTACCTTAGATGTTAAAGGAACTATAAAAGAAATACATACAAGCCCGCCTAGGTGACGTGAGGTAGCGTGTTTGCCTCACATACGGACCCGGAATCGTACTCAGGAATTGGAATAAATGATTCAATTTCATTACTAAAACTCTGATGTGTTCCATTCACATGACTTTCTCTACATCTCTGCAACAAATTATTGTTAAAAAAACTTATGCTTCTATGTAATTCATGCTAATTGAGGAAAATTAGCAGAAATAGTCTTATTACTTGCTTCCTTGTAAATAGAAGCGAAATAAGGGAGTACCATAGGTTAAAGTGATAGTCAAAAGCTGGTTGCTATGTGACTGAAGTTCCTTTGTATGGACAGGAGTTGACAAATTTCTGTATGAGAAAGGTATAAGTTTTTTTAAAGCTGAAACTAATAACAAGGAAAATCTCATTAAATGGCCAACTCTACGAAAAAATGTGTTTGACATAAATTGTGTGTTTTAACGTGATCTACATTTTTTACTTTCTCTATATGCACTATGTACATAGTGTACAGAGAAGGTATTGCCACCAAAAAATTCGATACCGAGATTTCACCGGAAATATATGTTTTAGGGTCCCCTTTATCTAAAAAAAAAAAGCATTTTCGCAAAAAGGTCCGTGTGTGTGTGTTAAAGTGATAGTCAAAAGCTGGTTGCTATGTGACTGAAGTTCCTTTGTATGGACAGGAGTTGACAAATTCCTGTATGAGAAAGGTATAAGTTTTTTTAAAGCTGAAACTAATAACAAGGAAAATCTCATTAAATGGCCAACTCTACGAAAAAATGTGTTTGACATAAATTGTGTGTTTTAACGTGATCTACATTTTTTACTTTCTCTATATGCACTATGTACATAGTGTACAGAGAAGGTATTGCCACCAAAAAATTCGATACCGAGATTTCACCGGAAATATATGTTTTAGGGTCCCCTTTATCTAAAAAAAAAAAAAGCATTTTCGCAAAAAGGTCCGTGTGTGTGTGTATGTGTGTCCGTGTGTCTGTGAACACGATAACTCAAAAACGAAAACTAGGTAAAATACCAAACTTGGTATTTAAGTTTAGTATCTTCCAGGGATGCGACACGAAGATTTTGAGAAAAATGCCCCCACTCCCAACTACCCTTTACATCGAAAAAAAATTGAAAATTTTGTATTTTCTCAAAAATGGCTCTAACAATTTTGATTGAAATTTCGTATATTAAAGATATTTACCTGACAAATAAAATGTATATCTTGAATTTTCTGGGAATAGCCTCTGAAGAGTAGTTTATTCAGGATGAATTTTACTGAATTTTGAATAACTGCTTAACCGTAAGAGATAGACAAAAACTTACTACACAAAAAATGTAGAGCCCGTTAAAACACACAATTTATGTTATATACTATTTTTCGTGGAGTTCGTCGTTTTTGTGACAATCCTTATTTTTAGTTTCTGCTATGAAAAACTTATACATTTTTCATACAGGAATTTGTCAACTGCTGTCCATACAAACAAAGGGACATCAGTGACATAGCAACCGGCTTTTGGTTATCACTTTAACCTATGGTACTCCCCTATTTCACCTTTACTTAAAAGGAAGCTAGTAATAAAACTATTTCTGCTAATGTTTTACTGATTAGCATGAAGTAAATAGAAGTATAACCTTCTTAAGTATGATTTGTTGCAGGGATATAGAGAAAGTCATGTTAATGGTATCAGATTTTTGTGAAGTAGGTTTTTGTCTATCTCTTACTGTTAACATTCATACAAAATTCTGCAAAATTCACCAAGAATAAAGCGGTTTTCAGAGTCTATTCCCAGAAATTCAGGAGGTTTATTGTGATTAGAATGATGTAGATAAAATAATAATTCTTTGTAAGACTAGTTTGAGGAACAAGTAAAGAAAGTCAATGGAACACACCAGATTTTAAATTCAGTATTAACACAGATGAGCACGAAATTGAATTTTCTCTCAGATATCGAAGAGCAGATTAAGATGTTGTTCAGCGCGTAGCAAACAACTTGCGTTTCATGAAGTTGTTTACAGCATAACGGTGTTTTATACAAATATCTAAGTTAAAAGGCTTTTATCTTTTGCAGTGAGAAAAACAGTGTAAATGGATTTAAATGTGTATGTCTGAGATATTATAACGTTTTAATCTGGTTTCTATGGAGCGTTCGTCGTTCATAATGCTCATAAACACTCATAAAAGTATACATAAGCATTCAAAAGTTCCCGGAATGTGCAAATAACACAGAAACAAGCTACTATAAAATTTCGTTCAAAATAGTTTCCTGCCGCAATGACCCACTTCTGCCACCACGTGTAAAGAGACTGGAAGCAATTTTCAGATACCTGTCGCTGTGTCCTTTTCGCATGTACAGTAATTTCTTCAGCGTTCGAAAATCTTGACTGAAACGTTTATGCCATTCATACACCTGGGTTTTCTTCATCGCTACTTCTCCATACGTTTCTTCCATCATTCTCAATGTCTCTGAGGGATATTTGTTTAACAAAACACAAAACATTTATGTTCTAACGTGCTCCGTTCCCAAACATGACGAAACGAACGTGTATACGCAACAAAGCAAATCTGATGTGTTACATTCACATGACTTTCTCTACATCTCTGCAAAAACCTATTATTAACAAGCTTATGCATCTATTTACTTCATGCTAATCAGGAAAAAAATTAGCAGAAATAGTGTTATTATTTGATTCCTTGTAAGTAGAAGCGAAATAAGGGAGTACCATAGGTTAAAGTGATAGCCAAAAGCTGGTTGCTATGTGACTGAAGTTCCTTTGTTTGTATGGAGAGGAGTTGACCAATTCCTGTATGAGAAAAGTATGTTTTTCAAAACTGAAACCAATAACAACGAATATCTCAAAAGCGATCAACTTCACGAAAAAATATATATCATATAAAGTGTGTGTTTTAACGTGCTCTACATTTTTTTGTGTGGTAAGTTTTATTCCATCTCTTACTTTTTAGCAGTAATGCAAATCACAATGATTAAATGTTTATCGGTGGAACTCGGTCTTGGGTTCCGAAACCCACACAGTTACGAGCACACAGAGCAGTCAGCGATATAAAGAGAGGGTAGTGGAAGGGTTTTTTTTAGCGTAAACATGCCCACGTTGAGGTATAATCTATTGCAAAAGCAGCTCATTATATGTACTGACAATATATACATCGTTCTAATTCATTTAGTAATACAATAAAACAATTTTAAGCTTGATACAAAAAAATCTGATGTGTTTCATTCACATGACCTTCTCAACATCTCTGCAACAAATTATTGTTAAAAAGTTTATGCTTCTATTTACTTCATACTAATGGAGAAAACATTAGTAGAAATAGTCTTATTACTTGCTTCCTTGTAAGTAGAAGCAAAATAAGGGAGTAACCATAGGTTAAAGTGATAGTCAAAAGCTAGTTGCTGTGTGACTGAATTTCCTTTGTTTGTATGGACAGGAGTTGACAAAGTCCTGTATGAGAAAAGTAAGTTTTTAAAGGTGAAAACAAAAAACAAGAAATATTTGAAAAACGACCAACTCCACGGAAAAAATGTATATAGCATAAATGGTGCGTTTTAACGTGCTCTACAATTTTTGTGTGGTAAGTTTTTGTCTATCTCTTACGGTTTAACAGTTATGCGAAATTCCGTAAAATTCATCGAGAATAAAGAGTCTTCAGAGGCTATTCCCAGAAAATTCAAGATATACATTTTATTTGTCAAGTAAATATCTTAAATATAAGAGATTATTAAAATCATTAGAGCCATTTTTAAGAAAATCGAACTTTTCGAAAAAAACGCCATGTAAAGGGTAGTTGGGGGTAAAACACCGTACATTAAAGATATGTTTATGGCAAATAAAATGTATATATTGAATTTTCTGGGAATAGCCTCTGAAGACGTTTTTATTCTGGATGACTTTTGCATAAATGTAAACCATAAGAGATAGACAAAAACTTACTTAACACAAAATATAGAGCTCGTTAACACACACACAATTTATGCTACATACATTTTTTTGTGTGGTTGACCATTTTCGAGATATTCCTTGTTATTGGTTTCAGTTTTAGAATACTTTTCGCATACAGAAATTTGTTAACTCCTGGTCACGCACAGAACCGGATTTCAATCCCATAGCAACCACATTTTAAAACATCTGACTGTCGGTTTAACCTAGTGTATTCGCTTATTTCCCTTCTACTTATAAGGAACTAAGTAATAAGACCGTTTCTGCTAATGTTTATTTCTAGTAGCATCATGTAAATAGAAGAATAAGCTTATCAACAATAATTTGTAGGTAATTTTAAGTAATCCTCACTTGGGTACTGTCACATTCAAATATCGATGGAAATGAAAACGCCGATAAAGCTGCAAAGGAAGCCACCCGAGATCCATTCAGTGACCACAGAATAACTTCTACACATCAAGACGTCATTAGATGCATCAAACAGCTGTTTATAGAAAACTGGAAAACGACATGGTCAACATCCCACAGCAAACTGCATGATGCCCGAGCCGGATGTACCAATGTCTTCGAACCCCTCCGAAAATTAGAACGTCGTGAGCAAACAATAATTACCCGCCTCAGAATTGGAGACTGCAAACTGACACATTCCTTCAGCATTAATAAAGATCCAGAATCAAAATGTGAGACCTGCAACACACCACTTACTGTCCTACACAACCTGCTGCAGTGTCCGAGAGACTTCAGGCCGGCTTCAATGACTTACCAAGTGCTCTGCATAACCACCAGACAATAATATTTATAAGAATTACTGTAAAGTATAAATGTAATCATTTTGTATTTTACCAATGTGAAAAAAAAAATATTTTATGTACAATTTGTAAGGTCGCGATATGACCATGGTGTTAAAGCGACCCAAAATAAATTATATTGCAAAAAATAAATAATTTGTTAAGAGATGTAGAGAATGTCATGTGATTTTTTCATGTAATTCATTTAGTGATTCGCTGCGTATTCGCTCAGTGTAATTACTCAGACATTAGTAAAAGAATAACAAACACGTGTGCAACTTTGTATCGGAAACACGCCATATTGTAATATTATTGTAATACTGTTGACGTTTCCAGTTGCAGACAGAATTACATGAATTTCCCTCGCCTTTCACGAAGCCAGGGAAATTGTTTCCCATGATACCTCGCAGGTCAGTTATTAAATTAACTTCTTTTATACAAAACGTTCCTCTATTCAATTGGCGCTAACTGAGATTTACTTGTTTGTTCAAATACTTGACTAAACGATTTTTTGTTCCCGGAGTAATCTAATCAATTAAAATGTTATCATTTGTATGCATTTTTTTCCCTCTGTTGGAAAAGCTGGAGGCACAGAAGCCGGAGTTACATTGTTGATGTGCTTTCCAATTTGCTAATGGCCTGCGGAGGAGTTGGAGGCGATGTGAGCTTATCCCTGGATGATGGGATCAGAAAACAGAATTAATAGCAATGCGATACATAAGTGCAGTTAACTTTGTGTGTAACCATACAGACTTCACCACAAGGAAGCATCTATTCTCCATTAGTCGTTGCAACGCCTGTGATTGGTTGTCAAAAGTTTTACTGCTTTTCTCTATTCCAGAATAATTCCCTCTTAAACTGTCGAGAGTGTACAGAAATGTCGCATTACACTATACAGTGTTGTCTAAATAACATAAGTTATATATGAACCAAATAAGGACATGTAGACCAACTAATGATTTCTAGACATGAGGCGAATCATGAACGAATCGTTCATATGAACGACTACATCGGATGAATCGTGTCAATCCTGGCATGAATAGTCGTTCAAAAGGAATAGCGAGAATCGTGCTAGTCTCAACATGAATCGTCGTTCAAAAAGATTCGCGAGAATCGTGCTACTCTCAACATGATTCGTCGTTCAAAAAGATTCGCGAGAATCGTGCTACTCTCAACATGAATCGTCGTTCAAAAAGATTCGCGAGAATCGTGCTACTCTCAACATGAATCGCCGTTCAAAAAGATTCGCGAGAATCGTGCTAGTCTCAACATGAATGAATCATTGTTCAAAAAGAATCGCGGGAATCATGCTAGTCTCAACATGAATCGTCGTTCAAAAAGAATAGCGAGAATCGTGCTAGTCTCAACATGAATCGTTCAAAAAGAATCGCGAGAATCGTGCTAATCTCAACATGAATCGCCGTTCAAAAAGATTCGCGAGAATCGTGCTAGTCTCAACATGAATGAATCATTGTTCATAAAGAATCGCGGGAATCATGCTAGTCTCAACATGAATCGTCGTTCAAAAAGAATCGCGAGAATCGTGTTAGTGTCAACATGAATCGTCGTTCAAAAAGATTCCCGAGAATCATGCTACTCTCAACATGAATCGTTGTTCAAAAAGACTAGCATGAATCGAAAAAAATATCATGAATCGTTTCAACCATAGCAGGTATCGTCAAAAAAGAATCGCAGGTTTGAAGAATCGTGATCAGGCTTTTCTTTTGCTTCCACCTTTCGAAGTACCAAGCCGAGCTTCGACGAAAATTGCCGAGTGAGCAGGAATAGATGTACAAGGATTAATAACCATTTGTTTTATTGTGAGAAAATAAATATTGCTGAGTCCATGAGGCTAAATATAAGAATGTATAAAAATATATAAAATTATACCTATATAAATTATATATTTTATATAATATACAATAATCATTGCCGAAGCCAACACAGGCATCTGTTATTATTTAGGGATGGGTTGTTGCACACGTGAAAGCAAGCGTTACAATTTACAACTGTTTTGTATATATATATTTATTTATTTATTTTTTGCAGTATCTTAAATATAATATATGAACATCTAAATCGTCTCTACATTAGCAAGATATATAACTTCAGAAACAAAATTTTACGACAAATAAAGAAATTATGCTCCAACATAACGAGTATAGATGCATACTGTTCTAATACATTAAAATTACCTTGAATATTTCTGAAGAAAGAAATAATTACTCTGGGTACTAGTGCTCCCTTATAATGACGTATTTATAAAAGGTACATGACTTAGTGGCGCGCAGCCGCCGCGACAGGATCAGTAATAATTATTCTGGGAATTAACATTACTCAAAACCGCCATGCAGCTGAAGTTTAAGTGCCAATTTTAGACTTAAACTTTTTTTTCTTTTTTTTTTCGAATAATAGAGGAAATTTTACCAAATATGTTTGCAATAGATGAAACAGAGTAGGAAGTTTAATAGAAATTACTGTTTTATGATAAAGGAGCTACCATATGACTATCATCCCCGTGTATAATTGACAACACAGCTTAAGTCAAACACAGAAGGCATGGCGACGATCAATGAATCGTGAACGAATCATATGAATCGATTACTGAACATGAATCGCTCGACCCAACTCTACTACTTATGATATATGAATGGTGATGGAGCACCGGTGGAATGTGATGGCGGGGGAAACCGAAATACCCGAGAAAACCCGCCTCAGCGCCGCTTTGTCCACCATAAATCTCACATGTCGCTGGGGATCGAACCCCGACCGTCTAGGTGAGAGGCGAGCAAAAAGATGTTGGAGTGACTACGTATGCAATATTTCAACAAACCTTCACTACAATAAAACTAATTATATGTATGCAATTTTAAGTAATAATATAATAATAGTAAGAGTAATATAATTAAATTACTTAATAGAATAACCATTAAAATAATATAATGACTTTTAAAATAAAATATGTGTATAATATAAATAAATAATATAAAATAAATTTTAATCAATAATAGTAATAGTAAAATTATACATTAAATTAAATACAAATTATTAATTTACATTAAAAATACTAAATTATAATAATATTAATTACATTGAAATTGTATGAAGTAAATATTAACACACAGTTTAATTGGTAATAATTATGACTTTAATTGGTATTTATAAATGTTTTACGCTAAGTTAGGTTAAATTTATATCTGTAAATTTAAGTTGTATAGTTAAATTTGTAATTGGTATAAGTAGTAAAATGTATAAAGTTTGGGATATTTTACCCTGGTTTAAGAAATTAGTTATCAGGGTTTAATATACAGATTTTATTTTATTTTAAACTTTCACAACAGGTCTGCATTTAATAATTTTACAGGAGAATTTCACATTTCGTACTGAATTTATAACGACTCACCTAACTGTTTTATTTCTTATACATTTAATAAATTTAACCATTATCTGTGGACAGTAAAAATAGGTTCATAGCCATTTCTTTGCCTACCAAACCTAGGTACACAGTTTTAAAATTGTACGGCAGACGAACCAGCTTAGCACCACGTGGTGTAAGCACGTGTGTTCGGGGAAGAATGCATTCTCGTTTCCTTACATCACCGATGAAGTAAGGATGGAAAGATAATATACAGTATGTTAATGAACTATACCGAAATATTTTCACAGGATATGTAGATTACTTAAATAAGTAATTTGAGATAGGATACTTATGGCCTTTTTATTGAAATTTCGAAGTAACGGCTTTAATTTCTGAAGTGCCAGTACGCCACTGGCTAATTTATCAACCATTCGAGAGCATAACACAAAAAACAAAGGGACATATTACAGCGTACCTCTTTAGCGTAGTGGTTATGATATTGGCTTTCAAGTGAAAGATAGTTTCCGAGTTCGGGTCTCGTTCACGTATTGCGGCATTTCGTCTGCAATGAAAAAAAGATCTGATGTGTTCCATTCACATGAATTTCTCTACAACTCTGCAATAAATTGTTGTTAAGAAGTTTATGCTTCTATTTACTTCCTGCTAATCGAGAAAAGATTAGCAGAAATAGTCTTATTACTTGCTTCCTTGTAAGTAGAAGCGAAATAAGGGAGTACCATAGGTTAAAGTGATAGTCAAAAGCTGGTTGCTATGCGACTGAAGTTCCTTTGTTTGTATGGACACGAGTTCACAAAGTCCTGTATGAGAAGAGTATCTTTTTCATAGCTGAAACTAAAAACAAGGAATATCTCAAACAATCAACTCCACGAAAAAAATGTGTATAACATAAATTGTGTGTTTTAAAGTGCTCTTCATTTGTTGTGTGGTAAGTTTTTGTCCATCTCTTACGGTTTAGCAGTTATACAAAATTCCGTAAAATTGACCCAGAATAAAGTAGTCTTCAGAGGCTATTCCCAGAAAATTCAAAATATACATTTTATTTGTTAGGTAAATAACTTTAATATACGATATTTTAATAAAAATAGTTAGCCATTTTTTCGAAAAAAGTTCCATGTAAAGGGTAGTTTGGGGTGGGGGATTTTTCTCAAAATCTTCGTGTCGCATCTCTGGAAGATACTTTTTCTGAAAATATTTTTTTTGGATACAGGGGACCCTAAAGCATATATTTCCGGTGAAATCTCGGTAAAGAATTTTATGGTGGAGTGCAATACCTTCTCTATACACTACCTTTATAGTACGTATATATATATATATATGCTTTATGTAAATCGACGAAGATGCGAATTCAAGGCGACAGTCCACCATGATTCTAAACAGCAACAACCAGCAACCGTTGCTGTGTAAACAATATTGTGGAAATCAGAAGATTCTACGAATAACATGTTGGCACTTGTAGCCCTGTTTAACGGAACAAATCAGCGTCAATTTAATTCTTCCGCATTTGTATAGAATATTATACATTTAAGAATAATTTAATGTTGTAATTTAGATTGTTAGCGTGGGATTACACGCACTACTACTGTGTTGTCCAGCGGTGCTCTGGGCACGTGGATCCATTTTGGCGCGGATCAACCCAAGAGTGAATACATATAGTAATTGGATAGCTAGAGTCAGACATAGCCGGGATTTGAACCACTGATCTCCCGATCTCTAGCCGGTTGCTCTGCCACTGAGCTACCATGGCAACATGACGGCATAGCATTGAATTCCTCAATTTTGAGATGACAACCCCAATGTCGACTCACAATGTTGTAAGTACTTATTCATAGTATAGCCAACTATTATGGTCAATTGGTATTGGTTTAATTGTTTTCTCACACAAGCCGAGTGTAGGACAGGTAGACTCTACCGGCATGTTACCATGGTAGCTCAGTGGCAGAGCAACCGGCTAGAGATCGGGAGATCCGTGGTTCAAATCCCGGCTATGGCACTGACTTTTTCAGTCTGACTCTACCTATCCAACTCCCGTCCTACACACGGCTTGTGTGAAAAAAACAAACTAATAATAGTAATTATTCACTCTTAAGGTATGCTCACACTTGGATGCGCAGAACCGAAACGCGGCTAGTCTCGAATATCTTCTCCTGGTTATTAAATGAGATGGATTTCATTACATGCAGGCGAGACACACCAAGCCAAAGACTTGGTAGCAGAGTCGCATCCAGGGAATATTTCGTCGTTTCATCATCGGAATCAATCGTGTCCTGTCGAAAGGCTTCGTGCTTTGTACCTGACTACCCAAGTTCAACTTTATCTAGTATTTCCTTTCTGCAGGACTGAATGAGGAAAATCTTATTAATTTGGTGCAGTAATGTACGTTTTTGAATGATAAAAGTCACAAATTATACAGCAATAATAATGTAAGGGATAAAAATCTGATGTGTTCCATTCACATGACTTTCTCTACATCTCCGCAACAAATTATTGTTAAAAAGCGTACACCTCTATTAACTTCATGCTAATCGAGAAAACATAGCAGAAATAGTCTTATTACTTGCTTTCTTGTAAGTAGAAGCGAAATAAGGAAGTACCATAGGTTAAAGCAACGGTTCCCAACCGGTGTGCCCCGACACCCTAGGGTGCCGTGTGATTGGCTAAGAGTACCGTGTGATTGGCTAAGGGGTGCCGCGAGATATTGAGATAAACAAACAAAATTACCTTCTACTGAAGCCTTAAGTCTTGTAAGGTCTTGAAATAAAATAAGTCAAATCAATTACTCTCATGCACGGCAGATGGTGATAGTGGTCGATTCATTTCAATAATTCAGTTATACTAGTATCCCACAGATGCCATTACAGCTATACCCTGCCGAACATTCCCGAGGCTACTCGCTTCCTTACGAACATTCCCGAGACTTCGACATGAATATATGAAAGTGTACGCCGCTTGGCGCTTTCAGTTGTCTTCCTCGCGTTGATTCACAGTGTTTAGCTATGGATCAGTTCATTGTTAAACGTAAACGGCAGGACAGTGAAAGTGAACATTCGGCTCCTACTACTTGCTTTAAGAAGCCATATCTTACAGTTTCTCCCGGACCGTCGAATTCACCACATAAAGAAGACAAACGAAAGAAAAGAACATACCAGGACAGTTACTTAGCGAATGGATTTAAGTGGAATAACAACGAGGAAAACCCAATCCCTGTATGTTTAGTTTGTGGCGAAACACTTAGCAACGAGGCCATGGTACCTAGCAAACTGAAGCGGCATCTTACAACAAAGCATTCTAGTGTGTCACAGAAAAGTGTAGTGTATTTTTCACATATATTAGAAGGGGAGAAGAAAACAGCTGTGCGAATGGTAAAGAGAATGACCATAGGTGATACTGCTCTTGAAGCCTCATTTAAAGTAGTAGAACTGATAGCTAAAAAAAAGAAACCTCATACTCTTGGAGAGGAAATCATTGGCCCTGCATGTCAAGTTATAGTTTCAACAATACTTGGCGAAGGAGCAGCTAATCAAATTTCGAAAGTTCCTCTGTCCAACATCACAATCAGCCGCAGGATATCTGAAATGTCATGCAATATCAACGAACAAGTCACGGAGAAAATAAAAACTTATAGAACATTTGCTTTGCAAGTAGATGAGAGTCTCGATATTGGTGAAAAACCGCAACTCCTTGATTTTTATCAGATATATTGATGAAAAGGATATTAGTGAACAGTTTCTGTAGACCGCTGGAGACTACAACTACAGGCCATGGTATTTTCGTTTCTATTAATTCCTATCTCAATGACCATGATCTTTCATGGAAAGACTGTTGTGGTATATGTACAGATGGTGCACCATCTATGTCTGGGAAAATTAAAGGTTTTACTGCCAGAGCTCTCAATGAAAATTCATCCATTATTATAACTCACTCTTTTCTGCATAGAGAGGCATTAGTCGTGAAAGCGTGTAATGAAGATTTTGCTGAAGTGTTTAACCAAGTTGTGAAAATGGTGAACTATATGAAGTCTCGACCTTTAAAGTGCAGAATTTTTGAACAGTTATGTCGCGCAACGGATGCAGCTCATACCTCTTTGTTACTTCACACAGAAGTAAGGTGGTTATCGCGGGGTCGTGTATTGAACCGGTTTCTCGAACTTAAAGAACAGCTAAAAACTTTTTTTAAGGCTGAAAATCAAGACACATTTCATGAGCTCTTACTAAGTGATTCTTGGTGTTTTGAACTGTCGTATCTGGCAGATATTTTTCATAAGCTGAATGTTTCGATGCAGGGTCGACATGAAACAATAACCTCCTCAACCAATAAAATGAAAGGTTTAAAAAGAAAACTTAGTTCTTGGAAGTCTGCAGTTCAAAAAGGAGATTTGTCGAACTTTCCATATCTTCTTAATGTGACAGGAGATAAAGATCTGGGTAAACTGAAAGACCGCATTTGTAATCACTTATCAAGATTGCAAGATGCAACAGATGCATACTTTCCAACTATTTCCACTACGAATCTCGACTGGGTTGTCTCACCATTTGATTTCGTAGATAGTGCAGAGGAAATAGATTTCACTGCTTGCGAACGAGATGAATTTATTGATCTTTGCCCTGATTCCAAACTCAAAGGTAAGTTCACGAAAAGTGAGGCGTCGGTGGCTAGTTTTTGGCTTCAACGGAGAGAGGAGTACCCTAACCTAATGAAGAAAGCAATTAACGCACTTTTGCCCTTTTCAACATCCTATCTATGCGAGCAAGCCTACACTGCTATGGTGACAATAAAATGCAAAGCAAGAAATAGACTGAATAATCTTGAGGATGATTTGCGTGCTTCACTGTCAACTGTAAGACCCGACGTCACATATCTGTGCTCTAAGCATCAATCACAAGTTTCACATTAATCATTAATCGAACAAAATTTATTGATGCATTTTTACTCAGTGATTGTAGTAAAGTTTACTGTATTATGTTATGGTGTACGTCATTATTATATAATATTTCAATAAATTAACATATTAAGCTTAATTTTCTTTTAATTCAAGGAAGGGTGACCCTAGTGTTTAATGTTATTCCCAAGGGTGCCGTGAACTTCAAAAGGTTGGGAAACACTGGGTTAAATTGATAGTCAAAAGCTGGTTGCTCTGTGCCTGAAGTTTCTTTGTTTGTATGGACAGGAGTTGGTAAATTCCTGTATGAGAAAAGCATGTTTTTCAAATCTGAAACTAAAAGGAAGGAATATCTTAAAACGACAAACTCCACGAAAAAAATGTATACAACATAAATTGTGTGTTTTAATGTGCTCTACATTTTCTGAGTTGTAAGTCTTTGTCCATCTCTTACGGTTCAGCAGTTATACAAAAATCCGTAAAATCCATCCAGAATAAAGTAGTCTTCAGAGGCAATTCCCAGAAAATTCAAGATATACATTTTGTTGGTTGAGTTAATATCTTAAATATACGAGATTTTAATCAAAATCGTTAGAGCCATTTTTAAGAAAATCAGCATTTTTGAATTTTTTTCCATGTAAAGGGTAGTTTGGGGTGGGAGGATTTTCTTGAAAATCTTTGTGTCGCATCCTTGGAAGATACCAAACTTAAATACCAAATTTAGTTCTTAACTGTCTTTTCATTTTTGAGCTATGCTGCTCTCAGACACACACACGGAAATTTTTCTAAAAATGCTTTTTTTTGGGGGGTTCAGGGGGTCTCAAAACATATATTCCCGGTGAAATCTCGGTATCGAATTTTTGGGTGCAATACAATACCTTCCCTATACACTATGTACATAGTACGTATAGAGAAAGTAAAACTGTGCGAACTATAGATAGAATTGCTTGAACATCCGCCCTATTCGCCAGACCCAGTGATTCCACCTGTTCTTTAACCTCAAAAAATGTCTCGGAGGACGAAGATTTCACAGCAACGAGGAGGTCATTAGTGCGGTAAACAGCGATTTTGAGGACCTTGATAAATCGCACTACAGAGATGGTTTAAATAAATTAGAATACCGATACGACAAATCTATTAGCCTTTCTGGAGATTATGTTGAGGAATAAAGCAAAATAAATAAATAAATAAACAAATAAAAAAAATTAAAAGGTGTTTTCATTGAGAGGCCCTGGAGTTAGGCGACCCTAGTAGTAGAGAAATGAAAAAGCGATTTGTTTGTGGACAGTATTTTGAGCGATCAGTTGGAATGAAATGGGACGCACTTGTGGCGGTGATGCAGGAAGTGCTGGAGCCCGGCAGTATAAAGAGGGGGGGGGCGAGCAAATAGCAGTTGAGCTGAAACACTCGACATTGCGACACAACGGCTAATTAGGGAAACTACCGCCGTGCAGCAGCACCAGCATGATTAATGGAACGGTACACAGAGCGCGCCCGCTGGTGGCAACTCATTGTGTTCAACAATACGTCGCGTGCAATTATTAATACTACCGGGGAAAACTTCCCCAGATACAGTCAGCCCGATAATCGCCCGCAACGCACGCATTTCCAAATATTATTATTATGTATTACATTATATTCCCCACGTCTACTGCGAATTCCCAGACCTAAACTTTTGCTCGTGCGCCGAGTCGCTGCTAAAGCGACGCACATGCTTTCTTTTTCACCTCTCAAAATAGTATATCACTTGTTCCCAACTGAACAAATGTGGGCACGTAGCAATATTTTACTTTCTCAACAAGTATTATGTAAGTAGTGTATAGAGGAAGTGATGTATTACAGCCAAAAGTTCGATACCGAGAGTCTTTTAATGAACTGTCCATTTCCTCCTTGGCTTCTTTAGGCGTTAAGCCTAATCAGTGCTCGTTTTTGCAAATGCTCCATTTTCGTGAAAACTCTAAAGTTGTCTTGTTTAAAATGCTGTCATATGAAAACTAAACAAGCTATTGGCCTGTAACTATGGATACAAGCTATTTTCTGTTCACTCTTAGGTTGATCCGCGCCAAAACAGATCCACGTGGTCAGTGCGCCGCAGTACAACACAGTAATATGGCGCGCAAGAATATAATCCCATGCTAAAAATCTAAATTATAGAATAAATTTATTCTTAAATTGTATAATATATATGTATATATATATAAAAAAAGTCGTGTTAGTTACACTATTTATAACTCAAGAACGCCTGAACCGATTTGGCTGAAAATCAGTGGGGAGGTAGCTGAGAACCAGGAGACGGACATAGGATACTTTTCATCCCATTTCCGTGGGACGTGACATAAAACGTAGTATAGCAAAACGCAACAGACAGAAAAACGCATTGTTGTCTGTGGTGTTTGTTTCGAGTTTCTATTAGCTTATTGTGCCGATATTATCATTAACAATGCCGTGATCAAGACAATCGAATCTTTCCCGACAAAGGATTGGAAACATTGCGAATGAAATTGCACGTGAAGAGCAACTATCCAATTAAATGTTTAAACTCCTTGGATGTACCACCGCACAACTTACGACTACAGGTTGGCTCCTTAGTAATCATGCTTCGAAACATAAACCAACCAAAACTGTGCAACGGAACGCGTTTGGTGGTAAGTAAATTGATGAACAATGTGATTTACGCGACGATACTCAAAGGAAAATTCGAAGGTGAGGAAGTTCTCATTCCGAGGATCCCGATGATCCCAACCGATTTGCCGTTTGAGTTTAAACGACTTCAATTTCCAATCCGTCTTGCATTCGCCATGACCATTAACAAATCACAAGGCCAATCCTTGAAAGTTCGTGGTCTGAATCTAGAAAATCCATGTTTTTCCCCATGGTCGATTATATGTGGCATGTTCGCGGGTCGGAAGACCATCTGCGTTATTTGTTCTTGCGCCTGATAATAAAACAAGAAATGTCGTCTATCACAAGGGGCTTCACTGCAGAGTGCAACCCATGCACCAAAATATATGGGCAATAAGAATCATTAAAATACTTGATTTTTTGTATTTATATTTATTATCCTAATAAAAAACTGAACCTAATAAAATCCAAAATCTGCTCATTTATTGCTTCTAAGGCAAGAAAATTCGCCGGGTCAGCTAGTTCTGTATAAATACCTCAGAGTTAAATTGACACGATTTGTAGCGTTAATCAGAGCTACAAGTGCCAACATGCTATTCGAGTGAGTCATCTGATTTCCGCAATGTTGTAACGGTTGCTGCTGTTTAAATAATAGAGGAGGGTCGCCGAGAATTTGCTCTTGCATCTTCGAGTTACGAGACTGGTAAACTGTTGCCTACAAATGAAAAAGCTATAATATTGGATGCTTGTTTTAACTTTTGTGAGAAATGTCAAAAGCTGGTTGCTATATGACTGATGTTCCTTTGTTTGTATGGACAGGAGTTGACAAATTCCTGTATGAGAAAAGTATAAGTTTTTCAAAGCTGAAACCAAGAAAGAGGAATATTATAGTTGTCATAATAACGGCTCTGTTCGTTTACCTTACAATAAGCCGCGTGGAGTGAAAGTATGACAGAATTTCTGGCGGAAGGCTATATTATAACGGTGCACTGGTTTTGTTTTGGCGAGGATCAACTTAAGGATGAATCGGCTTTAGATTTGAGTTAAATTATACGATGCCACCATCTAGTGGCACCAAATCTGTGTGAGGCCCGGGACTTATCAGCGGACCCTCGTAGTATTGCTACCATTAATCTGTAAGAATATTATTATTATTGATAATAAATACATACATATATTTATCCTGTGAGATGTGCATAAGAGTGATCTGGTCCAGCTGTGACTGGATACACCGCCACCATCATTACACTGGGGACCTTAATCTGAAACTCGGGATATGCCGAGGAGATTTTAACGAGGGGTCGTTATAGCCGGAGGGAAGCCAAGGTTTCTCCGACCTCACGCATACACATCCATTAAAACAAATTGACACCTGCTGGGGCGGGAATACCCTGTTTACTTGGCTCGGATCTCTCAGTAAACGAGATAGTTCTCTTGCGCCGGACGAGATAACGAGGAGTTAGCCAGCTGTCAGCGGCGCGGGGGCGTCGTTAATATAACAAACGAGAGAACACTGAGGTCCCAAATAAGGGACGCCTGTTTTTGTTCAAGTAAAATAGTTCCTCTGGATTAAGTTGGACGGATCAACAAACGCCAGCGTTACAGTAAACAGTACCATCATTTCGTTTCAAATTGTAATTAATTAACTTTCTTATTATCTACTAGCCTAAGGCACAAAACTAAATTATTTTATTCTATCCTTCATTTATACATTTCATGTATCCTAGGAAACAACAAAAATTAGTATTTCATTGCATAGTTTATTGCGTACTAAGAACTGTAAGTAACTTACAGTTCGTGGTTAGCCAATTACTTTTTGAAATACTTGAAAAAAATTGTACAAAAATTATAAATCAAAGTTGCTTTTCAATATTTTATTAAACATTAAGAAAAAATGAATTGTCGATGTCAACAAATAAAAGGTTACCTCTAAATTATATGGACAAAGCCTTCTTATACACTTTTTTGTTAATAAAGTTTGCAATCGATTCTTTACTTGAAGTAGCACATGTCTTGAGTGTTACGTCATTTCCTAATTGTACTGTAAGTATTAATGACCTCTCAAACTCTTACTGTAAGTACTTACAGGGCTTGTTGGCATGGCAATTAATAAATGAATTGTAAATTTAGCTTACATTATCAAATATTGTTCAGAATGATTAAATTACATATCAAGTATTTTAAAACATTTGACAGCTCCCCATTCTTTAAATAATGAAAATGTTATATCATATAAGACCTTCAACTTTTTTTAGCATAATATAAAACTTCTTCGGGGATATCCATTTTTATTCATTCATTGGTTTATTTGGTGCAGTTTAAACAACTAGAATTGAAACTGTTTATATCGGCGGAGTTACGCAGCAACGAACAAAACACTACCTACGTCACGACTAAAATGCAATTCTTCTAATAATATTAATGAATATAAAAATATTTCAGTTAGTATTAGAATAGGACAATAGGACGTTTCATATTACACGTGGCTTATGATTTGTTCATGAACAACTGCGCTTACGCGCTCGTGTACCTAAACATCCCACTCACAAATAACAGTCTATTTAACTCACTTATAAATGGCTATTATCATTATACAGTTTAAACAAAATTGACATTTTCCTTTCACAGTAAGTTTCTCTAGCTGTTCCACTTACAAATTATTGTTATAGCGCTTATTCTCCTACTATTTCATGCTAATCGAGAAAAATCTGATGTGTTCCATTCCCATGACTTTCTCTATGTCTCTGTAACAAATTATTGTTAATAGGCTTATACTGCCATTTATTTCATGCTAATCGAGAAAAAAAACAACAGAAAAAGTCTTATTTCTTGCTTTATTGCAAGTAGAAGCAAATAAGGGAGTACCATAGGTTAAAGTGAAAGCCAAAAGCTGGTTGCTATGTAACTGATGTTCCTTTGTTTATATGGACAGGAGTTGACAAATTCCTGTATGAGAAAAGTATAAGTTTTTCAAAGCTGAAACCAAGAAAAAGGAAGATCTCAAAAACCATCAACTCCACGAAAAAATGTATATAACATAAATTGTGTGTTTTAACGTGCTCTACATTTTTTGTGCGTTAAGTTTTGTCCATCTCTTACGGTTTAGTAGTTATGCAAAATTCATCCATAATAAAGTAGTCTTCAGAGGCTATTCCCAGAAAATTCAAAATATACATTTTATTTGTCAGGTAAATATCTTTAATATATTACATTTTAATCAAAATCATTAGTTATTTTTTAGAAAATCAAAATTTTCGAAAAAAGTTCCATGTAAAAGGTAGTTTGGGGTGGGGGGATTTTTCTCAAAAGCTTCGTGTTGCATCCCTGGAAGATACTAAACTTAAATACCAAGTTTGGTATTTTACTGACTTTTCGTTTTTGAGTTATCGTGTTCACAGACACACGGACACACTGGCACACGGACACACACACGGACCTTTTTGTGAAAATACTTTTTTTTGGATACAGGGGACCCTAAAACATATATTTCCGGTGAAACCTCGGTATCGAATTTTTGGTGGAGTGCAATACCTTCTCTATACACTATGTACATAGTACGTTTAGAGAAAGTAAAAATTGCAAAAATGGTCTTATTAGTTGCTTTCTTGTAAGTAGAAGAAAAAAAATCTGATGTGTACCATTCACATGACTTTCTCCATATCCCTGCAACAAATAATTCTTACAAAGCTTATACTTCTATTTACTTTATGGTAATCAGAAAAATTCTGATGTGTACCATTCACATGACTTTCTCCATATCCTTGCATCAAATAATTCTTACAAAGCTTATACTTCTATTTACTTTATGCTAATCAGAAAAATTCTGATGTGTACCACTCACATGTCTCTCTCCATATCCTTGCATCAAATAATTCTTACAAAGCTTATACTTCTATTTACCTTATGCTAATCCGAAAAAAAATTAGCAGAAATAGTCTAATTACTCGCTTCCTTGTAAGCAGAAGCGAAATAAAGGACAACCGTAGGTTAAAGTGATAGTCAAAAGCTGGTTGCTATGTCAATGAAGTTCCTTTGTTTATATGGATAGGAGTTGACAAGTTCCTGTATGAGAAAAGTATACATTTTTCATAGCAGAAACCAAAAATAAGTGATGTCACAAAAACGACGAACTCCACGAAAGAAATGTATATAACATAAATTGTGTGTTTTAATGTGCTCTACATTTTTTGTGTAGTAAGTTTTTGTCCATCTCTTACGGTTTAGCAGTTATTCAAAATTCAGTAAAATTCATCCAGAATAAACTACTCTTCAGAGGCTATTCCCAGAAAATTCAAAATATACATTTCATTTTTCAGGTAAATATGTTTAATATCCGAAACTTTAATCAAAATGGTTAGAGCATTTTTGAGAAAATCAAAATTTTCGAAAAAAGTTCCATGTAAAGGGTAGTTGGAGGTAGAGGGATTTTTCTCAAAATCTTCGTGTCGCATCCCTGGAAGTTACTAAACTTAAATTCCAAGTTTGGTGTTTTACCGACTTTTCGTTTTTGAGTTATCGTGTTCACACACACACACACACACACACACACACACACACACACACACACACACACACACACACGGACCTTTTTGTGAAAATACTTTTTTTGGATATTGGGGCCCCTAAAACATATATTTCCGGTGAAATCTCGGTATCGAATTTTTGGTGGAGTGCAATACTTTCTCTATACTTTATGTACATAGTGCGTATGGAGAAAGTAATAAGCGAATACACTAGGCTAAAACGATAGTCAAATATTTTAAAAGCTGGTTCCTCAGTTTGTATGCCCAGCAGTTGACAAATTGCCGTATGAGAAATGTATATTAAAACTGAAACCAATAACAAGGAATATCTCAAAAACGGTCAATTCCACGAAAAAAATTTATATAACTTAAATTGTTTAAACATGGTCTACAGTTTTTGTTAGTATGTGTTTGTGTATATTTTAAAGTTTACCAGTTGTGCAAAATTCATTCAAATTAAGGAGGTCTTCAGGGGTTATTAGCAGGAAATACAAGATATACACTTTATTTAATTTGTAAATATATAATAGCATTAATAATCCATTATTTCCCTTCTACTTACAAGGAAAATATAAAACTAATTCTGTTAATGTTTACCCCGATTAACATGAAGTAGATACAAAAAGAATTTTACTTTTACTGCACGTAACATGTACATAGTGTAAAAGGTATTGTACCGAAATTTCACCGGATAGATAAAGGGGTGTTCTAGTAAAATAGTTTTTCTGGACTAAATTGGAAGGGTCTCAACAAAATGCGTCCTTTTCCAGCAAATAATACCATCATTGCATCTCAAAATGTAATCAATTAGTTTTCTTATTGTCTACTAACCTAAGGCACAAAATTGAATTATTTTATTATTATCCAATTTTTACTATATCCAGCTGTACTGTGTGCATAGCTAATAGAGAAGGTATTGCATTACATCCAAAAATTCTATACCGAGATTTTACAGAAAATACATGTTTTAGGACCCCCTGATTTCAAAAATAACATTTTTAGAAAAAAGAGCCATGTGTGGGTGGGCAGCAAAGCTATCAAGCTAGAAGTCCGTTAAATATCAAACTTGGTATTTAAGTTAAGTATATTCCAGGGATGCGACACGAAGACTTTGAGGAAAATCCGGGAACCCAAAACTACCCTTTACGCGGAAAAAATTTCGAAAATGTCGATCATCTCAAAAACCGCTCAACTTGTGCCCATGCAGGGAAACTGATTTCAGTCCCATAGCAACATATGTTGAAATCCGCTTCGTCGCGTTGGCAAGATCCCGTGTGAGAAAAATGTAAGTATTTTACCAATAACAAAGAATATCTGGAGAACGGTCAACTTCACGAAAAAAATGTATATTACATAAATTGTGTGTTTTAATGAGATCTACATTTTTGTTAGCGTGTTTTAGTCTATTTCTCACGGTTTACTAGTTATGCAACATTAAAAAAAAGTCTTCCAGAATAAAGAGGTCTTCAGAAAATTCAAGATGTACCTTTTATTTGCCGTATAAGTATCTTACAACAAGAGATTTTAATCAAAATCGTTGGAGCCATTTTTGAGAAAATCAAGGTTTCAACATTTTTTCTATGTAAAGGGAAGGGGTATTTTCTTGAAAATCTTTGTGTCGCATCCTTGGAAGATAATAAACATATATAACAAATATGGTATTTAAAGTTTCGTTTTTGAGCATTGCTGTCCACAGACATACACACACGGACCTTTTTCTAAAAATGCTTTTTCGAACTAAGTGTATCTCAAAACAAATTTCCGGCGAAATTTCGGCATCTTCTTTATCCTTATGTACATTGTACATACGGGCTAGAGAAAGTTAAAAATGCTCGCTAGTGGGAAATGTTGTATACACCCCGTATGGCATCGGGAGGTAAGGGAATGTTCCTGTTGTGGTTGCTTCAGTCTTACCAACCCTCACCAAACTACAGGGAATCCATCTCTCCGGCTTGACATTTCAATCCTGAGTGCAGCACTACAATCCTGTTTCGATGTCCACAGATGTTGGCGTCACTTAACAATGCAAACTTGTAAATGCATTCGTGTTTTCTTGCCAGGCGTGTACAGCGCACGAAAATAGTTTCCCACAGTTAAGTTTAAACTTTCTTACTGTTATACAATGCGATCCATATAAACTGAACCATTTTAATATGCCACAATATTTCCTCTCTGAGCTCGTAGAAATGTGAAATTTGTTGTAATGATCTCAGTGGCTCAGGGAGAATCGACAACAATAATGGCACAATCGATCAATGCCATCTATTGACTATATTGATAATTTCGATGGAAGTTACGAGCATTCTCATGGCATTAGATAGTCCAAGAACACTAGAACGACAGAGGAACAGCTGTGGTTTGTAGTTCATGTCACCCTCACCGCAAACAAATGCGGTAAAGATCGGAGTCATTTGTAAACATTTGATTATTTCGACGTTTTTTCAATAAATGCTCTATGGTTCTTTGTGGGTTCTTTATGCTTATTTATTGCTTATTTTCTGCACGCTCTTCCTTCCTAAGAAAATATTATAGATTTTGAATGATCACATTGTATCTGGAAAGAAAGTTGCTATAAAATTGTTCTTTGATAAAATTAACTGCGACTGTTGAAAAATAAAAAATCTAATGTGTGCTATTCACATGACTTTCTCTATATCCCTGCAACAAATTATTCTTGAAAAACTTATGCTTCTATTTACTTCATGCTAATCTAGCAAAATTAGCAGAAATAGTCTTATTACTTTCTTCCTTGTAAGTAGAAAGGAAATAAGGGAGTAGAATAGGTTACAGCGATAGTAAAAAACTGGTTACTATGTGACTGAAGTTACTTTTTTTGTATGGACATGAGTTGACAAATTCCTGTATGAGAAAAGTTAAGATTTTCGACCCTGAAAACAAAACCAAGGAATATCTCAAAAACAATCAACTACAAGAAAAACTGTATACAACATAAATTGTGTGTTTTAATGTGCTCTACATTTTTGTGTGGTAAGTTTTTGTCCAGCTCTTACGGTTTAGCAGTTACACAAAATGTCGGAAAATTCACTCAGAACAAAGTAGTCTTCAGAGGCTATTCCCAGAAAATTCAAGATATACATTTCATTTGTCGTGTAAACATTTTTAATATACGAAATTTTAAACAAAATCGTTAGAGCCATTTTTGATAAAATCAAAATTTTGGAAAAAAGTTCTTTGCAAGGGGTAGTTAGGGGTGGGGGGATTTTTCTCAAAAGCTTCGTGTCGCATCCCTGGAAGATACTATACTTAAATACCAAGTTTGGTATTTTACCTACTTTTCGTTTGAGTTATCGTGTTCACAGACTCACGGACACACACACATACACACATGGACGTTTTTCCGAAAATGCTTTTTTTTTTAAGATAAAGGGGACCCTAAAACATATATTTCCGGTGAAATCTCGGTATCGAATTTTTGGGTGGAGTGCAATACATTCTCTCTCTGTACACTATGTGCATAGTGCGTATAGAGAAAGTAAAAATCTGATGTGTTCCATTCACATAACTTTCTCCACATCTCCGTAATAAATTATTGTTAATAAGCTTATTCTTCTATCTGCTTCATGATAATCGAAATAAATATTAGCAGAAGCGGCCTTCTTACTTAGTTCCTTATTAGTAGAAGGGAATAAGGGAATACACTAGGCTAAACCGACATTCAAATGTTTTAAAACGTGGCTGCTATGGGATTTAAATCCGTTTCTTTGCGTAGCCAGGAGTTAACAAAGTTCCCGTATTTTAAAACTGAAACCAATAACAAGGAATATCTCAAAAATGATCAACTCCGCGAAAAATGTATGACATAAATAGTACGATTCATCGAGATAAACGCTTTTGTGCAGTCAGTTTTTGTCTATCTTTTACGGTTTACTAGATATGCAAATTTCAGAAAACTGCATCTAGAATAAAGAGGTCCTCAGAGGCTACTCCTAAAAACGTCATAATATACATTTTGCCAGGTAAATGTCTTAATTATAAGAGATTTTAATCAAAATCGTTAGAACCATTTTTGAAAAATCAAAAATTTTGAAATTTGTCTAATGTAAAGGTAGTTGGGGGTGGGGGATTTTCTTGAAAATTTTCGTGTCGCATTGTTGAAAGATACTGAACAAATTGTTGCCATGATTGTTGTTGAATTCTCCCTGAGCCACTGTGATTTTGTATTTAACGGCCTCTGAAACATTAAAAGTTTCACATTTCAGAGAGAAACTACAGCTTATTAAAATAGCTCAGGTTGATATGGATTTCACTGTACTAATGCTATCTCTATTAGCATATCTTAGATAAAAGAATCATCTTTTGCTTTTAAAACCGTTAGAGATAGTCATGCAAATGGAACACATCAATTTTTTTTCTCCAAAACTGCTGCAGTTAGATACGACGAAACTTCAAACGTGCATTTTTCGTTAAATCTCATTCTTGGGCATGGAATATTTGAGTGGATATTGAAGTAAGAAGCATTTGAGGAAACCGCCGTAGATGTCACTGCTGTTGCTAGAAGATGAGAGACCAGTGTCCACATTCACTGCAGAAATAAAGCGCAGAGCCAAGCCGCAACAAAAGAAAGTACGCAAACAGGAAAAGCCATCATATTATATTGAAAGCGGTAGAGAAACACTTACTCTCCCCTCCACATTTCTCCTACTCTCCCTTCTCTTCCATTTTCCTTCTTTGCTCGTTCGTCTTGCTTCTTTTCCCCGGCAGCTTTTTACTCAAATACACGGGAGAGTTTTTCTTGTACGGCAAAGTGCGAATCTTCCCCCCCCCCCCCTTGGTGCTTCTAGTGAAGAGATGATGGCATACTGGAGTAGAGCTAAAGTGAAGGGTAAGTGTGTTTTAAAAGCCTTCTCTGACATCTTGACCGAATCGGACACTTCCAGTCTCAGACACGAAATAGCTTTCATTCCTCCATTTTCTTTCTCTTCATCTCTCTTCACCCCGCTGTCTTGTACATCGCTGAATCGTCCGGAGTGTTTCGGAAGTATACAGGAGGTTCGTAATCCCAGCTTAAGAAATCTTTTAACAACACCGCAGTCTTCCACATATGCTGCAATTCTATACCAGCACTATTATTACTTTCTCGAACGCATATGTAAAATATACGTAGTATAGAGAAAGTATTGTATTCCACCCAAAAATTCAATACCGAGATTTCACCGGAAATATACTTTTGAGAACCCATGAATATAAAAAAAAACTAGTATGTATAATTCACATGGCTTTCCCTACATCTCTGCAACAAATTATTATTACAAAGCTTAAGCTTCTATTTACTTCACGATAATCGAGAAAAAGTAGCAGAAATAGTCCTATTATTTGCTTCGTTGTAAATAGAAGCAAAATAAGGGAGTGCCATAGGTTAAAGTGATAGTCAAAAGCTGGTTGCTATGTCACTGAAGTTCCTTTGTTTATATGGACAGCAGTTGACAAATCCCTGTATGAGAAAAGTAAGTTTTTCATAGCAGAAAACAAAAACAAGGAATGTCTCAAAAACAGCGAACTCCACGAAAAAAATGTATATAACATAAATTGTGTGCTTTAACGTGTTCTACATTTTTATGTGTTAAGTTTTTGTCCATCTCTTACGATTTAGTAGTTATTCAAAATTCAGTAAAACTCATCCAGAATAAACTACTCTTCAGAGGATATTCCCAGAAAATTCAAGATATACATTTTATTTGTTAGGTGAATATCTTTAATATACGATACTTTAATCAAAATCGTTAGAGACATTTTTGAGAAAATCAAAATTTTCAAAAAAAAGTCCCATATAAAGGGTAGTTAGGGGTGGGGGGATTTTTCTCAAAATCTTCGTGTCGCATCTCTGGAAGATACTAAACTTAAATACCAAGTTTGGTATTTTACCTACTTTTCGTTTTTGAGTTATCGTGTTCACAGACACACGGACACATACGGACCTTTTTCCGAAAATGCTTTTTTTAGATAAAGGGGACCCTAAAACATATATTTCCGGTGAAATCTGGGTATCGAATTTTTGGGTGGAGTGCAATACCTTCTCTATACACAATGTACACAGTGTGTATAGAGAAAGTAACAACGAACTAAAACCCTTGGTAAATGGCTCAAACCAACTTCAAATTTATTCCATCTTTCGTTGCTTTTCTTCTAATAGAAACTTCTCGTAGAAAAAACATTGTATGATACGCGAGCCTGAAGTTTCTTTTTGATTCTCGATTACGTCTCGTTTCACAATATTTCCGCTCGAATCAAAACCAATAACTTTACGCTCTTACATCATAAATAACTACTTTCTACGACCGAGCTTATTTGAGTAGTTTACGAGCTCATTTTAGGTCGCAAACTTGATTTTTGCGGAATCCACGAGCAAAGAAGTGCTGCAGCAAGTGTAAAGTAATTTAATTCCAACTTTATCTCACCAAAATAAAAAGAAATGGACTGTATGTTTACCATTACTAAGAATTCAAATTATAGCAGGCCGTGACAAATCAATATTATTGTTGTTCTATGATGTACTACTGTGTCAAGAAAGTTCCAAAAATTTGCCAATAAAACACAAAAAATGAATTATTCATCCAATTTTATTTCATCGTATTCAAAGTAGCCCCTTCTGAAATTATACATTTATGCCAACGAATAATCCAATCATCAAAACATTTTTTGTAGGTACTTTTAGGAATCAATGTCAATTGTCGCCATGAATTTTCCTTTATGTCTTCTATCTACTGAAAACGGGTTGACTTGAAGTGGTGACTTGAGTTTTGGAAAGAGAAAGAAATCAGCAGGAGCCAGATCAGGCGAATACGGTGGTTTTTCGATGAAATTTGTAGAGTCTTTGGCCAGAAATTCGTTCACTATAATAGCCTTGTGAGCTGGTGCGTTATCGTGGTGCAGAATCCATGAGTTGTCGTTCCACAAATCTGGCCTTTTTTCGCCGTATTTGTTCTCTCAAACGCCGTAAACGCTCAGATAATAGTATTTATTTACCATCTGACCTTCTGGCAAGAACTCTGAGTGCACGACATTGCGATAATCGAAAAAAACTGTCTACATGACCTTTAGTTTTGATCGAGTTTGACGTGCCGTTTTAGGTTTCGGTTCAGTTGGAAGGCGCCATTCGGAAGCTTGTTGACTGGTTTGAGTGTCAAACTCGTAAATCCACGTCCCATCACCAGTTACAATGCTTTTCAAGAATGTTGGATTGGAACTGGCTCGCTAGCATGTCTTCAGCAATCCTTACGCGATTGAGTGTTTGTAGAAAAGTCAAGTCTTTCGGAACTAACCGAGCTGCAACGCGTGTCATGCCAAAACAATCGCTTAAAATCATAGATACGAATCGATTTGTGAGACACAGAAAGTTCAGTGGCAATCTCTCTCAGACCTAAATGACGATTTTCAGACACCATTTCCTTCACTTTAGCGATGTTCAGTTCGGTTGAAACCGTTGATGGCCGATCAGGCAAATCTTGCACCACATCTCGACCACTTTTGAATACACTGTACCACTCATATGCACGTGTTTTTGATAAAGTCGATTCACCGTAAGCCCTCTGTAACATTTTCAGCGATTCGGCACACGAAATACCATTTGCAATGCAAAACTTGAGACATTTTTTTTCAATATTTGTATCCATTGTAAAATCGCAAATCATCTTTGAGATGAATTAACAAAATGGAGTACTGTAAACTAGTTGACGGATGACGATCAAACTCCGAGTGGGTATTGAGAAAAGTTGCACCAACTTAGCGACAACCATAATTTCGAATCCCCTTTTAAACAGGATTTTTAAATGATAAATTCCCGGTACTTTCTTGACAG
This sequence comes from Hymenopus coronatus, assembly GCA_030762935.1. Classification (NCBI taxonomy): domain Eukaryota; kingdom Metazoa; phylum Arthropoda; class Insecta; order Mantodea; family Hymenopodidae; genus Hymenopus; species Hymenopus coronatus. The sequence goes on from CM060894.1 coordinate 15,146,194, forward strand.
AATGTATTTTCAGAAAATGACATTTAAGAAGTATGGTATCCTTAGACCTGCAAAAGAAGCAGAATCAAATCCCGAAAAGTTTATGAGAAATTTATGAAGTGTTGTTCAGAAATAAAACGAACCATAACACTTGGTGAATGGCTCAAACATATTCTGAAATTTATTTCATCTTTTAATATCAGAAAACTCTGGTAGAAAAATACATTGTATTATACGCGAGCGTAAAGTTTCTTTTTCATTATCGACTGAGTCTCGTTTGACAATAATTTCACTCGAATAGAAAATCATAACTTAACGTTCTTACATCATAAATAACTATTTCTTTTCCATCGAGCGTAATTGAGTAGTTTACGAGCTCAATTCAGATTGTAAACTTGATTTTTATTTAACTCAATCACAAAGAAGTGTAGCAAGCATAAGGTAATTTTGTTCCTACTTTACATTCGGCAAAATAATTCACGACAACAAACAATTAAAATTAGTCATGCATGATATGTCATGTTCAACGTCAATAAGTGACAAATATTCTTTCGCAGTTCTAAGGAAATTATAATTATCAAAATCTGCCATTTTGACAAAACACATCACAGAACAACAACAATATTGGTTTGTCACGGCCTGCTATAACCGTGCCGTCATCGCGCTCACCACCACAAAGCGAAACTATACCCATGAACACACCGTATCTTAACGTTGCGAAATAAATAACGAACTATAACCCTTGGTGAATGCCCCAAACTTAACTTCATACTTTTTACTTTCTCTATACTCACTATGTACATAGTGAATAGAGAATGTATTGCACTCTCCAAAAAATTCGATACCGAGATTTCACCGGAAATATATGCTTTAGGGTCCCCTGTAAACAAAAAAAGCATTTTCACTAAAAGGTCCGTGTGACTGTGAACACGATAACTCAAAAACGAAAAGTCGCTAAAATACCAAACTTGGTATTTAAGTTTAGTATCTTCCAGGGATGCGACACAAAGATTTTGAGAAAAATGCCCCCACCCCAACTACCCTTTACATGGAACTTTTTTCGAAAATTTTGATTTTCTCAAAAATGGCTCTAACGATTTTGATTAAAATTTCATATATTAAAGATATTTACCTGACAAATGAAGTGTATATCTTGAATTTTCTGGGAATAGCCTCTGAAGACTACTTTATTGTGGATGAATTTTTCATAACTACTAAACCGTAAGAGATGGACAAAAACTTAACCCACAAAAAATGTAGAGCACGATAAAACACACAATTTATGTTATATACATTTTTTTCGTGGAGTTGATCGTTTTGAGATATTCCTTTTTCTTTGTTTCAGTTTTGAAAAACGTATACTTTCTCATACAGGAATTTGTCAACTCCTGTCCATACAAACAAAGGAACATCAGTCACATAGCAACCAGCTTTTGGCTTTCACTTTAACCTATGGTACTCCCTTATTTCGCTTCTACTTACAAGGAAGCAAGTAATAAAACTATTTCTGCTAACTTTTTCTGATTAGCATAAAGTAAATAGAAGTATAAGCTTTTTAAGAATAATTTGTTGCAGGGATATAGAGAAAGTCATGTGAATGGTACACATCAGATTTTTTACTTTCTCTAGCCCCATATGTACAATGTACATAGGGATAGAGGAGTATTGTATTCCACCCAAAAATTCGATGTCGAGATTTCACCGGAAATACATGTTTTAGGAACCCCTGAATCCAAAAAAAAAAAAAAAAGGTCCTTTTGTGTGTGTATGTGAGTCCGTGTGTCTGTGAACACGATAACTCAAAAACTAAAAAGTAGCTAAAATACCAAACTTGGTTTTTAAGTTCAGTATCTTCCAGGGATGCGACACGAAGATTTTGAGAAAAATCCCCCCACCCCAAACTACCCTTTACATGGAACTTTTTTCGAAAATTTTGATTTTCTTAAAATTGGCTCTAACGATTTTAATTAAAATATCGTATATTAAAGATATTTACCTGACAAATAAAATGTATATCTTGAATTTTCTGGGAATAGCTTCTAAAGACCTGTTTATTCTGAATGAATTTTGCTTAATTTGGCATAACTAGTAAACCGTAAGAGATATACAAAAACTTACTATACAAAAAATATAGGCCTTGTTAAAATACACAACTTACGTCATATACATTTTCTTTCGTGGAGCTTACCGTTTTCGCGGTGTACATTGTTAATAGTTTCAGTTGTGAAGTGCTTATACTTTTTCTAGACGGGAGTGTCCGTTTTTCTTTTCTACTCCTGGCCAAGAAAAGAAGCGATTTGTGATGACAATCACATAACGACAACTTTTAAAACATTTGGCTATCGGTATTCTCTTATTTTCTTGCTACATATAAGGAACTAAGTAATAAGAACATTGTGCTGAATACCTCGATTAACAAGGTGCAGAAAGAATAATAATCTTATGTAAGAAGTTTGTAGAACGGCTAGAGAAAGTCATGTGAGTGTAACACATCAGATTTTTCATCTTTCATTGCTTTTCTTTTAATGTAAAAGATGTTCATAGACAAAACAGTGTATGATACGCGAGCGTAAAGTTTCATTTTGATACTCGCGTCGTTGTGAAATTCAACCGCGTCTCGTTTCACAATATTCCCGCTCTAATCAAAAACCATAACTTTACACTCTTACATCATAAATATCAATTTTCTATGACGGAGCGTATTTGAGTAGTTTACCAGCTCATTTCAGATCGCAAACTTGATTTTTACGGAATCCACGCGCAAAGAAGGTAGCAAGCATAAAGTAATTTAGTTCCAACTTTACCTTATAAAATAAACAGATATGAACCGTACGTTTACCATTATTAATAATTCAAATTATAGCAGGCCGTGACAAACCAATATTATTGTTCTATGATGCATTTTGAGAAAATGGCACATTTTGAGAGTTATGATATCCTTAGAGCTGCGAAAGAAGCAGAATCAAATTTACTACCTGCTAAATCCTGAAAAGTTATGACGTACAATATAAGAAATTTATGAAGTGGTGTTTAGGACATAACCCTTGGTGAATATCTCAGATCTAACCTAAAATTTATTTCCTCTTTCGTTGTTTCTCTTTTAATATCATAAAATTCCAGTAAAAGAAAATTGTATGATACGCGAGCGTAAAGTTTCCTTTTGATTCCCACTCGAATCAAAAACCATAACGTTACGCTTTTACATCATAAATAACTATTCTACATAAACAGAAATGAAGGATGTTGCTTCTAATTTTGCACAGATAAAATGTATTATATCTTATCTTTAGAAAACAGAATTTCATCGCCGTCTCATCTTTCCTGGGATATAAGGTTACCCCTCCTCTTTCTTTCTTGAAGAATCGTTAATTAAAAGCCAGATCGTAATTATACCGTGGAAATTAAAATCTCGGCAGAAGACTGCCATGACGTCATTACAATCATGCAGCAGAAAGAGCTGGAGGCCAGGACCAAGCAGAACATAATAGCTGATTGCTCCCCCGCCCCCCCCCCCCCATTGTGTTCCTTATTACAGCTCATGTGCTGGCTTGTCTTTAATTATTAGCCAAAATGTTACTGTTCAAATTTGACAGTGCTGCAACTTGAGCCTAGTACTTTATGTTCAGTTTTAACAAACGCCGCTAGATGGCACTGGTGTGTGTTTGCTTTGTCGTCCTCTGAGGTGTAATAGTTCGGATGACGATGATTTTGTTCGGGTGTAAAAATCCTTAGCTTGGTTCCTTCGGACGGGAAGTAAAGCCGGTGGTCCCGTGTCCTAGATTTACCTTAAGTCTGATAAAGAGAGCAAAATTAATCAGTATTTCACGCTCAATATACAAGGGTCGGCTGATACGTCGCCAGGCCTCGCGTAGATATGGCGCCACTAGGCCAGTTAGACGGTAACACCGTAAAGTTTAACTCTAGACCAGCTTGTTTAGTTTTCCAATGACAACACTTTAAACAAGACAGCTTTAGAGTTTTCACGAAAATTGAGGATTTGGAAAAACGAGCAGTGATTAAATACTTCCATTTGAAAGGCTTAACGTCTAAAGAAATCATGGAGACAATGGACAGTACATTTAAAGACTCTGCCCCTTCATATTCAATGATTAAAAAATGCATCGTTTAGTACTGGAAGACTGCAGATTAAAGCTGTTTGAGATAGCAGAGGCTGTAAACATATAAAAAGAACGTGCCGATAATATTTTAAGTAATATTTTGGGCTTTCACAAGGTCTGTGCAAGATGGGTGCCGTGTTTGTTGACACCTCATCAAAAGTAGCAAAGAAAAAACTGATTTTGTTAAGAATGTGGAGCTCTACTGTAAAAATCCCAGTGAATTTTTGAGACGGCGTATTACGATGGATGAAACTTGGATACATCACTACACTCCAGAAATTAAAACACATTCAAAACATTGGATTGCGTCAGGTGAACCGGCTCCAAAAAAAGCAAATTCAATTTTGTCAGCTAACAAGGTTATGGCGAGGGTTTTCTGGGATGCATATGGAATTACTTTTATTGATTACTTGGAAAGGGGTAAAAGTATCACTTGTGACTACTAAGCAAGCAAGCTTACTGCAAAGTTTGAGTGATAAGGTGAAAAGAAAAGTACCTTATTTGTAAAAAAAAAAAAAAAAAAAATCTGGTTTCTTCACGACAAAGCTCCGGCCCATCGATCAGTTATTGCAATGGGAAAAATGTGTGAATTAAAGTTGGATTTGTTTGAACATCCACCCTATTCGCCAGATCTAGCACTCAAACCTCAAAATATTTATTGGAGGACGAAAAGGTCATTGATGCGGTAAACAGCTATTTTGAAGGCCTTGATAAATCACACTACAGAGATGATTATAATTAGATATAATTAGATTAGATGACAAATGTATTGGCCTTTCTGGAGATTATGTTGAGAAATAAAACACAAACAATTTTTTTAAATGCTGATTTGCATTGAGAGACCCCGGGCATATCACCCGACCCAACTAGAATGGGACGCTTTTTTTTTGTAGTGTTTAACGCCCGCTTTAACTACTTATGGCACCGCAGGCGGTGACACTGACGATAAATGAATGATGATGGAGCACCGGTGGAATGAGATGCCGGGGGAAACCGGAGTACCCGGAGAAAACCCGCCCCAGCGCCGCTTTGTCCACCACAAATCTCACATGCGGTCGCTTGGGATCGAACCCCGGCCGTCTAGGTGAGAGGCGAGTGGTCTAACCACTCGGCCACGGCACGGCCCAGTGGGACGCTGAAAACCACAGTAGTTAAACAGCGTCCATAAATAAAACTCCATTTCCATTTTGTCTTATGTAAGTATAGGACAATTAAACATCCATCAATAGTAACTGATCAATTTTATTCGGCTTTTGCCACGACAGAATTTGAAATAATGACGTAAATGTTAGTCAGCAAACCCATATGAAACCCGATCTAGTGGCCGAAATAAAACTAAAGCACGTTTCCATCTTAGAAGCCAATACATGATATGTGAAACACACTGTTGCCACATGTAATACGAGGATCAGTAATGCCTCCTATTTTTTTTTCCCCTAAAGAGCTAAGTAAGTTATGTAAACAAATTAAGATTTGCATAATTTCTCAAACCTTCTTCTCCACTCCACTGCAATTGCAACTCCATACGCCTACCAGTGGCAGCACTGCTTCTGTTGCAAATTGGCTGACATTGATGTTCGTATTGGACAGCATTCTATCATTCAATTCTTGAATGTGGTAAATGAAACGCCCTTTCGCATTCATTAAAGACCCACAAAGGTGTATGGTGATGCAACAATGGATGTTAGAAGATGGGTTCGTCATTGTAATGAAGCTGAAGGGCCAACATGTTGGCTGATGTAGACCGGTGACTGCAGTGACTCTACGCAACATTGAGCGAGTGGCTGAGATCATTCAAGCTGACCAGTGGATAACAACTGATGAATTGTGTTGCAGTACGTCTCTCAATAATGACAGTGTGATGACGATTCTTCAAGAACTAGGGTACTCAAAAGTGTGTTCGCAATGGTTACCCCGAATGTTAACCGAGCAGAAAAAGGAGACACGAAAAACAACAGTCTCGGAACATTTGTAGTGCTTCAATTTGGAGGGATAAGGAAGCTCATTGCAAGATTCACTTTCCAGATGCTGAGGCCGTGAAAAAATCTGTTCGCCAATGACTTGGGAAGCAACACTGTGCATTTTATCACACAGGAATGCATGCCCTTGTTAAAAGGTGGATTAAAACTGTGGAAAAGGATGGGGGTTACACTGAAACATGTCAATTTAATCCTCAATGTTGTGGCTTTCATGCTGTGTAATCAAAGTTTAATAATCTTGCAAATTAAAAGAGAGAAAATCTGATATGTTCCATTCACATGACTTTCTCTACATCTGTGCAACAAATTATTGTTAAAAAGCTTATTCTTCAACATATATACTTCATGCTAACTGAGAAAAATTGGCATAAATAGCCTTATTTCTTGCTTCCTTGTAAGTAGAAGCGAAATAAGGGAGTACCATTAGTTAAAGTGATAGTCAAAAACTGGTTGCTATGTGACTGAAGTTCATTTGTTTCTATGGACACGAGTTGACAAATTCCTGTATGAGAAAAGTATACATTTTTTAAAGATGAAACATAGCAAGGAATATCTCAAAAACAATCAACTCAATGAAAAAAATGTATGTAACATAATTTGTGTGTTTTAATGTCCTCTACATTTTTTGTATGGTAACTTTTTGTCTATCTCTTACGGTTTAGCAATTATGCAAAATTCCGTAAATTCATCTAAAATAAAGTAGTCTTCAGAGACTATTCCCAGAAAATTGAAGATATACATTTTATTTCTCAGGTAAATATCTTTCATAAACGATATTTTAATCAAAATCGTTAGAGCCATTTTTGAGAAAATCAAAATTTTAGAAAAAAGTTCCATGTATGTTTGGTATTTAACGGTCTTTTCGTTTTAGAGCTATGTTGTCCACAGTCTCACACACACACACACACACACACACACACGCGCGCGCGCGCGCAAACTACCTTTTTCCAGAAATGCTTTTTTTTTTTTTTTTTTTGGATTCAGGGGGACCGAAAACATGTATTTCCGGTGAAATTTCGGTATCGAATTTTTGGGTGTATTACAATACCTTCTCTATACACTATGTACATAGTACGTGTAGAGAAAGTAACAACAGAGAGTGTCTGGAACCAGTTCAATGAATTCTGTAAGCAACGAGGCAGGCCATGATTTATGATATGAACATCAAGTTGCAGTGATTTCGGTGCAAATATCGTGAAGACAAAGGGATTTTAGTGATATTATTTTTTTTTTTCATTTAACATGTAAGGTCATATCGGGGGCTTTGAATTTGAAACAACTCGTTGTCCGTAGGTTCTTTACGTTGGGTTTAAACCATTTTATTTCCTCAAACACGCACCCATTCACTCTCACATGCATACTTCCAGACTCTGTGGGGGTAGGGAATAATTGTGGTTAAAGAAAACTTCCCCGCCCCAGCCGGGAATCGAACCCGGGACCTTCGGGTGAGAAGTCAGCTCAGTGATATTATTCTTCGTGTACATAAAGGCTAATCATTGTTATTTTATTCACGAAACAGTCTTATTAAATACAACTTTTCTCTAGATACATTTATCGATACAAGTTGGAGTTCTCCCTATATTACTTGAGGTAATCATTGCAGACCAGTCTTGTTACAATGCCAAGCGACGGACTGCAGATGTAAATGCGACATACGCCCGTGTTGTGGAGAGATGTCGCTGCCATCTCTTGTTCTGTATAATAATGGCGGTGTTGACGATAAGGGTATCTAAGACCCTCGTGTCTTTTCTCTCCCCTAGCGTACGGCGGATCTTCTAAATGAAGTCAATAGGGCACGAAGAGGCTCTCAACTCGCCGCCTAGAGCTATGCCCCGCACTACAACCACCCAATTGATGCCAGTTCTCCTCCCTCTCCTTCCCTCCCTCGCAAAGAGGAAAAATGTGCTTGTATGCACGAAAGTGCACAAGGTTGTCATTATACACTAACATTACACCCAATAGTCGATTGTCATTTTTACTTTCTCTACACGTATTGACTCTACCTATCCAACTCCTGTCACACATTTGCTTTCTGTGAGAAAACAATTAAAATCAGTGATGACCAAATGGCGGCCCGCGGGCCTAATCCGGCCAGCAAGTATGTTTCATCTGTCCCGCGAATAGATATATGATTTATTGCTTCCTGCATAGATCTCATTTTAGAATTTGATGATAGATTTCAAGATTTTGAAGTATTTCGATCACAGATGGAACTTTTCAACAATGCCATGAGGTGTTAAGTAGAGTGCCAGCCCGGGGATCTACGGTTAGAACTATGTGAGCTTCAATGTGATTCATCTCTTCAAACAACAGAGACAACTGGTGTTGATTTTAGGAAACTCATTTCAAAGGAACATTTTCCACATCTTAGAAACTTGGCTTTAAAACTTACTTCCATATTTGGTGGTACTTACATATGTGAAACTGCCTTCTCTGCTATGAAACTAGTGAAATCAAAGTCCAGAAACATATTAATGTTATCTCATATTCTTAAAATTGCAGCATGAGAACTAGAAGTGGATTTTAAATCTCTTGTAAAAGCTTTTCACTAACCTCATTGTTGCTAGCAAAAAACAATGCTTGTTCTTTCACTGTGCATGTAATATTATTAAAAAAAATCGAATGTGTTCCATTCACATGACTTTCTCTACATCTGTGCAACAAGTTATTGCTAAAAAGCTAAGGCTTCTATTTACTTCATGCTAATTGAGAAAACATTAGCAGAAATAGTCTTATTACTTGCTTCCATGTAAGTAGAAGCGAAATAAGGGAGTACCATAGGTTAAAGTGATAGTCAAAAGCTGGTTGCTATGTGACTAAACTTCTTTGTTTGTATGGACAGGAGTTGACCAATTCCTGTATGAGAAAAGTATAAGTTTTTCAATCCTGAAACCAAAAATCAGGAATATCTTAAAAATGATCAACTCCACGAAAAAAAAATGTATACTGCATCAATTGTGTGTTTTAATGTGCTCTACATTTTCTGTGGGTTAAATTTTTGTCCACCTCTTATGGTTTAGCATTTATGCAAAAATCCGTAAAATTCATCCAAAATAGTCTCCAGAGGCTATTCCCAGAAAATTCAAGTTATACATTTTGTCAAGCAAATATCTTAAATATGCGAGATTTTAATCAAAATCGTTAGAGCCATTTTTTAGAAAATCAAAACTTTCGAAATTTGTTCGAAGTAAAGGGTAGTGTGGGGTGGGGGATTTTCTTGAAAATCTTCGTGTCACATCCTTGGAAGATATCAAACTTAAATACCAAGTTTGGTTTTTAACGGCCCTTTCATTTTTGAACTATGCTGTCCACAGACACACACACGGACATTTTTCTAAAAATGTATTTTTTTTTGGATTCAGGGGGTCTCAAAGGATATATTTCCAGTGAAATCTTGGTATCGAATATTTGGGTGCAATACAATACCTTCTCTATACACTATGTGCATAGTAGATATAGAGAAAGTAATAATATGCTTTTAAGTTGCCATTGCGGTTATTTTATTTTTAATCTAGTTAAACTATTAATTTTCTGGCCCTCAAGTAAGGTCCTAATCGCAATCTGGCCCTCAGTGCATTACTAATTGGTCACTACTGATTAAAATTACCACAATAGTCCATAATAGTTGGCTATACTATGAGTCCCGGGTCTTAAAGTACTACAACATTGTAAGTCGCCATTGGGGTTGTCATATCAAAATAATTTGAGAACACCTTGTATGGTTTACCGAGAAACATGCGAGCAGCGGCGGCTGCTGTGTAGGAGCACAAGAGCACGTGAACCTCTAAAATTTCTTAGTGGATCTCCTTTTTCTCTTTCAGAAACATTTAATATAATGAGCTATCCGGTGCCACTTGTTTAAATATACCGCGCTCTGCTCTTCAGATTGAACACAGCCGAGAACCCGAGTATGTGGCAACAACGCTTGTAGCACAGACCTCTTGTGCTAGCGTATTCCTGACGTTTAGCAGCTCTGCGCTTGCGCGGGCAACAAAACAGCTCGGAATTTTACAGCCAGAAATGAGCACAGTGCGACCGTGCACATTAACACCTCCAGGGTTCTGTTTATCAGTGGGAGGTGCTGCTATCTTTGAGATTTAGTTGGAACTATCCGGAAGTGCAACTGCAGTCTCTGTGAGAGGTGCTATTTTTCTTAGTAATTTGCATTTTATGCGAGAGTTAAGCTTAAGAGAGAGTTAAGCAGTTCAAAACAGAAAACAACCTCAACGAAGGAACTTTACCGCTACTGTAGATTATAATTACGACCATGACAACATCAGAACCAGAAATATGCTTTTCCACAATAAGAAGAATTAAAACCTTTACTAGAAGTACGAGGGTGAACACCGACTCTCAGCTTGCCAAGATATGGGTTCAGGACCCTTCCTCCTCGCAAATGGGGCAGATTCTCTTACCATTTAAAGCTGTGCCGGCATGTTGCCATGGTAGCTCAGTGGAAGAGCAATTGGCTAGAGACCGTGAGATCCTTGATTCAAATCCCAGCTATGGCAGTGATTTTTTTAGTGTGACTCTACCTATCCAACTCCTTCCTACACACGGCAGGTGTGAAAAAACAACTAAAATTGTCACATACATGAAAGCATGGTTGTTTTGATTCCAGGTGTGAATGTGTGGAACAGAGAGCGCCATGCCTGAAGTGTGAGGAGACAGGGGTGTAGTGTGCTGCGGTGCGGCTGGGTCATGCATAACACGGATAATGGAACAGGTAAGTAAGTTCTGCAATATTGCAGTCAACAGTTACCATTCATTTATCTATAGGTGTCCTCGAATCGCCGTCCACTTTGTTCGTATAGGCAACCCACATGGCAGTATGAGGAACGGTAAAGACTTTTACTGTAGTGTCATTATATAGACTCGTTGCTGCCTCTCTCCACTGCGCGAGAGATCCGAGAGTCGCTGGGAAAGTGGTGCCGGCAAAGGCGCACTAAAATACGTATCTTTAGATAAATTATAAGCCCGCCTGGGTATTGTGGTGGTAGCGTGTCTGTCTCACATTCAACAGGTCGTAAGTTCGAATCTCGTTTAGGTTGAGTTACCCGGATAAGGTTCTTTTTCGGGGGATTCCCTTATTCTGAGAAGAGAAATATCGAGTAACTTTAAGGTTCTCATCTGAGCAGCATTTCACAAATGTCATTCATCGTCCAATATGACCAACGTAAAGCTATATATACATAATAATAATAATAATAATAATAATAATAATAATAATAATAATAATAATAATAATAATAATTACGGAAATGTTGAACTTCTGCACACATACGGGCAGCACAATTTGCTAAAATATTCTCACTCACTTACCTAAGCTTAGCAGCAGGAATCCTTGTGATTTCTTATATGTTGTTATCACTAAGTTTCTGTAGATTACACAGGGATTTCTGCTGCTGAGTGAGAACATCTTTAACTTGCTATACTGCATGATTGGGAGCAGATGGTCAATACTTTCAGCATTTATTTAAAATAAGGGACTCCAGTGCGGCTTTGCCGGGGACTCTTGGATCTCTCGCGCAGTGAAGAGAGGCCGCGAGTAGGGTTACCTTATTTAATCACCCTATATTACCGAGCCAGGTCTCTCAGGTGTTTCATCTGAGTATGAATTCGGGAGGTCATGGGATTAGTTTCCCGCTGGGGGTTTCGGGTCACTTTACAATTGCTGGAGAGGTCTCATCATTCCCATTTGATCCAAACTGATCTCTTTCAGGATAATAAGTATTGGCGAGGACTGCGGTGGTGACGCCCTTCCGTGGAGGTGGATAAACTCTAAAAATACAGATCTCGGCCGCGGGATGGCGTTGGTTGTTATAGTGTCAGGGGGTTTGTTCGGACCTGAGGTAAGGGCTCCTAGCACTCCCCGCATTGATATGAATTGCTTGGAAACTGTTAAAGACCCTCCATGGTGGCTCCTTCCCGGTCTGGATTCGGCCATCCTTTGAAATTACATTCATTTCATCCTCTCCTCCTGGGGTCTGACGTACAATAAGCAGTGGCTTCACACACACACACACACACACACACACACACACACACACCCCTAGTAACCAGCTTTTGACTTCACTTTAATCTATGATACTCCCATACTTCACTTCTACTTACAAGGAAGCAAGTAATGAAACAATTTCTGCTAATTTTTTCTCGATGAGCATGAAGTAAATAGAAGAATCAGCTTATTAGCAATACTTTTTTACACAGAAGTACAGAAAGTCCAGTGAATGGAACACATCTGATTTTTTCCCCTTCTACTTACAAGGAAGTAAGTAATAAAAACAATATTCTGCTATTGTTTCTTGAATAATCTGATGTACACAAAAGATCATCTTTTGTGAGAGTAGTGAGTTTACAGAACACATAGAGATCATATGAATGGAACACACCAGATATTTTTTTAAAACTTTTAGTCATTATAACCAATTTTATAAGAATTTTTAGATCTTCAAAATATGCGTCTTAAAGATGATGTAAATTTACATGACAGTTACCAATAATAATCGTAACTGCAAATTTAGCTTCAACATACGCTATTCTGCAGAACCCTTACTAAAAGCATGTCATGCTTCGAATAACATCACAGATGGTTACAAATTATTGCTTCAGACTAACTCCATAGAGGTTTAAATAAACTAGAATGCGTTCAGAAATCCCCATAGGAGGGGGCTCGCTACTTTCCAATACTGACACTCAATTCCATAAAACTATGTAAAGGTAAAACTTGTAGGAAATCTGACGTTTTCCATTCACATGACTTTCTCTACATCTCTGCAGCAAACTATTATTAGAAATAGTCTTATTACTTGCTTCCTTGTAAGTAGAACCGAAATAAAGGAGTACCATAGGTTAAAGTGATAGTCAAAAGCTGGTTGCATATGACATAAATCGTATTTTATCGTGATCTACATTTTTTGTGTAGTAAGTTCTTGTTTACATCTTACGGTTTAGCAGATATGCAAAATGCACTAAAAATATCAAAAATAAAGAGGTCTTTAGAGGCTATTCCCATAAATATAGAGATATACATTTTAATGGGCATGTAAATATCTTATATATAAGAGATTTTAATCAAACTCGTTAGAGCCATTTTTTAAGCAAATAAAACTTTTCGAAACTGTTTCCATGTAAAGGGTAATTTGGGATGGCGAGCTTTTCTTGAAAACCTTCGTGTTGCATCCTTAGAAGACACCAAACTTAAATACTAGGTTTGATATTTTACTGCTTTTCCTTTTTGATTTATCTTCTTCACAGACACAGGGACCTTTTTACTTCCTCTATACGCACTATGTACATAGTGTATAGGGAAGATATTGCACTCCACCCAAAAATTCGATACCGAGATATCACTAGAAATATATGTTTTAGGGTCCCCTGTATCCATAAAAAGCATTTTCAGAAAAAGGTCCGTGTGTGAATCCTTGTGTCTGCGAACACGATAACTCAAAAAAGCCGGTAAAATATCAAACTTGGTATTTAAGTTTAGTATCTACCAGGGATGCGACACGAAGATTTTGAGAAAAATCCCCCAACCTTAAACTACCCTTTATATGGAACTTTTTTCGAAAATGTTGATTTTCTCAAAAATGGCTCTAAACGATTTTGATTAAAATATCATATATTAAAGACATTTACCTGACAAATAAAATGTATATCTTGAATTTTCTGGGAATAGTCTCTGAAGATTACTTTATTCTGGTTGAATTTTAAGGAATTTTGCATAACTACTAAACCGTAACAGATAGACAAAAACTTACCATACAAAAAGTGTAGAGAACGTTAAAATACACAGTTTATGTTACATACATTTTTCTCGTGGAGTTGATCGTTTTTGAGTTATTCCTTTTTATTTTGATTTCACATTTAAAAAACGTATGCTTTTCTCACACAGGAATTTGTCAACTGCTGTCCATACAAACAAAGGAGCTTCAGTCACATAGCAGCCAGCTTTTGACTTTAACTTTAACGCATGGTACTCCCTTATTTCGCTTCTACTTACAAGGAAGCAAGTAATAAGACTATTTCTGTTATTTCTTCTCGATTGGCATGAAGGAAACAGAAGCATAAGCTTTTTAACAATATTTTGTTGCAGAGCTATAGAGAAAGTCACGTGAATGAAACACATCAGATTTTTCTAATTTTTACTTTCTCTATACGTACTATGCACATAGTGTGTAGAGGAAGTGTTATATTCCATCCAAAAATTCCACACATACCGTGATTTCACCGCAAATACATGTTTTAGGACCCCTTGACCCCCCCAAAAAAACATTTTCAGAAAAAGGTCCGTGTGTATGTGTGTGTTTGAGTCTGTGTGTGTGTGTGTGTGTGTGTGTGTGTGTGTGTGTGTGTGTGTGTGGACAGCATAGCTCAAAAACGAAAAGACCGATAAATACTAAACTTGGTATTTAGGTTTAGTATCTTTCAAGGATGCGAATAGAAGATTTTTAAGAGAATCCCCTCACCCCTAACTACCCTTTACTTGGTAACATTTTCGAAAATTTTTATTTTCTAAAATATGGCTCTAAGGATCTTGATTAAAATCCCGTATATTCACATAACAAATAAAATGTTTATCATGAATATTCTGGGAATAGCCTCTGAGGACCTCTTTATTCTGCATGAGTTTTGCTAAATGTTGCTTAACTGCTAAGCGGTAAGAGATAGACAAAAACTTACTATATAGAAAATGTTTATCTGAGCAAAACACACAATATATGTCCTTTACAGTTTTGTTGTGGAGGTAACCGTTTCCAAGATATTCCTTGTTTTTGGTTTCCGTTGTGAGTAGGTACTTATACTTTTCTCATACAGGAAGTGTCCGTTTTTCTTTTGTTCTACTCCTGGCCAAGCAAAGAAGCGATTTGCAATGGCAATCGAATAACGACAGATTTTAGAACATTTGACTATCGGTTTAGCCTAGTGTATTCCCTTATTTTCTTTCTACTTAAAAGGAACTAAGTAGTAAGAACATTCTGCTAATGATTACCTCCATTAGCATTGTGTAGAAAGAAGAATATTGTGTAAGAAGTTTGTAGAAGGGCTAGAGAAAGTCATGTGAGTGTAACACATAAGATTTTTTTGTACACAGGTGACCCTAAAACGTGTATTTCTGGTGAAATCGTGGTATAGAATTTTTGGGTAGAAAGCAATACCTCCTCTATGCACTATGTACATAGTACGTGTAGAGAAAGTAAAAGTTGTCAACTCCAGGAAAATATGTATAAGACGTAAATTGTGTATTGTAACGAGATCTACATTTTTATGCAGCAAACTTTTGTCTATCTCTTATAGTTTACCAGCTATGAAAAATTCAGAAAAATTCACCCATATTAAATTGCTCTTCAGAGGCTATTCCCAGAAAATGCAAGATATTTGTTTTTATTTGTTACGTAGATATATTATGGTAATTTTGATCAAAATCAGTAGAGTCTTTTTTTAAGAAAATCAAAGTCTACAAATTTTTTCCTTGTAAAGGGTAGTTCAGGGTGGGGGGTGTTACCTCAAATTCCTCGTGTCGCAGATACGAAGATATTAAACTTAAACTCTATGTTTGGTATCGACTGACTTTTGTTTTCGAGTTATCGGGTTCATACACACACACACACACACACACACGTACCTTTATTAAAATCTAATGTGTTCCATTCACATTACTTTCTCTATATCTCTGCAAAAAAGTATTCTTAGAAGGCCTATGCTACTGTTTACTTCATGCTAATCGAGAAAAAAATTAGCAGAAATAGTGTTATTTTTTGCTTCCTTGTAAGAAGAAGCAAAATAAGGGAGTACCATAAGTTAAAGTGACATTCAAAGGTGGTTGCTATGTGACTGAAGTTCTTTTGTTTGTATGTATGGACAGGAGTTGACACATTTCTTTATGAGAAATGTATAAGTTTTTTAAAGCTGTAACCAAAAACAAGGAATATCTAAATATCAATCAACTCCATGAAAAAAGGTATATAACATATATTGTGTGTTTTAATCTGCTCTATGTTTTTGATATGGTAAGTATTTGTCTATCTCTTACGGTTTAGCAGTAATGCAAAATTCCGTAAAATTCATCCAGGATAAAGGTAGTTGGGGTTGGGGGGATTTTTCTCAAAATCTTCGTGTCGCATCCCTGGAAGATACTAAACTTAAACACCAAGTTTGGTATTTTACCGACTTTTATCGTGTTCACAGACACACACACACACGGACCTTTTGTGAAAATGCTTTTTTTGGATATTGGGGACCCTAAAACATATATTTCCGGTGGAATCTCGGTATCGAATTTTTTGGTGGAGTGCAATACTTTCTCTATACACTATGTACATAGTGCGTATGGAGAAAGTAAAAAAGTGCATTTTTACTTTCTGTTATCGGGTTCATTCAGTTTTTTCAGCTTTTTACTTTCTCTATACGCAATATGTACATTGTGTATAGAGAAGGTAATGCACTCCACCCAAAATTTCGATACCGAGATTTCACCGGAAATATATGTTTTAGGGTCCCCAGTATCCAAAAAAAGCATTTTCACAAAAAGTTCCGTGTGTGTGTGTCCGTCCGTGTGTCTGTGAACACGATAACTCAAAAACGAAAAGTCGGTAAAATGCCAAACTTGGCACTTAAGTTTAGTATCTTCCAGGGATGCGACACGAAGATTTTGAGAAAAATCCCCCCACCCCAAACACCCTTTACATGGAACTTTTTTCGAAAATTTTGATTTTCTCAAAAATGGCTCTAACGATTTTGATTAAAATTTGTATAATAAAGATATTTACCTGACAAATAAAATGTATATTTTGAATTTTCTAGGGATAGCCTCTGAAAAGTAGTTTATTCTGGATGAATTTGACTGAATTTTGAATAACTGCTAAACCGTAAGAGATGTGCAACAACGTACTAAACAAAAAATGTAGACAACGTTAAAACACACAATTTATGTTTATATGCATTTTTTTCGTGAGTTCGTCGTTTTTGAGACATTCCTTATTTTTGGTTTCTGCTATGAAAAACTTATATTTTTCTCATACAGGAACTTGTCAACTCCTATCCATATAAACAAAGGAACTTCATTGACATAGTAACCAGTTTTTTACTGTCATTTTAACCTATGGTAGTCCCTTATTTCGCTTCTACTTACAAGGAAGCAAGTAATAAGACCATTTCTGCTAATTTTTTTCTGATTAGCATAAAGTAAATAGAAGTATAAGCTTTTTAAGAATAATTTGTTGCAGGGATATAGAGAAAGTTTTGTGAATGGTACACATCAGTTTTTATACAAGTGACCCTAAAACGTGTATTTCTCGTGAAAGATTTTTTGGCTGGAATACAATATCATCTCTACCTAGTTTGTACATTTAACATAGATGCTAGTAAAAGTAACAATATAATAACTAGGAGCCCGAGTGACCTCCCGCATTTTACATCAGAAAAAAATACATCGCCCACCACCGGGTTCGATCCCGCGACCTTGGGATTAAAATTGTATGTATTGTGCCTACAGCGGTTACTTATATATCAAATTAAATAGAAAATGCTGATTTACTATGCTGTGTAAGAAGTGGAAATGTGATTTGTTGGCAGTTTTCACCATTGAGTCGCCCATTTAAGAACAGCATGCTTTCCTTAGAGCCAGTAGAAGAAAATAAGTGCTGACGTCAGAATGTAATGCGCAGTAACAGCTTGACCGAATGTTATCGTCCACGCTAGTACATTCTGTCGCTGTCTCACTCTGCTCCTTCGGATCGTTGCGGAAATTGCTTCTCAAAATATTATAGGAGCTTGGAAGAGGAAATTTCAAGTGCTTCCAGCTTATATCATTGCAAACAGTGGCAAGCGGGCCGCCTGGGAGGGGTGGAGGCCCTGCCCTCTTTCGAGTACCAAGTCTAGACTCTAATACATAATCCTGCGTTCCTTTTAAATAAGATTCTAATGCTTTGTGTGAGAAACCTCTAATTTTCAAATACAAACAAGTTTGCACTCGTTTACTTTCTAGCTTTTACTCTCTACAAACAAGCAATGTTTGTGCTAGATTGTGGATAAATTAACTTTACTAGTGTTTTATTTGCCTTAAGGGAACAGGTCTAAAAATTTTTTTCTACCACCGAGTATAATTGAATAGCTTACGAGCTCATTTCAGATCACAAACTTGATTTCTTCGCTCACACTGTCCATACAAAAAGTCTGTACTGCCTGTCTCTGTCTCGCGCAGGGCTGTGTTACTCAGCGATGTAGTGAGAGGTCAAGTTAGCGCTCGGGCGGAAGAGGAAAGTAAACAAACAGTAGGTGCGTCAAATGGGCCCGCTACTGAAGCTAGTGAAGTAGAACCTGTTTGTAACGTCAAACCTACAGAGGAAGTCTACCCGAATACCAGCTGTATGCGTGACGATGTGGCGGTGCAGGAGACTTCTGTGTCCGCACCGGTAGCTGTCAATTCTCCCTCAGAAGTAGCAGAAATGGCTATCTCATCCCCTACACGATCTTCTGTTGTTGTGGTGCCTAATAGTGGTGACCAGAACGTGGTTGGCCCCTGCGATGCACCAGACACTGTAATAATTGAACACCAGAAATGGAGTGAGATGGATTCCGACGAACCTGTGCCGGTTAGGAGAGAACGCCCGCTGTCTGTTAGTGAGGAGGAAGGCACCGAAGAAACGGAGTCTAACATCGCGTGGGAGACCGTGAGAGACCCTCGACTCAGGAAGCACTTGCCTTCTCGGTCTGGAAGCCTACCGAAAAAGTTTCCACGGGTATCACGAACACATATTCATGCCGTTGAAAATGACTAGATACATCTTGGACGGTGACCTGCTCTGGTTTACTTCTGGCCTTGTTTTAATGGTTGTCTTACGTACCCTTGCCACTGTTAACATCAACTCCCTACGCTGCACTGCCAAACAGGCTCTTTTACGTGATTTTGTGCGGACTCATGATTTAGATATAGTTTTCCTCCAAGAAGTTAACATAACCGACTTTGGCTTTATGGGTCCACAGTACAGTTGTGTGGTGAATGTTGGAGAACATATGCGTGGTACTGCTATTTTGTACAGAGCAGGTTTGACGTTTGCCGAGATAGAGATGCATCCTAGTGGTCGTGTTATAAGTGCTAGAATGGACAACATGCTGCTACTTAACCTATACCTGCCTTCAGGGAGTGATAGGCGCCATGAGCGAGAAGAATTTATAACAAACATTCTACCCTATTATGTGAGATGGCATTATGCCCTGCTTTTAGTAGGTGGCGACTTCAATTGCGTGCTACATGCTAAGGATCAGCATCCTGGTTATAAGAAGTCTTTGGCATTGGATCAGCTGGTAACCGGGCTACGTCTTTGTGATGTTTGGGAACATATGAACGCTACGTCTGTAGAATTTACTTACTGTCGAGCGAACTGTGCCTCAAGAATAGATCGTTTCTATTTAAGCGCTCAGTTCAACTCTCTGATTCACACAGTGCGAGTTTTACCTGTTGCCTTTACTGACCACCATGCTGTCAAACTGCAATTAATCGCTGAGAGTCGCATTCCGCTATATGGCAGAGGTTATTGGAAATTAAACGAAGCTTTATTACATGACAACGTTATTGTTGCTGATTTTGCCAAGTTGTGGCAAAGTCTTCAGGGTAAAGCTCGACGCTCCCCGCTGTCGGTGGTGGAGAAATGGCGACGCATTTTTAAGCCTGGTATTAAGACCTTCTTCAAGACCAAAGGTCGTGAGAGGGCAATTGGACGACGTCACACCTTCGACTTTTACCAAGAAACATTAATGGGTCTTCTCTCTAGACAACAGAGTGGTCAAGACGTATCCCATCGCCTTCAAGCTGTGAAGCGGAAGCTCGTGGAAATAGAGCAACATGTTTTGGCGGGAACTATGACCCTTCGCGAACTCATGACTCCGTCGTGGCACAGGAGAAAGCTTCATTGTTTCATACCATTAAGGAGAAGTGTGCTGGTAGTGGTCGTTACATCCATGCTCTTCTGACACCGGTGGGCGCCAAGGTCACCTCTATGCCTCAAATCTTACTGACTATCCATAGATCTTATAGCACCATGTTTGACACCACTGACCTACGCAATGACGCCATGGAGGAGCTCTTCCAATATGTTGACAACAGTATAACTGTCGAGGAACAGCGTTCCTTGGAGCAGCGATATTCTGCCACCGAGATTCTGCAAACCATTAATTCCGCTAGCCTCCATTCCTGCCCAGGAGAAGATGGCCTGACATATTCATTTTACAAGACCTTTTGGAGTATAATCAAAGCAGAAGTTGTAGAGTTGGTAAATGCGATCCTTATTGGATCGAACTGTTGCCCTGGATTCGCAGATGGCATCGTCATCTTAATCCCAAAGAAAAGGTCTCCAATGAGTGTCTGGTACTATAGACCCTTAACACTTTTAAACACTGACTACAAAATTGTGATGAAAATACTTGCATCCAGATTAAGGGTTATTCTACCTAAAATTATAACCTCCGGACAAGCATGTGGCATCCCGGGCAAGACCATAATTGACAACCTTCTGATCCTCCGAGATACAATTCTCCATTATGAACGGAATCCGTCGGAGGCTGCTGCGTTGGTCAGTCTGGATTTTGATAAAGCCTTTGATAGAGTTGGCCATGCTTATATGTTTAAAGTGCTTCAGAAATTCAAACTTCCACCGTTGCTAATATCTGCAATCAGAACAGTTTACAGTGGGATGTCTTCGAAGGTGCAAGTCAATGGATACTTCAGTAAGCCTATAAAGCTTACTAACTCTGTACGCCAGGGTTGTCCACTATCAATGATTCTCTTCTCCCTTTCTTTAGAACCCTTTCTTCGCTATCTTCAGGATAAGCTGACTGGGACTGTCACTCCAGCTCGATTCTTTTGTGCCAGAGCTTATGCTGATGACGTCACGCTGCTCATCCGTAGGCGCGAGGCCTTACCCTTGGTACATACCGCCATCACACTTTATGAGGAAGCTTCTAATGCCAAAATGAACACCGCGAAGTCGCAACTGCTCCCTCTTGGATCGTGGCCGACTGATCACACATTGCTCGATATCCCGATACAATATAGTGTCAAGATTCTCGGCATCTTCTTCTCCAAGCCGTTTACATCGATGATTGCTCGCAACTGGGATCACAAAATAAATTTGATTAGGCTGAATACCACTGCACATCTTGGCCGGAACTTGAATCTTCTACAGAAAGTGTGGCACATCAGTCAGTTTGTTTTGGCAAAATTATGGTATATGACGCAGATACTACCAATGCCAGAAAAACACGTCTCCCGAATTGAGCGACTTATTGGATACTATTTATGGAGAGCACAGCCCTTTCGTGTAGCTAAAACCCAATTGTGGCGAAAACGTAACGAAGGCGGCTTAGGTTTAATTGCAGTGGGACCTAAGAGTAAAGCGCTTCTTGTTAAATCTATTATACTTGCCACTAGGGGATATGGAGAGGAACAAGAAATAGTATTTTGGGAACCCTTCAAGAATTCTCTTGGAACTCCAGTTCGGGCTGCTCCTGCGGGTTTTAAGAGAGCACTCCATGTTTTGGATGGCATTGATGTCGATGTCCTACCTCAGTAACCTAGAGGACTATCAACTGAGCTATACAAGCTTTTCCTATAGCGGCTGCTTGCACCAATTCATGTGGAGGATAGGATGCCCAACAGACCCTGGTGTCAGGTATGGCAGAACATCCATTTGCGCAACATATCTACGGAGTGGACTACATGCGCATATTTGGTCATCAATGATGTTGTGGCTACAGAGGATAAAAAATTCCGATACAACATGGTGAGGACCCCCACATGCAACATTTGCGGTGTGCGGGATACTCTACGCCATCGTTTTGTTACCTGCACAACAGCACGACAGATCTGGCACTGGGTTGTTTCGCAATTGCACCGTCTTGCTCCTTCCAAACGATTATGCTCGCACATTACTACAACTAGAGACTCGAAGTACTACCGACCGCTTCGCACAGGTGTGGCTCGCACTTGGCTTTCAGCATTATATGCTGTCTGAAACGCATCCCAGCGTCGACGGTTTCCGCTGTCAACTTAGAGCAGCAAGAGAAGATCTGCAAAAACATAGGCGTCTTTCACGGCAGTCGGCAACAGCTTTTGCCTTGCTCATTCTATAGCGGTTACAAAACCTTCTCATTTTGTTACCGTCTTCCTGAACATGTTTAATTTAAACGCACAGACAACATTGTTCATAACTATATATAAAAAGTTGTGAACTGATATACTGTATTTATAATATAACTTATACCTTTTGTAATTAACAAAATGAATAAATAAATTTAAAAAAAAAAATTAGCTACGACTCTTACTCGGCGAGACCAGATACAAGTAACTCGACTATGTATTGGTCACACTGCGCTACCTCCTGTCTCATGAACCTGCTCTCGTTGCCCGAGATATACTGCTGAGCGACTTAACTGGGGAGTTCCTGGAAACCTACAGCTGGCCTTGGTGACCAACATTGCCGCAAGAAAGTCATCAACTTCATGAAAATGTGCAAAATTATTATTGATATTTAAATTGTTGCCAAGTTTGGTATTGTTAATTAACCGCTGTAAGATTTAATGTAACATTTCGAAATTCTACTCCATTGTACAACTCAGTGTTCAGTCGCGATATGACGTCATTGCTCAAGCGACTGTAATAAAAAAAAAAAAAAAAGATTCAGTAAATACCATTTGGTTTGACAATTTTCGAAAGTTACTCGTCCCTTATGTGAGAAATTTTATTAAATCTATGTTAACCTATTTTTGATGTTAAGTATCAAGTTTAGAATGTAGTGTAAAGCAAAAGGTTAAGTTGCAGGCGTCACGTCGTCTTTTAGGATTCCCAACGTGTAGGGTGCGGGGCGGGGGGGAAGATGTGATTCTTGTTCCACATTCCTTGAGGGAAGCACCAAGACATCCAGACCCTTTTCCGCAGCAAGCGACGGCAACATAACCTAACTTTCTATACACGTCAACATTTTCAATATTCAATTACATTGGACTGTAAATCTTATGGCGAAGGGGGAAATGGCAGCAGAGGCGGCAGGCAGAATCGAAGAAAACTCTTCTGCTCCCCCCCCCTTCTCGGCATCGTAAAGCCTTTCTGATATTTATTATTTGTTTCCGCAGCTGCTAAATCCATCGCTGGTGCACGTCGCTTGCCGTTCTTCTGCTTCCTTGTCAGCAACTACTAACAGCTCCGGAAACATCGTCCCACCGCGTTTTACAATGCCAGGGATATCATGCGTATCAACAGGAAATGACGTCACTTCTGCTTCAAATGTATGCGAATTTCTATGCTAAAATCTCTTAAAACATCTGCGAAATTGGGAAAGTCTGCAGTATATAGGATAAATTGTTCAAATTTATAGAGTGAATTTTTTACCATGTTTCAAAATTCTACTACTTGTCTGATGAAAGAATGCAGTTGTTTGGGGAGGTCGCTGGTATAACATGCCACAATTTAGAGAAGTCAGAGAAGGCTAGTATATATATTTATTGTTTAATTTATACAACATCTAATGTTAACATCTAATGCCACGTTTCAAAACTCTACTACTTGTATGATGAAAGAATGCAGTTGCTTGCGGGGGTCACTGGTTTAGCATGGCACAGTTAAGAGAGATCAGAGAAGGCTGGAGTATACATTGTTTCATTTATTTAGTCCCCTTTAACATCTAAGTTCATATCGGGGCTTTGCATTAGAAACAACTCGTCTGTAGGTTCTTTACGTTGGGTTTAAATCGTTTTATTTTCCTCAAACACACACACACACACACACACACACACACACACACATTCATACATACTTCCAGACTCCTTGAGGGAAGGGGAATAATTCTGGCTAGAGAAAAATTACTCGCCATAGCCGAGAATTGAACACGGGATCTCCGGGTAAGAAGTCAGCTCGTAAACCACTCGACCACGGAGGGAGGCAGTCGCTGGAATATAGAGCAGCATAGTCTGACCATCAAAACATCAGCGTACGTAAACAGAAATATACTACGATCCACAACATGTTAACTTGCCGTTTTCTTTATCATAATATTAATGTTCTACTTTGTGAGAGCATGACTACCCGCGACGGTGTTTGTATTTTGACTTGTTTCGAACCCGTACACTGTAAAAGATTCAACTGCTGCATTCCAGTATTGCAGGGCCTGCACCGGGAGTGGTGACGTAATACTGCTTATCTGTTTGTGTTTACGCAATCTTCCGGTCGTGGCCATGGCCATCAACATTCATTCATCAGACAGGTAATAACTTGCTTGGCTGCATAACTAATAAACAAATTTATGGAATAATCCTTTTTATTATTTCAGAAGTATTTTTCTTATTATCATTCTTTTGAACATTTTATCATTATTTTTATTGAAATATATATCGTAGAACCTACTTTACAACATAGTAAGTAAGGGAAGTATTATAATACACCAGAACATTCTATATCCAAATTTCATTGGAAATACAAATTTGAGACCCCTTAATCCAAAACAAATCGTTTACAAAAAATCTGATGTGTTCCATTCACATGACTTTCACTACATCTCTGCAATAAAAATTGTTAAATCTTATGTTTCTATTTGCTTCATGCTAATCTAGAAAAAATGAGCAGAAATAGTCTTATTACTTGCTTCCTTGTAAGTGGAAACGAAATAAGGGAGTACCATGGATTAAAGTGATAATCAAAAGCTGGTTGCTATGTGACTGAAGCTCCTTTGTTTGTATGGACAGGAGTTGGCAAATTCCTGTATCAGAAAAGTATGTTTTTTAAAGGTGAAATCAAACACCAGGAATACCTAGAAAACGATCAACTCCACGAAAGAAATGTATATAACATAAAATGTGTGTTTTAACTGCTCAACATTTTTTGTTTGATAAGTTTTTGTCCATCTCTTACGGCTTAGCAGATATGCAAAATTCCGTTAAACTCATCCAGAATAAAGTATTCATCAGAGGCTATTTCCAGAAAATTCAAGATATACATTTTATTTGTCAGGTAAATAGCTTTAATATACGATATTTTATTCAAAATCGTTAGAGCCATTTTTGACAAAATTAAAATTTTCAAAAATAAGTTCCATGGAAAGGTTAGTTGGGGGGATTTTTATCAAAATCTTCCTGTCACAACCCTGGAAGGTACTAAACTTAAATACCAACTTTGGTATTTTACTGACTTTTTGTTTTTGAGCTACTGTGTTCACAGACACACACACACAAGCACACACACCTTTTTCTGATAATGCTTTTTTTGGATACAGAGGAACCTAAAACATATATTTCCGGTGAAATCTCGGTATCGAATTTTGAGTGGAGTGCAATACCTTCTCTATACACTATGTACATAGTACGTATAGATAAAGTAAAAATGTCCCAATATGTGTGTGTGTGTGAGAGAGAGAGAGAGAGAGAGAGAGAGAGAGAGAGAGAGAGAGAGAGAGAGAGAGAGAGAGAGTTTGTGAGTAAATCTTCTGCAACCGCCTCTTGTTATAAAAGATATTTTGTTTACTTCAATCTACTTTAATGCAATATATACGAGGGATATCCAGAAAGTGACAGACTATTTGGCATAACTAAACAATAACGAAAGTTATCAACACAAAACTTTATTTACAAAGTTACAGTACCTTACTCTATTTCTCAACGCAACCTCCGTTCTGTCAAGACATTTATTTATTGCCACGCGGTACCAGGTTTTCACTGCCGTTCATTACATTAATTTAAACCAGTGATAGATATCGATATTTGGAACACATTTTGTATCTTACTTTTTGTATGATACCATTTCCTGCGGAGAAAATGTACTTTTTTCGTAAACAAAAGATAGACAAGCTGGCAAAGCAGAGGTAGTGTAGATGTCACTTGTACTAGGTCAGTATATAAACAAACACACCTCGCTAGGCATTCCTTCCGTTCTATACACAAAAACAATATGATGTGTTCCATTCACATGACTTTCTCTGCATTTCTGCAACAAATTGTTGTTAAAGAGCTTATTCTTCTATTTTCTTCATGCTAATCGAGAAAAAATCACCAGAAATTGTGTAATTACTTGTTTCCTTGTAAGTAGAAAAGAAATAAGGGAGTAGCATAGGTTAAAGTGATAGTCAAAAGCTGGTTGCTATGTGACTGAAGTTGCTTTGTTTGTATGGACAGAAGTTGACAAATTCCTATGTGAGAAAAGTTTAATTCTTTTAAAGCTGTGTGTGTCTGGACAGTATAGCTCAAAAACAAAAACACCGTTAAACACCAAAGTGGGTATTTAAGTTTGGTATCTTCCAAGTATGCGACACGAAGATTTTCAAGAATATCCCCCACCCCCAACTACCATTTACATGGAACTTTTTTCTTGGAGTTGATCGTTTTTGAGATATTCCTTGTTATTGGTTTCAGCTTTGAAAAACT
The DNA here is from genome assembly GCA_030762935.1 of Hymenopus coronatus. NCBI lineage: Eukaryota > Metazoa > Arthropoda > Insecta > Mantodea > Hymenopodidae > Hymenopus > Hymenopus coronatus. The sequence continues at coordinate 15,172,673 of CM060894.1, forward strand.
TATACCTTTCTCATACACGAATTTGACAACTCCTATCCATACAAAGACACATATACGCACGTACACGGACCTTTTTGTGAAAATGTTTTTTTTTATAGAGTGGGACCCAAAAATATATTTCCGGTGATATCTCGGTATGGAGTGCAATAGCTTCTCTATACGCTAATTAATAGTATGTGTAGAGAAAGTAAAAAGGTGCATTTAATACCAAATTTTGACAGTCTGCGCACATAAGTAAGAATGTAAACATTAAGTGATAAGCCAAGTGAGATGATTTAGCTTCTCTACAGGTACTATGTACATAGCATTAGAGAAGGTATTGTAATGCACCCAAAAATTCTATACTGAGGTTTCACTGGAAATATATGTTTTGGGTCCCCCTGAATTAAAAAAAACAATATTTAAGTTTGGTATCTTGCAAGGATCCGAACCTAAGATTTTCAAGAAAATCCCCCCTCTCCCAACTACCCTTTACATGTAACCTTTTTTGAAAATTTTGATTTATTCAAAAATGGCTCTAACGATTTTGATTAAAATATCGTACATTAAAGGTATGTACTTGGTAAATAGAATGTATAATTTGAATTTTCTGGGAATAGTCTCTGAACAGCACTTTATTCTGGATGAATTTTACGGAATTTTGCCTAACTGCTAAACCATAAGAGATGGCCAAAACTTACCACGCAAAAAATATAGAGCACATTAAAACACACAATTTATGTTACATACATTTTTACGTGGAGTTGATCGTTTTTAAGATATCCCTTGTTTTGGTTTCAGCTTTGAAAGACATACTTTTCTCATACAGGAATCTGTCAACTCCTGTCCATACAAAAAAAAAAGCTACTTCAGTCATATAGTAACCCGCTTTTGACTATCACTTTAACCTATGGTACTTCCTTATTTCGCTTCTACTTACAAAGAAACACGTAATAAGACTATTTCTACTAATTTTTCTCCATTAGCAGCAAGTAATAGTAAATAGAAGCATAAGCTTTTTAACAATAATTTGTTGCAGAGATGTAGAGAAAGTCATTTGAATGGAACACATCAGAATTTTTATGTTTAGCAATGTTACATTAAATGGATTAGAAAATAAATATTTATTGCATGTATGATTGTATTTTATTACTGTAATTCAAAAAATATGCGTTTTATAGGGACGTAGTTTTGGGAAAACAACTAACAATTTAAAACTTACATTGATAAATTTCTATGAAGATATTTAATATTTTCAGAATGTAGATCTTAACGTTAATTTTGGACACAGTTGTACGAGCATATAAGGATAAAAACACCATATAGTGACATACGCTATAAAACCAAGTGATAAGAACGTTTAAGATATTTATTATTAGTTGTAATGTGGAAACTTTAAATGTTGTATACTTTGAATATTCAATGTCGTGCCCTTTGTTTAAGCCCTGCTAGGCCATCATGAATATATAGTAAGCAATCCAATCTATCAAATTCTGATGTGTTCTATTCACAAGACTTTCTCTACGCCTAAACATAAATTATTGTTAAAAAGCTTATTCTTCTATGTACTCCAGACTGATCGATAAAAAATTAGCAGAAAGGACCTTATTACTTGCTTACTTGTAACTAGAAGGAAAATAATGGAGTAGCATAGGCTAAATTATTAGTAAAAAGCTAGTTGTTACGTGACTGAAGTTCCTTTGTTTGTATGGACAGGAATTGACAAATTACCGTGTGAGAAAAGTACAAGTTTTTCAAAACTGAAACCAATAACAAGTAATATTTCAAGAAGGGTACACTCCTCGAAAAAATGTATGTAACATAAATTGTATGTTTTAACTTGCTCTAAATTTTTTGTGTGGTAAGTTTTTGTCCATCTCTTACGGTTTGGCAGTTATGCCAAATTCCATAAAATTCATCCAGAATAAAGTAGTCTTTAGAGGCTATTCCCAGAAAATTCAAGATATGTATATTATTTGTCAGGTAAATATCTTCAATATTTGTTATTTTAATCAAAAGCATTAGAGCCATTTTTGAGAAAATCAAAATGTATGAAAAAAAAAAGCCATGTAAAGGGTAGTTGGGGGTGGGGAAATTTTGTTGAAAACCTTCGTGTCGCATCCTTGGAAGATACCAAGCTTAAAGACCAAGTTTGGTATTTAACGGTCTTTGTTTTTGAGTTGTCGTTTTCACAGACACACCAACACACGATACCTTTTTTCTATTTTTTGACACAGGGGACCTCAAAACACATATTTCGGGTGAAGGCGTATGCCAAAATGAAGGCGTATGCCACATAAAATCCGGATCGTGTTGATCTTATAATGAAACACATTCCAACATTTTGCAATGTGCACTGTGAGGTTGACACATAGCTTTATATATGTATACCAACTTGATCAGTTCAACGAAGAATATTTAGAAGCAGAATTTAAAATACAATACATTCCAGTATCACATCATAAGGTTATGTTGAGAACATTTTTACTTTCTCTACACGATTCATGTACATGGTATATACAGAAGGTATTGCATTCCACTCATAATTTTGATACGGAGATTTCACCGGAAATCCACGTTTTAGGATCCCCTGTATCCAAAAAGAAAACAATTTTAGAGAAAGGTCCGTGTGTTTGAAAAATCCCCAACCCAAAATACCCTTTACATGGAAAAAATTTCAATTATTTTGATTTTCTTACAAATGCCTAACGCTTTTAACTAAAATAAAGATACTTAAATGACAACTAAAATGTTTATGTTGAAATGGACTCTAAATACTTCTATAACTGGTAAACCGTAAGAGATAGAAGGGAAGTTACTACACACCAAATATAGATCTCTATAAAACAGACAATTTATTTCGTATACCTTTTTTTTTCGTGGAATTGGCCATTTCTGAGACATTCCTTGTTATTTACTTCAGATTAATATTTTTTTCACACAGATATTTGTAAACCTCTGGCCATGCATAGAAACGAATTTCAACTACGTGGCAACCAACTTTCAAAATATTTGACAAGACTTTAGCCTAGTGTATTCCCTTATTTCCCTTCTACTTACAAGGAAGCAAGTAATAAGATCATTTCTGCTAATATTTATCTCGGTTATCATAAAGTAGTTAAAGAATAAGCTGTTTGTTAATATTTTGTTACTGAAATGTAGAGAATGTCATGTGAATCCAACACATCAGATTTTTTATGGATGTCTTTGACAATGTAAACTTTTATGAAAAGTTCCATAAATAAGAAAATTGGACATTATTGTGGTCCACGAATCAAAACCATAAAAAGAATACACTAAATCCAAAATTAAGGAGTATGCAACGTAAAAATTCGGGCTCTAATAATCCCATAATAAAACACATTGAAATATTTTCGACCACTCTGTTTTTATCTGTTTGAAATAAACAACAACACAATCTAAGTGTATGCACTGTGAAGTTGTCACGTGACTTCATAAATGTATAACAACGTGATCGGTATGAAAACGAAGAATATTTAGAAGCAGAATACAAAATACAACATATTCACAAAGTTATGTTAAATATATTCTTACTTTCTCTACACGTACCATGTTCTCTACACCACTTACTGTATAGAGAAGGTATTTCATTTCACTCAAAAACTCGATACGGAGATTTCACCGGAAGTAGACTTTTATGGTCCCCTGTATTCTAAAAGAAAGCAATTTTAGAAAAAGGTCCGTATCCGTGAACTCCATAACTCAGAAACGAAAGATCAGTAAAATACAACTTGGTATTTAAGTTTGGTATCTTCAGGAATGTGACACGAAGATTTTGAGAATTATCTCCCCACCCCAAAGTACCCTTTACATGGAAAAATTTTCGAAATTTTTGAATTTATCAAAAATGGCTCTAACAGTTTTGACTAAGAAACCGTATATCAAAGATACTTACATGACAAATAAAACACATATCTTGAACGTTTTGGGAATAGCCTTTAAACATCTCTTTATTCTGGATGAATGTTGCGTAACTGGTAAACCGTAAGAGACAGACAAAAACTTACTACTCCAATATATATATCGTTGAAACAAACTTGTTACATACGTTTTTTTTCGTAGAATTGGCCGTTTCCGAGATATTCTTTGTTATTTGTTTCGGATTTAGAATATACTTTCGTCACATTGGTAATTGTAAACTTCTGGCCATACATAGAAACGGATTTCAACTACGTTGCAACCAGTTTTTAAAATATTTGACTATCACTTTAGCCTAGAGTAGTCACTTATGTCCCTTCTACTTACAAGGAAGCAAGTAATAAGACAGTTTCTGCTAGTGTTTAAGTTACAGAATAAGCTGTTTATTAATATTTTGTTACAGAAATGTAGAGAATGTCATGTGAATGCCACACATCAGATTTTTTATGGATATCTTTGAAGTGTAAACTTTTGTGAAAAGTTGTCACGTGTCTTCATAAAAGAAGAACAAGGTGTTCGATGTTCAGCGAAGACTGTTTAGAAGCAGAATACCAAATACAATATATCCCGGTATGACATAACAAACAAAGTTATGTTGAGGACATTTTTACGTCACTCGGAGGGAGAAGAAAGGGAGTATTCGTATAATGGTCGATGGACTTTCGTTCTGAAGTTGATTACTGCTTAATATAGGCAGGATAATGGAAGAGACCCTTCATCTCCAGCACCACATACCGGGATATTAATTTCTTGATATGGCAGCCACCGCCTCCCTTGGGAGAGATGCAGCAAAAATGGATTACGAACAGGAATATCTGCTTCTAATAAAAAGCTTTGCCAATCTCGTTTGTACAAAAAAGCAACAAAGATACACTATCAACGTTATGGACGTCATACATGAAATCTTTTTACCCTCTCTAGCCCATAGTGGATAGAGAATGTATTGTTTTCTACGCAAAAATTCGATACCGAGGTTTTACCGGAAATATATGTTTTGAGGTCCCTCAAGTCCGAAATAATTTTTTAGAAAAAGGGCCATGTTTGTGAGTTTGTGGACAGCATAGCTCAAAATGAAAAGTTAGTTAGATTTTCAAGAAAATTCCGCCACTCCCAACTACCCTTTGCATGGATCAGTTTTCGAAAATTTCCATCTTCTCAAAAATGGCTGTAACGGTTTTGATTAAAATACCTTATGTATAAGATATTTTTATGACAAACGAAATATATGTCTTGAATTTTCTGGAAACAGTCTCTGAAGACCTCTTTATTCTGGATGATTTTTATTGACTTTTGTGTAACTGGTAAACCGTAAAAGATAGACAAAAGCTTACTGCACAAAAAAATGTGGATTTCGATAAAACACACAGTCTATATCTAGCATATTTTTTCGTGGAGTTGACCGTTTTAGAGATATTCGTTGTTATTGATTTTAATTTTAAGCATGAAAAGCGGACCGAACCTCAGTTGTTTCACATAGAGAATAATTTGCAAATAAAACCAAATTTCAATTGCTTCTCAGAAATATGACTATTTCTAGTAATTTTTATCTAGATTAGATAGAAGAAGAATATTTTGTAAGAATAGTATTTGCAAGACAGCTATAGGAATGGAACACGTCAGATTATTTTTACTTTCTCTTTACACTATGTACATAGTGTATAGAGAAGGTATTGCACTCCACCAAAAATTCGATACCGAGATTTCACCGGAAATATATGTTTTAGGGTCCCCTTTATCTAAAAAAAGTATTTTCAGAAAAAGGTCCGTGTGTGTGTATCCGTGTGTCTGTGAACACGATAACTCAAAAACGAAAAGTCGGTAAAATACCAAACTTGGTATTTAAGTTTAGAATCTTCCAGAGAAGTGATTCGAAGATTTTGAGAAAAATCCCCCCACCCCAAACTACCCTTTGCATGGAAATTTTTTCGAGAATTTTGATTTTCTAAAAAATGGCTCTAACGATTTTGATTAAAATATCGTATATTAAAGATATTTATTTACCCGACAAATAAAATGTATATCTTGAATTTTCTGAGAATAGCCTCTGAAGACTATTCTGAGTGAATTTTCCAGAATTTTGTATAAATGCTAAACCGTAAGAAATAGACAAAAACGTACCACACAGAAAATGTAGAGCACACTAAAACACACAATTTATGCTGTATACATTTTTTCTTGGAGTTGATTGTTTTTGAGATATTCCTTGTTTTTGTTTTCAGAGTCGTAAATCTGCACTTTCCTCATACAGGAATTTGTCAACTCATGTCCATACAAAGAAAGGAATTCAGTTACATAGTAACCAGCTTTTGACTATCGCTTTAACCTATGGTGCTCCCTTATTTCGCTTCTACTTACAAGGAAGAAAGTAATAAGAATATTTCTGCTAATGTTTTACTGATTAGCATGAAGTAAATAGAAACATATGCTTCTTAAGAATAATTTGTTGCCGGGATATAGAGAAAGTAATGTGAATTGTACACGTCAGGTTATTTTTTTCATTGCCTTACTGTTACAGACATTAGGAAATGTGGTGGTATCGATTTTGATATCGAGATACGAGATAGCAATGTTTACACATAGAAGTATATGTGACAATATAGATAATACATAAACTACATCAGCATGTCACAATTGCATTATGGGTAATGCATATGTCGCAATGAGAGGAGAGTAGGAAGTATATGGGATGGGGTACGGCTGCGCGAAGGAGTAGAGAGGGAGAGAGAGAACTCTCGCCTGAAAGCAACCCCTCCATCTCTTAAAGTGATTGGGTTGAGTGCCCTATTGTAATCATCCATACAAGACAATCCCATTATAACAGGATTCAGAGCCTAGTGCACCCTCTGTCTCGCTCCCACTCGGCCGTTTCCGCCTTTGTTCGCAATACTTCGGCATCATCCGCGCTCCTTCACTTGACCTAATGTACCGGCATTTTATTCCACAATATAATTTAGGACATTAACGCTTTTACTTTGTCTATCGGTTTTAGTAATCATTAGTGACAAGCAAACTGTAAAATGTAATTTTATAACAGTTTTTGTATTTATTTCTTTTTTAGTTTCTCAAACACGTGCTATGTACATGGTGTATAGACAAGGTATTGTATTCCACCCAAAAAATCGATACCGGGTTATCCCGAAAGGACATGTTTTGAGACACCTGATTAAAAAATTAGAAAAAGGTCCGTGTGTAGGCAGCATAGCTCAAAAATGAAAAGTTAGTTAAATGTCAAACAAGGCATTCAGAGTCTTTCAAGGATGCGACACGAATATTTAAAAGAAATTCCCCCACCCCCAATTTTCCTTTATATGGAATATTTTTCTATTGATTTTCTCAAACATAGCTCTAACGATTTTGATGAAAATCTCTTATATTTAAAATATTTACATGACAATCAATATGTATATCTTGAATTTTCTGGGAATAGCCTCTGAAGACTACTTTATTCTGGAGGAAGTTTGTATAACTGCTAAACCGTAAGAAATGGACAAAAACCTACCACACAAAAAATGTAGAGCACATTAAAACACACAATTTATGTTATACGATTTTTTTTCGAGGAGTTTATCATTTTTGAGATATTCCTTGTTTTTGGTTTCCGCTTTGAAAAACGTATACTTTTCTCATACAGTAATTTGTCAACTCGTGTCCATACAAACAAAGGAACTTCAGTCACCTAGTAATCAGCTTTTGACCTCACTTTAACCTATGATACTCCCATATTTCGCTTCTACTTACAAGGAAGTAAGCTATAAGACTGTTTCTGCTAATTTTTTCTCAATTAGCTTGAAATAAGTAGAAGAATAAGCTTTTTAACAATAATTTGTTACACAGAAGTAGAGAAAGTCATGTGAATGGAACACATATGATTTTTTTATTATTATTACTTTCATTTTTATTATTAATATTTATATATTCATACTTTATATTTTATTTTCAGTCCTGAGGGGTCATCGTGTGAACCAAATCCCGCAACAAACATTTGTAGCATCGGAAATAAAAGGTTCAGAACATCCCCACAGTTCAGCATATGTTCCCAGTATATTTTCAGATGTGTACAAAAAGATTTAGACCCTTTGAAAGATCACTTTTAATCAAATGCATGCACTTTATAGGCAGAAAACCACAAATAGTACCTACATCGCACATGGCTTCCGCTTCTAACTATCCTCATGACACGCAGCGGCGCCACCAGTACGAGTTTCTGGTCCGTGCACGGTGCGTATACACAAAGCCCTCTTTACTTATGGCAATAACTGAACCAAGATAGTGAAGTGTTAACAGCAAGTGTTTAGCTAATACTATATTGCGAACTAAGAACCGTAAGTTATACTTATCAGGTCGAGAATGTATATTGGGAATACGAGTCTATCCAAGCATTTGAGATCTGATAAGTAACTTACAGCTCGTGGTTAGCCAATTACTTTTTGAAACACTTGAAAAAACTATAAAAAAAAATCTGATGTGTTACACTCACATAACTTTCTCTAACTGCTCACACACGGACCTTTTATACATATGAGGCTAGATTTGAGGTGAAAAGTCGGTTAAATACTAAATGTGATATTTAAGTACAGCGTTTTTCAAGGATGCACATGCAGTGTTTTAAAAATGTAAATGGCATGTTATTTATAGACGCTCTTTAATGACTGTGGTTCTCAGCGTCCCATTCTACACTGGGCGTAAAAGATCGCTTTAATTTTGCTCAGAGGCCTCTTTATCTGGCTTTAGGTTCTTTTACGTGCCATAAATCTGCGATATGGGACCAACGGCTTTACTTCCCTCCCGAAAGAAGCCATGCTAAGGATTTTTACGCCCGAAAAAATCCATCGTCCTCCTCCGGGTTTGAACCCACGACCTTGGGTATATGAAGTGGTAACAATTATACTTCGGAGGGCGACTGCAGTGGTTCAAGAAAATACACTCACCCCGAATATATTTTCCTTGCTAGATACGGAACTTAATTTCCAATTTTGGTATTTAACGGACTTTTCGTTTTTGAGCTATGCTGCACACACACACACACACACACACACACACACACACACACTGATAGACTTACAAGGATACCTTCTCTATACACTAAGTGCATAGTGCGCGTAGAGAAAGTAGGATAGATAGCATAGCCCCTGAAAGAAGAAAGCCCCTAACAGTATCATCCGCATTACAGTGCTGATGAAGAAGTTGCCTACCTAACAGGAACGCGCTGAGGATAATCGCGTCCGATGGGCTCAATGATCCATCAGGCATAAGAATGCTTTTCATCATTTTTACTTTCTCTAGCCCCATATGTATAATGTACATAGGGATAGAGAAGGTATTGTAATGCACCCAAAAATTCGATACCGAGATTTCACCGGAAATATATGTTTTGGGGTCCCCTCAGTCCGAAAAAAGTATTTATAAAAAAAAGTCGGTGTGTGTGTGTCTGTGGACAGCATAGCCCCAAAACGAATAGACCGTTAAATAACAAACTTGGAATTTAGGTTTAGTATCTTCCAGGGATACAACACGAAGATTTTCAAAAAAATCCCACCACCAGAAACTACCCTTTACATGGAAAAAAATTAGAAAATTTTGATTTTCTTAAAAATGGCTCTAACAATTTTGATTAATAGCCCGTATATTAGAGCTATTTATGTCCGAAATAAAATGTATATCTCGATTTTTTTGGGAATAGCCTCTCAAGATCTCTATATCTGGATGAATGTTGCTTAACTGCTACAGCGTAAGAGACAGAAAAAAAAAACTCACTACACAAAAAATGTACATCACGAAAAAACACACAATTTATGTCCATTACGTTTTTGTTTTGGAGGTAACCGTTTCCGAGATATTCCTTGTTATTGGATTCAATTGTGAAGTACTTATACTTTTCTCAGGCAGGAAGTGTCCATTTTTCTTTTGTTCTACTCCTGGCCAAGCAAAGAAATTATTTGCAATGACAATAGCATAACGATAGTTTTTTTAAACATTTGACAATCACTTCAGAATATCGCATTCCCTTATACTCTCCTACTTATAAGGAGCTAAGTAATAATAACATTCTGCTAACATTTATCTCGATTAGCATTGTGTACAAACAAGAATAATCTTTTGTAGGAGGTTTGAAGAGTAGCTAGAGAAAGTCATGTGAGTGTAACACATCAGATTTTTTCCGTAGTGTTTAACGCCCGCTTTTACTGCTCTGGCACCGCAGGCGATGACACTGATGATACATGAAGATGGAGCTCCGGTGGAATGTAATGGCGGGGGAAACCGGAGAACCCGTGAAAACCCGCCCCTGCGCCGCTTTGTCCACCACAAATCTCACATGCGGTCACTTGGGATCGTCTAGGTGAGAGGCGGGTGGTCTGACCTTTAGCATTCTGTAAAAAATATAGATCTCGTTAAATTACACTATTTATGACAAATACTTTGTGGTGTTAATCTTTCATAAATATTCCTTGTTATTAGTTGCATTTTTAAATTATTTAAACTTTTCTCAATCGGGAGGTCAACTTCGTTTCATATATCTTGTTTTACTCCCGGACATACGAAAGAGAACCGAATTTCAATTGTTTGACATAGCGTCTGCTATTAAAGTATTTGACTATAGCTTTAATGTTATGTAATGTTAGAGAACAGCAGCAACAGACATATTAATATAATTTCAGTTGATTAAACTCCTCCAAAGGAACCATTATTCATCCTACTGTCCAAATTGAAACTTACGAGAGCCAAGCTCAGAATGTTAATGAAGAAATTAAATCTACGAGTGTGAACCAAATATTCCAAACTATAAAATCAAATACAAAATTTCCGTTTTCAAATGATTGGCGTAATTATTGGTGCTGGAAATTTGCTATTGGAAACAAAATCATTCTAAGTATAGCTCCTACTATGGTACTGAAAGGTTCTGTATGAATTTTAAAATATCCTTTGTACGGTTGATTTTATGTATTCACACAATGTACATTTTACTTCCTCTACACGTACTATATACATAGTGTACAGAGAAGGTATTACACTCCACACAAAAATTCAATACCGAGATTTCACCGGAAATACACGTTTTAGTGCCCCTGTGCCTTTGAACATGATAACTCAAAAACGAAAATTCGATAAAATATCAAACTTGATATTTAAGTTAAGTATCTTACAGGGATGCGACACGAAGATTTTGAGAAAAATCCTGCACCCCAAACTACCCTTTACATGGAAAAAAATTTAGATTTTTTCTTCTTTCTCTGATGGCTCTAAAGATTTTGTTTAAAACACCGCATACAAAATATATTAATATAGCAAATAAAATGCATATCTTGAACTTTCTGGGAATAGCCTCTGAAGACCTCTTTATTCTGAATGGATTTTGCTAAATTTTGCGTAACTGCTAAACAAAAAGTTACTACACAAATAATGTAGATCACGTTAAAACACACAATTTAGGTCATAATAATTTTTTCGTTGAACTGACCACATCTGAGATATTCCTTGTTATTTGTTTCAGATGTAACTTTTTTTCACACGGGAAGTTGTAATCTCCTGGCCTTGCACAGAAACGTATTTCAACCACATGGCAACCAGCTTTCAAACGATTTGGCTATCGCTTTGGCCTAATATACTCCCTTATTTTCCTTCTCTTACAAGAAAGCAAGTAATAAGACAATTTGTGCTAATGTTTATCTCGATTATCATAAAGTAGATAGAAGAATATGGTTTTTAACAATAATTACGCGATGTAGAGAAACCCATGCGAGTGGAACACTTCAGATTTTTCTGTATGTTCTTCCTGGATTTATTACATTGTTTAATATCCTTTATATTACAATTTTGTACTTTGTTTCTTATCTGTAATTATGTTTTCCCCCCTAGACATTTCTTGTTACTGGTTTCAGTTCTAAGCTATCTACTTAAACTTTTCTCAAATGGGATGGCATCTTTTTTTTCCGTCTCTCTTTTGCTTAATCCAAAGGGAGTGGAATATCAATTATTTCACATAGCGACCGGCTTTTAAAAATTTTGACTATCGCTTTATCCTAATATATTCCCTTACTTTCCTTCTACTTACAAGAAAGTAATAAGACCATTTCAGCTAATCTTTATCAAGGTTCGCGTAATGTAAATTAAAGAACAGTCTGTTATAAGAAGAGTTTTTTATTTGTTTTGCGCAACAGCTATAGAAAGTCATATGAGTGCAACTTATCAACTTTTTTTTTAATTATGCTGTCCACAATCATAAACACAATTACACAAACATATGATTTTAAATATGCTTATTTTTTATTTAAAGTGTCTCAAAATATGTTCCTGGTAAAATCTCGGTATAGAACTTTTGGTTGGAATACAATACATACGTGCAGGAGAAAGTAAAAGTTACTCACCTATACTTATTGATATCTGGAAGATTGTCTGGGGGGGGTGCATAAGGAAGTTAGATGTTCCCCCGACGTTGCGTGAATATCAGAGATCTTTCATCTATTATTAAATGGAATAGTGTTTTATTTATGGATGCTCTTTAACTGCTGTGCTTCTCAGCGTCCCATTCTATACTGGGCAAGAAAGATCACTTAATTTTGCTCAAAGGCCTTTCTATTAGGTTTGAGGTTCTTTTACGTGCCGTAAATCAGCTTTACTTCCCTTCCGAAGGAAGCCATGCTAAGGATTTTTAATCCCGAAAAAATCGATCGTCCTTCACTGGGTTTGAACCCACGACCTTGGGTATATGAAGTCAGCATGGTAACCATTACACCACGTAGGGCGACTCATCCGTTATTAGAAACAGTCGGGACTGTAATATATTATAATTACAAAGAGTGAAGTGATGGATTCACCATAAAAGACCTGTAGATTATTCTTCAGTAATAGTTAATTTTCTGTGGAAGATAGATAATTAATATGCCAGTCGGTTTTAAAAGTCAATAACTCAGCAATACAGTTAGTATTATTGTAAGAGATACAGTATGGATGTTGTGGACATACACTACATATAAAGAACGCAGTGTAGCAACGTCAGTGGCAGAGTGAGAAGTTGACCGGAAGTACTTTAGAGATTCTACTTGAGAGAGAGAGAGAGAGATTAGTTACACTCTGCAAGATTCCAAATAACCGAGGTCATCATCTTGTCTGCAGATTTCACCAACTTTGCCTTTTGGAGTCGGTTCATCTTTAAAACCCACTGTTTCGACTGTACTTTTGTCTCTGGAGTGTAGTAGTGTATCCATGTTTCATCCACATTAAGTATTGACGCAGATACTCGTCAGGATTGCGACGAAAAAGTGCCAAACCAGTTTTCGAATCGATCACAATATTGCGTTTATTCTACGTTGAGAACAAACGCGGCACCCATCTTGCCGGGACCCTTTCAGACCTAACTTTTGGTGATGATAAGCCTGTGATCTACTATTTCGCGAAATTTGATACGTCGATCACTCCAAACCATATCCTGTATTTTGTCAATCATTTCGGAGGAAGTTACTTGTACTGGACGTCCGGAACGATGTTCATCATGTGTGGATATACGGCCATGTTTAAATTCATTTATCCAATTGTAAATGTTGCAAACTTCATCCAACTCGGCTTTCATCTCTTTCAGTGCTAAGCCTTTTAAATAGAAGTATTTACTACCGCACAAAACTCGTATTCTTCCCCATCATTCTAAATAACCACAAGCTAATTCAATCGCCTATAGCAACAAAACCACATGGCTGATAGAGATCAAACTTAAAACTATCGAGTAACAGAAGACGGTTAGTAAACACAAACTTTTTTCTAAGCTAGGAGTTTACTTTGTTGGATTTTCTAAGGACTTATTGAACGCCCTAGTAAGTTAAACTTCGATGGAAAAATGGAAATGGCCTGTTATTTATGGACGCTCTTTAACTGCTTTGGTTCTCAACGTCCCATTCTATATTGGGCGTGAAAGATCCCTTAATTTTGCTCAGAGGCCTCTCTTATCAGGCTTGAGGTTCTTTTACGTGCCGTAAATCTACGACATGGGACCCACAGCTTTACTTTCCTTCCGAAGGAAGCCATGCTAAGGATTTTTACGCTCGAAAAAAACCATTGTCCTCTGCCAGGTTTGAACCCGCGACCTTGGGTATATGAAGTTAGCATGGTAACCATTACACCACGGAGGGCGACAAAAAAACTTTGATGGGAGATAGATAATATGCCAGTCGAGTTTTACAGTTGGCTAACTGTAAGTCCAATAAGCAAAGGGATAGAATTGAAGTTGTGGAAATACACTACCTGTAAAGAACGCAGTGCAGAGTGAGAAGTTGACCGGCAGTACCATTAGAGACGCTGCGTGAGTGAGAGAGAGAGAGGGAGAGAGAGAGAGAGATACTAGTTTCAACGTGCAAGATCCCAAAAAACCGAGGCTTTTCTGGATTTGGAGTGTAGTAGTGTATTCATGTTTCAATCACAGATATGTATTGACGCAGAAACTTGTGAGCATTGCGACGGAAAAGTGCCAAACCAGCTTCCAAATCCATCACACGATTGCGTTTATATTCCATTGAGGGCAAACGCGGCACCCATCTTACTGAAACCTCTGTCAGACCTAGTTTTTGGTGTAAAATTGAGAACACTGTACCTTGTAATATGCCTACTATTTCACGAACTTTGATTCGTCGATCACTCAAACCCAAATCCTGGATTTTGTCAATCATTTCGGAGGAAGTCACTGCTACTGGACGTCCGGAACGATGCTCATCATTTGTTTAAATCCAATGTAAATTGTTGCAATCACAGGAGCAGATGTGCCATGAAGTTGATCCAACTCGACTTTTATCTCTTACAGTATTAAGTCTTTTAAATAGAAGTGTTTAATCACGGTACAAAACTCGTTTTTTAACCTCCCATTTTTCTAAATAAGCACAAGTTTATTCAATCGCCTATGGCAACAAAACCACGTGATGGATATATATGAAACTTAAACTGGCTTTGCATAAGAGACGGCTGTTACGAAATACGAACCTTTTTCTAAACTATGAGTATAATTTATTGGATTTTCTAAGGATTTATTGAACGCCCTAGTAGGATAAACTTCGATGGGAGATAGATGACATACTATGGATGCTGTGGACATGCACTCCCTGTAAAGAACGCAGTGCAGCAACGTCAGTGGCAGAGTGAGAAGTTGACCGGCAGTACCATTAGAGACGCCGCGTGAGAGAGCCTAGTTACACTGTGCAAGATCCTTCTCCATTTTTTTAACCACTGGGGAGCAAGACAGAGAAAGGCGACTATGGACCAGTCTCACCAAACATCATCCTTCTCTTTCTCTTCCTCCACCAAAATGAAAATAAATCCTTTTGCTAATAGACTGCTACATGAATTTGCTATTATTTTCAAGGAAGAATGATATATATGGTAAACAGAATCTGAGAATGCACTCTCCATGTTGCTTGTCGGGGTACTGAGTAAAGTGGATGGGTGCGGCGGAGAGGGAGGGGGACGAAAGAAGGACGGGGAAAAGTTAGTGGCGAAGGTGGAGGTGAAGCAGGAGACCGAGAGAAAGAGAGCGAAACGCAAAAAGCTAGCGTCTAAATTTGATATAGCCTGCATTATGGCTGATGAGGTAGCCGTAACGAGGATAAAGTGACATTGAAACAAAGTGAAGGAAGAAGAGGGGATGGGGCGAAGCGCCGCTGTGGGAGAAGGGGTAAGAGACAGATCATGTACCACATTAATACCCTGACATCCTGCGAATTGATAAAAATATGTATATATATTAATTTTCGAAAACTTCTCTCTCGCCGCGTGCAGGAAATGAAATTGAATGAATGAGGGAATCGCGTTATGCTTTTAACCCCCGATGGCTGCGCGCTGGGCGCGTGTGCAATAATTAATGTTGGCTGTTAGTGCCCAAATGGCAGAGTGCAGGTATGGCATCAAAACAAACATTCTGGGAAACTTGCCACATGTCGGTCACAGGATCGTATCAAAAACGTGATGGGTTCCATTCGCATGACCTCCGTAACAAATTATTGTTAAAAAGCTTATGCTTCTACTTACTTCATGCTAATCGAGAAAAAATTAGCGGAAATCGTGTTATTACTTGCTTCCTTGTAAGTAGAAGGGAAATAAAGCAATACCATTGGCTAAATTACGAGGGTCGTTTTATTTTCAACCTCCGATAGTTCATAGAAAACAATTATTTTATTACTAGAAGTTTTTGTACACTTGTGGTTACCTTTCAGCACAATCATCGAAAAGATTGAGACATTTATCGTACCTGTGCACAAGCTTTGCAATACCCGCTTCAAAAAATGTTGTCGCCAAAGATTTCAAAAAAGCATTGACGATCTTCGTACTTTACGTTTGCGGAGAGCCATTCAAAACAAACGAAGAGGAATGCTGACTTGAGGAATGGTGTTGATCCATGACAACGCTCGTCCACACAACCCATCGGCCCCTTGAACAATTTCAATGGGACAGGGCAGCACTTTTAAACCAACGAAGATTTGACTGTCGGTTTAACCTAGTGCATTCCCTTATTTCCCTTCTACTTACAAGAAAGGAAGTAGTAAGACAATTTCTGCTAATGGTTACCTCGATTATCACAAGTACATAGAAGAATAAGCTTTTTAACAATTTGTTAGAGCGATGTAGAGAATGTCATGTGAATGGAACACATCAAATTTTACTTCTACTGTTTAATATGTGGTACATATGTAGAGAAGGTGTTGTATTTCACCAAAGGATTCAATACCGAGATTTCACCGGAAATACATGTTCTACACTCCTCTGAATTAAAAAAAAAAAAGCTCACATGATCTATTCACATGGCTTTCTCTACGTCTGGTATGCAGGTAAAAAAGGTATAGCACTGCAACCAAAAATTCAATATCGAGGGGGGGGGGCTCCTGTACCCAAAAAATGTACTTTTAGAAAAAAAAGGTCCATGGTGTTTTTTGTGTATGTGTCTGTGAGCACAACTCAAAAACAAATATTCGGTAAAATACCAAACGTGGTCATTCATTTTAGTATGTTTCAAAAGTGCGACACCAAGATTTTCAACAAAATCTTCCCATCACCGAATACCATTTACATGGAAGAATTTTCGAAATGTTTGATTTTCTGAAAAATGGCTAAAAATTTGAATTAAAATATCTTATGCTAAGGATATTTATATTAAAAATAAAATTTATATCTTGAATTTTCGGGGAATAGCCTCTAAAGACATATTTATCCCGGATGAATTTTGCATAACTGGTAAACCGTAAGAAGTAGACAAAAACTTATTTAGCAAAACATGTAGATCTTGTTAAAATACACACTTTATGTCACATAACTGTTTTTCTTTGTTATTGGTTTCCGTTAAAAGATTAACTTTTCTCATACAGGAATTTATCAACTTCTGGCAATGCATAGCAACCAGTTTTTAAAACATTTGACTGTCGATTTGGCTTAGTGAACTTCCTTATTTCCCTTCTACGTACACGAAATTAAATAATAAGATCATTTCTGCTCATGTTAATCTCGATTAGCATGAAGTAGATAGAAGAATACATTTTTTAACAATAATTTGGTACAGAGATATAGAAAAATCTATGTGAATTGAAGACAGAATTTTTATTCGTGAGACCGAGTGACAGCTTGGCTTTATAATATAATGTTTTATTTTACTCAATTCAGGCAAAAAATAACATTTTTAGCGGTAAAAGGCAGCAAAAATGTCATTATTTCAAAATCACTGTGTAACTCTCACTCAGAAGACAAATTAGCTCGAGGCAAACAGCGAACGACAGCAAATGTTCACAGATTGAACAACTTCCCATTGCAATTTTATCAAAGACACGTTTTTGGTATAGTCATTATCGGGGTTTTACAACCTTACAAAAATATGATTATGATATAAATTGTGTGATTTAAGGAAAGCTACGTTTTATAGTAAATATTTGTCTATTCCTTGCAATTTACTAGTTATACAAAATTAAAAAAAAAATCATCCAGAATAAATAGATTTTCAGTGTCTATTCCCAGAAAATTCAAGATGTATTTTTTCACGTAATGTGTTTAATAAACCATATGTTAATCAAAATCGTCAGATCCATTTTTGAGAAAATGAAAGTTTTATAAATTCTTTTCATGTAACACAAGCACTGGTGATACTAGAAAAAAATCATCCCATCAATTTTCTTTTTTACTATTTTTATCCATGCATAAAAATTTTTCAAGCTTCTTTTTCGAAAACTGCAACGTGAGGAACAATTTAAAGTTTTGAAAATGTTTCTATGTAAGTCTTAGAATGTCATAACCTCCTGCAGAAATGTTTAAACCAATAGTATCTATCAACTCTCACGGACTGTTTAAACAAATTCCGAGGAATATATAAAGCAAAGAAAAACTGCAAGTCATTTGGTCCGAGTCAAGCTGCACTCTGCCGCCAAAACAGTCTCTATTTCACGGTCAGAAATATACTGTTGGTGGGGTGTGGGGGGGGGGGGGCGCGCCGGGTGCTCTATCTCGTCTTAGGATGGGGAGGGCCCAGGTTAAATAATCGGTGGTACTGCATGCCTGGCAGATGACGGGGCAGGTAGAAGCACCCGCTGTTAGACCTGTTTTGTTATTACTGCGTATTATTGTATTTTCAACTTGAAATAGACACATTTAAGCCCAAATGTTATTGGTCAGAACCAAATTTCGGATTTTTATCAATTTTTTACCAGGGTGAAAAGGCTAAAGCACTACACGCACTTGCAGTCATCCATTTAAATCGTCACGTGATACGGCTTAAAGTGTTGCATGGTAATAAAAACAACAGGAAATTGAACTACAACCATTACATTATTTAATTAGGCACTTTTTTCATCTTTTGCACTTTTTTTTCTACGATTTTTGGTGATGCATGCCCTTAAGATAAACTTTTCTCATACAGGAATTTATCAAATTCTGGCAATGCAAAGAATCAAAACTCAATCCCATAGCAACAAGCTTTTAAAACATTTGACTGTCGATTTAGACCAATGTACTTCCTTATTTCCCTTCTACGTTCATTTCTGCAAAGGTTTATATCGATTAGCATTTTCTAGATAGAAGAATAAGCTTTTCAACAATAATTTGTTACACAGATGTTGAGAAATCTTTGTGAATTGAAAACAGAATTTTTATTTGCGTGATCGCGGGGACAGCTTGGGTTGGCTTTATAGTTTAATGTTTTATTTTACTCAATGCAGACAAAAAATAAAAGGCAACGAAAATGTCATTATTTCAAAATCACTGTGCAACTCTCACTCAGGAGACAAATTAGCTCGAGGCAAACAGCAAATGTTCACAGACTGAACAACTTCCCATTGCAATTTTATCAAAGACACGTTTTATCACGGATTTTCAAGCCTTAAATTCATTTCTACCAACCTTCGTTACTATTGCAATAAACGATCTGGAAATAAAACTGTTCCCATTTTAACGCTGTGGCTATACATTTTGTTACTTTCTCTACACATACCATGTACATAGCGTATAGAGAAGGTATAGTATTGCACCCAAAAATTCGATACCAATATAATTCACTGCAAATATATCTTCTGGGTCACCCCGAATCCAGAAAAAGCATTTTTAGAAAAATGACCTTGTGTATTTAAGTTTATCTTCCAAGGATGCGACATGAAGATTTTCAAGAAAATTCCCCACCCCAACTACCCTTTAGAGGGAAACTTTTTTGAAATTTTTTATTTTCTCAAACGATTTTGATTAAAATGTCGTATATTAAAGATATTAACATGAAAAATAAAACGTATCACTTTTTTCGAAAAGTTTGATTTATGGCTCTAACGATTTTGATTAAAATATCGTATATTAAAGATATTTACCTGACAAATAAAATGTATATCTTGAATTTTCTGGGAATAGCCTCTGAAGACTATTTTATTCTGGGTCAATTTTACGGAATTTTGCATAACTGTTAAACCGTAAGAGATGGACAAAAACTTACCACACAATAAATATAGAGCACTTTAAAACATACAGTTTATGTTACATACATTTTTTACGTGGAGTTGATTGTTTTTGAGTCATTCGTTGTTTTTGGTTTCAGCTATAAAAAACTTATACTTTTCTCATACAGGACTTTGTGAACTCCTGTCCATACAAAGGAACTTCAGTCACATAGCAACCAGCTCTTCGCTTTCACTTTAACCTATGGTACTCCCTTAATTCGCTTCTATTTACAAGGAAGCAAGTAATAAGTCTATTTCTGCTAATTTTTTCTCGATTAGCAGGAAGTAAATAGAATCATAGGCTTTTT
The DNA here is from genome assembly GCA_030762935.1 of Hymenopus coronatus. NCBI lineage: Eukaryota > Metazoa > Arthropoda > Insecta > Mantodea > Hymenopodidae > Hymenopus > Hymenopus coronatus. Next base: position 15,192,825 of record CM060894.1, read on the forward strand.
AAGAATAATTTATTGCAGAGTTGTAGGGAGAAGCATGTGAATGGAACACATCAGATTTTTAAGTTAAATAATTATATTTGAGAATACATTGCAAAACTATATAATCCATAAAAGTGGTTGCTAATAGTTACCACAGGGCAATCTATTCTACAAACTATCTTCTTACAAAAGTTATTCGTCTTCCTACACCATTTTAGGTGTAAGATAATGTAACTTTGTAAATAAAGTTTTGTGTTGATAACTTTCGTTATTGTTTAGGTATACCAAATTTTCTGTTACTTTCTGGATCGCTCTCGTAGTTCACTGCGTATGACAGTAAACTAATAGAAGTTCAAAAGAGAAATGAATTTATTGGCAGTAAAAAACTGGACAGTCAGAAAATCTGCTGAAGCTCAAAGTTTCAATTTCGTCATTGTTTCTGTCTGGAGCTGCCTGAACGTTTACAGCTGTGTTCGAGATGAACGCACACCTAATGGACATCGACGCATTAGGTAAATTATTTGTTAGAAAAAAGAAATACGTCACCAATTTTAGTCATCAAGTCATAATCCACAGTCAGCCTATCCAGCATTTGTCAAGGTTTACTGGATAATTGACGCCTGATATACTGACGGAATATTTCAGCATAGGGATGTGATATAATGACCACTGGTTAACAACAATATTGTACCATAAACATAATCTCCAACTCTATGTAGAGGCAGCTCCACTAATAGAGACTGAAGCCATCAAAATGATCTCAGGGTTTTCAAACGTAATTCATCCTTTCCACTATTTTTACTTTCTCTACATGTAATGTGTACGTAGTGTACAGAGAAGGTATTGTAATGCACGTTAACATACATTACCGAGATATAACTGGAAATACATGTTTTGTGTAAGTATAAATGACGTGTTGTTTATAGACGCTCTTTAACTACTGTGGTTCTCAGCGTCCCACTCTAAATTGGGCGTGAAAGACCGCTTAATTTTGCTCAGAGGCCTCTCTATCAGGCTTGAGGTTCTTTTACGTGCCGTAAATCTACGGCTTTACTTCCCTTCCTAAGGAAGCCATGCTAAGGATTTTTACACCCGAAAAAATCCATCGTCCTCCGCCGGGTTTGAACCCGCGACCTTGGGAATGTGAAGTTAGCATGATAACCATTACACCACGGAGGGCGACACATATTTTGGGTTCCCCTGAATCCAAATAAAAAAGAGACCTTAAATACCAAACTTAGTATTTAAGTTTGGTATCCTACAAGGATGCGACTCTGAAAGTCCCTCCCCCCCCGCCCAAAACTGCCCTTTACATGAAAGAGTTTTCGAAAATGATTTTTTTAAAAATGGCTCCAATGATTTTGATTAAAATACCTTAAGATTAAGGTATATATATGACAAACGAAATGTATATCTGGAATTTTCTGGGAATAACCTCTGAAGACATCTTCATTCTGGGTGACTTTTGCATAAGTGGCAAATCGTAAGAGATATGCAATATTTTAAAGCTGAAACCAATAACAGGGAATATCTTGGAAACGGTCAACCCTACAAAAATATGTATATGACATAAATGGTGTGTTTTAAGGAGTTCTACATGTTTAGTATAGCAAGTTTTTGTCTATCTCTTATGGTTTACCAGTTATCAGAAAATTTCATTCAAAATTAACAGTGCTTTAGAAATTATTACCACAAAATTCAAGATATACATTTTATTTGTAGTGTAAATATCTTAAATATATGGGATTTTAATCAAAATCGGTAGATCCATTTTTGAGAAAATTAGTTTTCGAATTTTTTCCTTGTAAAGGGGGGCTGGGGTTGGAGGGATTTTCATGAAAATCTTGGTGTCGCATCCTTGGAAGATACGGAACTTAAATATCAAGTTTGGTATGTAACGGACTTTTCGTTTCTGGGCTATGCTGCCCACAGGCGCGCGCGCGCACACACACACACACACACATGGAGATTTTTCTAAAAATGCTTTTTTTTTTAATTAATGGGGTCTGAGAACATGTATTTCTGGTGAATTCTCAGTGACAAATTTTGGGTGTAATACAATACTCTCTCTAGACACTATGTACATAGTACGTGTTGAGAAAGTAAATTGACCAACCTTGACATGCAAAGAGGTGTTCTTTCACCCAAATCGTCTATCACTTTCTGGATGGCCCTCGCGTCTCCACATGTCATTTTTTCGCCTGATCCTGAACATAACAAAGAAATTTGTCTACCAGTCTGGGAAATTCGGGGAATGGCCGATCCAAAGGGAACGGAGCTCGAGATATGTAACAACATTGGTGAACTAGTTTATCATAGGATGGCCATCTAGAAAGTAACATGATTTGGCATAACCAAATGATAATAAAAGCTATCAACACAAAACTTTATTTACAAAGTTGCAGTACCTTACTCTATTTCTCAACGTAATCCCTTTTCTGTCAAGACGTTTATTGTCACGTGGTAGCAGTTTTTCAGTGCAGATGTTATAATTTTGTACCATCAAAAAACTTATTCGAACTTTATAGGCAAATAATGCAAGTGTAAGATGATAATGCAACGAACAAATCTTCAGTGAGGAAATGGCGCATAGTTTACGAGTAATCAAGGAAGAACCAGCGTGGACAACAAAGATCAGAGTGGAAGTTCACCAATCTTTATGGAGGAGTTGAAAGCAAATTTCATAAAAGAATTCAGAAACACCGGCGTTTCTCTTTGGACACCGTACATTGCTTTTTGGTCGTCTTAGCGCGGTGATAGCGCGGATATTTGCCAAGCGGGAGACCTGGGTTCGATTCCCGGTACCGGCGTGGGGAACTTAATCCCACTGGGAGACCTGGCCTTGTGAAGTCCCTGGGTGCCAATTGAGGAGCTACTTGATTGAGAAGTAGCGGCTTCAGATCGAGAAGACCGCATTAACCGGCTGGGAGAGACTCGAGGCGCTGATCACGTCTCACCCTCCAGCACTGCATCCCATTCATGACGCCTTTAGGGCGAGATGGGGGCTGCAGCAGCCGGGCGGTAACTTACGGTCTCTTGTGGATTGTCGTGCCACGGAGCTACGTCTCAGCTGAAGACCTCAAAGTGACAGTGACATCTTGGTTCATATCTTTAGCGGTGGAAAAGTATAACATCTGCGTTGAAAAACAGGTAGCACGCGACAATAAATAACTTGATAGCAATGATGATTACGTTGAGAAATAGAGTAGGCTACTGTAACTTTGTAAATAAAGTTTTGTGTTGATAAATTTCGTTATTGTTTAGTTATGCCAATTTCTGGTTGGTCCTCGTATTTTCTGACGCCTTTGTGCTCCAATAAGACTTCTCCACGTAAATATCACAATTAAAGATATAAATGTGTACTTAGTTGCGCCTTGAATCCTGTAGCATTTATTGAATGTGACGGATGAAGCAAGTTAAACATTCAATTTGACAGCAATCAAAGCAGCGGTGAAGAAAGAGGGTTGTAAACGCGCCAAGAGAAGGGTGGGAAGAAGTAAAAATGAGAAATAATTTCCTCGTCCAACACGTAATTAAGTTTCACGCGGACGTCAAAGAAAAATTGGATGGGATTTTGAACGTCGAGAACTGAGGGATGTGGGGGGGGGGGGTTAGGATGAGTTTTCAACCAGAGGATAAAAATTACTGAGATATTCTTATCGGCAACGATAACTTTCACGCTAAACTTCTCATACCACCATTGGCATTAATATCATCATGTATTTTGTCTTTCTTGAAAATAATGTATAAGCTGCTCTTGAAACAATAAGTGATAAATATAATCTAAATTCTATGGCAGTCGATATCAAAAATACAGTACACCATTACAAAAAATCTTATGTGTTCCATTCACATGACTTTCTCTATATATCTGAAACAAATTATTGTTAAAAAGCCTATGCTTCTACTTACATCATGCTAATCGAGAAACAATTAGTAGAAATAGTCTTATTACTTGCTTCCTTGTAAGTAGAAGCGAAAATGAGAGTATCATAGGTTAAAGTGACTTCACAAGCTGGGTACTAGGTGACTGAAGTTCCTTTGTTTGTATGGACACGAGTTGACAAATTCCTGTATGAGAAAAGTAAACGTTTTCCAAAGCTGATACCAAAAACAAGGAATATCTAAAAAACGATCAACTCCTCGAAAATACTGTATATAACATAAATTGTGTGTTTTAATGTGCTCTACATTTTTTGTGTGTTAACTTTTTGTCCATCTCTTACGGTTTAGCAGTTATACAAAATTCTTCCAGAATAAAGTACTCTTCAGAGGCTATTCCCAGAAATTCAAGATATACATATTATCTGTCAGGTAAATGTCTTTAATATACGATATTTTAATCAAAATCGTTGGAGCCATTTTTGAGAAAATCAAAATTTTCGAAAAAAGTTCCATGTAAGGTTGGGGGTGGGGGATTTTCTTGAAAATCTTCGTGTCGCATCCTTGGAAGATACCAAACTTAAATACTAAGTTTGGTATTTAACGGTCTTTTCGTTTTTGAGCTATGCTGTCCACAGAGACACACACACATGGACTTTTTTCCAAAAATGCTTTTTTTTGGATTCAGGTGGACCCAAAACATGTATTTACGGTGAAATCTCGGTATCGAATTTTTGTGTGAAATACAATACCTTCTCCATACACTATGTACATAGTACGTGTAGAGAAAGTAAAAATCTGCTGTGTTCTATTCACATAACTTTCTGTACATCATGTAACAATTTCTTCTACCTACTTCATGGTAATTGAAAGAGACTTTAGCAGAAAGACTTTCTTGTAAATAGAGGGGAAATACACTAGGCTAAAGTGATAGTCAAACCTTCCAAATGGTTGTCATGTGGATGAAATTCGTTTCTTTGCATTGCCAAATTCCCGTTAAAGTATTTTAACACAGAAACCGGTAACAAGGAATATCTGAAAAACGATCAACTCCACGAAAAAATATATGTGATATGAATTGTGTATTTTAACAAAATCTACATTTTTGTGAAGCAAGTTTTTGTCTATCTCTCACGGTTTACAGTTCAGCAAAATTCATCCAGAATAATCAGGTCTACAGAAGCTATTCCCAGAAAGTTCAAGATATACATCTTATTTACGATGGAAATGGCTTTAATATATGGTATTTTAATCAAAATCGTAAGAGCCATTTTCAAGAATAACGAAATTTTATAAACATTTTTCATTTAAAGGGTATTTAGAGATAGGGGCATTTTCTTGAAAATCTTCGTGTCGTTTGGAAGATACCAAACTTAAATACCAATGCTTTTTGGGGGGGGATTCGGGAGGTGGTGCTAAAACATGTTATTTCCGGTGAAATCTGGTTTCGAAGTTTTGAGTGGAATACAATACCACTTCTAACCACTATGTACATTGTACATATGGGGCTAGAGAAAGTAAAAATTACAGAGATATTCTTATCGGGAACGATAACTTTCACGCTAAACTTCTCATATCAGCGTCATTTTACCTTTCTTGAAAATAAGATATGTAGAAAAACAGAGGAAATAAATTCTAATACATATACATAACAATTCTCTATGCGCTATTCTGCACATTACGCTGTAGAAATTATTAGGAAAAATGTGTAACTTGCTAAATTTTGGAACAAAACTCTCTTTTATTTACCTGAAAATGTTATTAAAAAACATGATACGTTCCATTCACATGAGCTTCTCTGGGTGTTCAACAAAAATCTATCCTTACTATTTACATTGTGTTAAACATTAACAAAAGTTATCTTACTACTTGCTACTTAAAATGGAAATAAGGGAATACATCAGGCTAAAGCGATAGTCAGATCTTTTAAAAGTCGATCAAAATGCGAACAATTGAAACACTTTGCATTTATAGAAAATCAAATGAAAGATGAAACGATAGGTGACCCCGTTTGAGAAGCTGCGTAGTTCAAAATTGAAGCCAACAACGAGGAATATCTCGGAAACGGATATATGGTATTTTACAAAATCGTTAGCATCATTTTTGAGAAAAGCAAGGTTTTCAAAAGTTTTTCCATGTAGTGGATAGTTTGGGTTGAGGGAGATTTTCTTGCAAATCATCGTGTCGTATCTTTGGAAGATACCAAACTTAAATAACAAGTTTGGTATTTAGCAGTCTTATAGTTTTTAACCTATGTTGGACACACAGCCGGAGCTTTTTCTAAAAATGTTTTTTTCGGAATCAGGGTGCCTGAAAATCTATATTTCCGAATTTTTGGGTGGAACACAATACTTCCTCTATAAACTAGGACAGCATAGTACGTGTTAAGTAATAAAATATATACCTGTGTTTTATGGTGGGTTCTGCACGATATATTGTACAGTATTTTTACTTTCTCTACATGTACTATAGTGTATAGAGAAGGTATTGTATTCCACCCAAAAATTCAATAGCGAGATTTCAGCGGAAATACATATTTTGGATCCCCCTAAAACCAAAAAAAGCAGTTTTAGAAAAATGTCCGTGTTTGTGTGTCTGTCTGTCTTTCTGTCAGTTTGTCTGTGTGTATGTGTGTGCTTGTGGGCAGCATAGCTCCAAAACGAAAAGACGTTAAATACCAAACTTGGTATCTAAGTTTGGTATCTTCCAAGGATGCGACACGAAGATTTTCAAGAAAATCCCCCACCCCTAACTACCCTTTACATGGACAAATTTTCGAAATTGTTTTTTTTTCTTAAAAATGGCTCTATCGATTTTGATTAAAATCCCACATATTAAAGCCATTTCTATCACAAATAAAACGTATATCTTGATTTTTTTTGGAAACAGCTTCTAAAGACCTGTTTATTCATGTTGAATTTTGCTTAATTTGACATAACTAGTAAACCGTAAGAGATAGATAAAAACTTACTATACGAAAATGCATATCTTGTTAAAATACTCAAATTATGTCATATACTTTTTTTTCGTAGAGGTTACCGTTTTTGAGGTATTCCTTGTCATTAGTTTAAGTTGTGACGTACTTGCACTTTTCTCCGATGGGAGTGTCCGTTTCTCTTTTTTTCTACTCCTGGTCAAGCAAAGAAGCGATTTATAATGACAATCGCATAACGACAGCTTTTAAAACATGTGACTATCACTTAAGCCTAGTGCATTCCCTTAGTTCCAGTCTACTTATAAGGAACTAAGTAATAAAATTCTGCTAATGTTTATCTCGATTAGCATGGTGTTGAAAGAAGAATCATCTTTTGTAAGAAGCTTGTTTGTAGAGTAGCTAGAGAAAGTAATGTGAGTGTAATACACCTTAAGTGGACATTTTCACCTGTATTGTACACGAAAAACTGAAAGAAATTTCAATATACAACACATTCGTACATGCGAACAACATAAACAACATAAAATCGGATTTTTTTTTTTTTTTAGTTTTATGTAAAATTTTAATTTTCTTAAGAACAGCTCGATGTATTGGAAACCTCGAAATATCGGGCCGCTACTGTAATGTTTTCTTATCAAATTTGTGCCTACGGGAGGGAAAACCGAAAGGCGGGTGTGTTTATTGCTTTCTCAACATGTACAACATGAAGGTTTGCATTCCACCCAAGAATACGATACTGAGATTTCAATAAAAAAGTCCGTGCTTGTCTGTCCAAGTGTATCAACACGATAACTGAAAAATGAACAGTCGGTAAAATACCAAACTTGGTATTTAAGTTTAGTATGTTCCAGGGATGCGACACGAAGATTTTGAGAAAAATCTCCCCACTCCAAACTACTCTATACATGGAACTTTTTTCGAAAACTTTGATTTTGCGATAGTATTTTAGAACGACGCAAATATTATTAGTTTAATCATTAGTTTATAATATTTAACATAGGAAATATATGCTCAGTGGAAAGCATTACCGTGGAGGGTAGAAAATCCCTTTTGTATTCCTCAAGGCTACGGGCTTTGTTGAAAATAACACACATATTAAAATTAGGGACATAAGTAACAGCCCTTAAGAGGAAGCTAGGTGCTTTCCCTTTGAAACTGGAGAAAGAGAATTTCGCATTGTAGAACAAGGTTGCGTGGGTGTAAAATAATGAAAAATCCCCAATAGTCACGTGATGACGCCACTTTACGCGCCCTTTTTCAGCCAATCAAAAAGTAGGGCAACACTCGGACCTTTTTACTTTCTCCGTACGCCTATGTACATAGTGTATAGAGAAAGTATTGCACTCCACCAAAAAATTCGATACCGAGATTTCACCAGAAATATATGTTTTAGGGTCCCCAATATCCAAAAAAAGCATTTTCATAAAAAGGTCCATGTGTGTGTATGTGTGTCCGTGTCTCTGTGAACACGATAACTCAAAAACGAAAAGCCGTTAAAATACCAAACTTGGTATTTAAGTTTAGTATCTTCCAGGGATGCGACAAGAAGGTTTTGAGAAAAATCCGCCCACCCCAAACTATCCTTTACATGGAACTTTTTTTGAAAATTTTGATTTTCTCAAAAATGGCTGTAACGATTTTGATTAAAATTTCACATATTAAACATATTTACCTGACAAATAAAATATATATCTTGAATTTTCTGGGAATAGCTTCTGAAGACCTGTGTATTCTGGACTAATTTTGCTTAATTTGGCATAACTAGTAAACCGTAAGAGATAGACAAAAACTTACTATACAAAAAATGTAGGCCTTGTTAAAATACACAATTTACGCCATATACATGTTTTTCATGGAGCGTACCGTTTTCGAGGTATTCATTGTTATTAGTTTCAGTTGTGAAGTACTTATACTTTTCTCAGACGGGATTGTCCATTTTTCTTTTGTTCTACTCCTGGCCAAGAAAAGAAGCGATTTGTAATGACAATCGCATAACGACAGCTTTTAAAACATTTGAGTATCGATTTAGCCTAGTGTATTCCCTTATTTTCTTCCTACTTATAAGGAACTAAGTAATAAGAATACCTCGATTAACAAGGTGCAGAAAGAAGAATAATCTTGTGTAAGAAGTTTGTAGAACGGCTAGTTAAAGTCATGTGAGTGTAACACATCAGATTTTTTATGTAAGTGATGTGAGGATAAGAAGTCGGGCACAACGCATAACACACAAGGCTCATAATGTACGACACATCATGTAGGAAATGGCGCGCCGTATATTGCAGAAAATCAGTGTTTTACAAATTAATCTGACGGGCAATCATTATCGTGAGTGGTATACGAACCGAGAAACTCCAGACTACCGTGACTAATGTAAAGTTATAACAACTTCGTAATGAAAACGGCTTCATCAAGTTCGCGATCAGCTAGTGCCTCAAATGAACAATAATTCACCAATAAAGGAAGTATACAACGAGTTAAGTGAACTTTCTCTGTTACATACTCTTGTCAATCTTTCCCCTCTGAATAAGAGACTCGTGATCTACTAGAACAAGCCTAGCCGGTGCAACCAAGGGAATCTGCAAGGTATGTACACTTGATGTAGAGAAATTCACCCGCGAGCAACTCCAGGTAGACTCACCTGACAGCGTCATACTGACACCACCACAATACCACGACATCTTGACACCCGAGCGTGGTGGCCACAAACTAAAATAATACGAAAATTTTCTTAAAAATGGCTCTAACGATTTTGATTAAAATATCGTATATTAAAGATATTTACCTGACAAATAAAATGTACATCCTGAATTTTCTGGAATAGCCTCTGAAGACTACTTTGTTCTGGATGAATTTTGCATAACTGCTAAACCGTAAGAAATGGACAAAAACTTACCACACAAAAAATGTATATACATTTTTATGTGGAGTTGATCCTTTTTTGAGATATTCCTTGTTATTGTCCATACAAACAAATGAATTTCAATCACATAGCAACCAGCTTTTGACTATCACTTTAACCAATAGTACCACCTTATTTCGCTTCTACTTACAAGGAAGCAAGTGATAAGACTATTTCTGCTATTTTTTTCTCGATTAGCATGAAGTAAATAGAAGCTTGGTCTTTTCAACAATAATTTGTCATGAGAATGACATCAAAGTGACTAAAGAGGATCTGTTTCTCAGTAAGATAGGGAAACAAACAGTATTGCGCCTGTGGTAGGTAATGAGGGTTGAAGCCGACGGCCGAGCGGGCAGACACAGAATACCATTTGACCCCCAGGCGAGCCCGCGTCATCAGCTAATCCCAACAAGACGTCTCAGCTTCACGGTGCTGATTGATTAAGCTACTGTTGGGCTAAATTGCTGCCGCACCTCTAGATTACTATTTATACCCTACTGTTGCAGCTTCAAGATGGAAGCCCTGACCAGTACACCAAGACCTTCATTGCAGTTCAACATGCTTCTATTTACTTCATGCTAATCGAGAAATAGTCTTATTATTTGTTTCCTTGTAAGTAGAAGCGAAATAAGGGAGTACCACAGGTTAAAGTAATAGTCAAAAGCTAGTTGCTATGTGACTAAAGTCCCTGTATTAGAAAAGTGTAAGTTTTTCAAAGCTGAAACCAAAACCGAGGAATATGTAATAAACGATCAACTGGACGAAAAAATGTATATAACATAAATTGAGTGTTTTAACGTGCTCTACATTTTTGGTTTGGTAAATTATTGTCCATCTCTTACCGTTTAGCAGTTATGCAAAATTCCGTAAAATTCATCCAGAATAAAGTAGTCTTCAGAGGCTATTCTCAGAAAATTCAAGACATACACATTATTTGTGAAGTAAATATCTTTAATATACGATATGTTAATCAAAATCGTTAGAGCCATTTTTGAGAAAATCAAAATTTTCGAAAAAAGTTCCATGTAAAGGGTATTTTGGGGTGAGGGGATTTTTTTTCAAAATCTTCGTGCCGCATCCTTGGAAGATACCAAACTTAAATACCAAGTTTGGTATGCAACGATCTTTTCGTTTTTGAGCTATACTGTCCAAAGGCACACACACACGGACCTTTTCCCAAAAATGTTTTTTTTTTTTTTTTTTGGATTCAGGGGCGCCCAAATCATGTATTTCCAGTAAAATATCGGTATCGAATTTTTGGGTGCAATACAATACCTTCTCTATACACTATGTATATAGGACGTGTAGAGAAAGTAAAAAATATAACAGGTCCTAAGATGGATCCTTGTGAGATTCCCAGTGATATTAGTATTGCTTTCTTCTTGTGTATCCGAAATATGCATTTACTATCAACTGATTTACCCCAGAATATTATTCCATACTTGACTTAGATATATGAGGTCTTTGTAACCGCAATTGTTAGAGCAGATAACCACATACAGTATTACTTTATCTACACGTACTATGTACATGGTATAGAGAAGATATTTTGTAATGTATCAAAAAATTCGATACCGAGATTTCACAGGAAACACATGTTTTGGGTCCCCTTGAATCCAGAAAAAGTATTTTTGGAAAAAGATCCGTGTGTGTGCGTGTGTGTGTCTGTGGACAGCATAGCTCAAAAACAAAAAAAACCAATACCAAATTTGGTATTTAAGTTTGGTATCTTCCAAGGATGAGACACGAAGATTTTCAAGAAAATCCCCCCACCCAACTAACTTTTATATGGAACTTTTTTCGAAGATTTTGATTTTCTCAAAAATGGCTGTAACAAGTTTGATTAAAATATCCTATATTGAATATATTTACATGAAAAATGAAATGTATATGTTGTATTTTCTGGGAATAGCCTCTGAAGAATACTTTATTCTGGATGAATTTTACGAAATTTTTCATAACTGCTAATCCGCAAGACATGGACAAAAAGTTAACACACAAAAAATGTAGAGCACGTTAAAACACACAATTTATGTCATATACATTTTTTCGTGAAGTTGGCGTTCTCGAGACTTTCCTTGTTATTAATGTCTGTTTTAAAATACTTAAACTTTTCTCATACCGACACGAGAACTGGTCAACGCTTGGCCACGAAAAGAAACGGTTTCAATCCCATTTTAAAATGTTAATATCGGTTTAGTCTAGTGTATTCCCTTATTTTCCTTCTGATTATAAAGGAACTAGGTAATAAAACCGTTTCTGCTAATGTTTTAACAATAGTTTGTTACACAGATGTAGAGACATTCATTTGTATGGAACAGATCAGATTTACAAGGCAATTTCCAGGACTCTGACCGATAAAATCTGCTTCTTATATATTAAAAATCCGATGTGTACCATTCACCTGACTTTCTCTATATCCCTGCAACAAATTATTCTTAAAAAGCTTATGCTTGTATTTACTTCATGCTAATCTAGAAAAATAAGCAGAAATAGTCTTATTACCTTCTTCCTTGTAAGTAGAAAGGATATAAGGGAGTAGCATAGGTTAAAGCGATAGCCAAAAGCTGGTTACTATGTGACTGAAGTTCCTTTGTTTGTTTGGACATGAGTTGACAAATTCCTGTATGAGAAAAGTTAAGATTTTCGACCCTGAAAACAAAAACAAGGAATACCTCAAAAACGATCAACTCCAAGAAAAAAATGTACTCAATTTAAGTTGTGTGTCTTAATGTGCTCTACATTTTTTGTGTGGTAAGTTTTTGTCTATCTCTTACGCTTTAGCAGTTATACAAAATTCCGGAAAATTCATTCAGAATATAGTAGTCTTCAGAGGCTATTCTCACAAAATTCAAAATATACATTTTATTTGTCGGGTACATATCTTTAATATATGATATTTTAATCAAAATCGTTAGAACCATTTTTAAACAAATCAAAATTTTCGAAAAAAGTTCCATGTAAAGGGTAGTTTGGGGTGGGGGGATTTTTCTCAAAATCTTCGTGTCGCATCCCTGAAAGATACTGAACTTAAATACCAAGTTTGTTATTTTAGCTACTTTTCGTTTTTGAGTTATCGTGTTCACAGACACACGGACACACACGGACCTTTTTCTGAAAATACTTTTTTTAGATAAAGGGGACCCTAAAACATATATTTCCGGTGAAATCTCGGTATCGAATATTTTGGTGGAGTGCAATACCTTCTCAATACACTATGTACATAGCTCGTATAGAGAAAGTAAAAAGCCTTTGTTACCGCAATTCCTATAGCAGAATTAGGTGTTAATCATACAGTATTTCAGGATAAGACGATCATAGTCAAGGTGAGGATGTCCAGAGAACATCTACGCCACAAGGACATCGACGAAATCAACACAAGGTTGCGTAGCCACATGCATGTTTTTATTTGAGCAGTTAGGTCATTGTTGCGCTAGGTGTCTCCACTATCGCTAACAGCAATACAAGAGAGGTAGAGAGAGCAGGAAACCTAACTCATATCCGGTAGAGGAAAATCTAAAGTATAAATTGTAAGAAGCTTGCTGCTATGCATTAATAAGGAAACCGAGCTAATTGCACTGGGGTGGAGAGGTGGAGGGACGGAGGAAGGGAGAGGGAGATTACACATCTCCGAGGCTTGAATTGGGATTGGTGTTTCATTTAGAAAATGGCGGCATCCCGCTGCGAAGAATAATTACAAATGGGTAGTGGTGGTAGTGGTGGTTGTAGCAGGCCTGACTTGCCTTCCTGCTAAGCCGATGTTGATGACTGTTCCTCTTGCCCCCTCTTCTCCAAGACATGTAATAATGGAAATTAAGAAAACAGGTAGTTGCTGAGTCGGCCACCAGCTGCGTGCGGAAAACTGTTAGCGCGCCACATGATGTTCACCTTGATACTTGCGTGCAGCACATATCACCAAAATATCTGATGTGGTTATTTACACGACCTTCTCTTTAACTATTGTTGCTAAGCATCATTCCTTTATCTACATGGTGGTAATCAAGATAAACATTAACAGAAATTGTGTTATTACTTGCTTCCTTGTAAGTAGAAGAGAAATAAGGAAATACTCTAGGCTAAAACGTAAACAAATCTTTAAAAAAACAGGTCCCAATGTGAAACATTTGAGGTTAGGTTCGTTTTACATAGTCCTGTTTGAGAAAAGACGTTTAAAACTGAAACCGATAACAAGTAACACCTCGAAATCGTTGAACTGTACAATAAAAAAATCTGACGTGTTCCATTCACATGAGTTTCTCTATATCTCTACAACATATTACAATACATTAGGCTAAACAGACCTTCAAATATTTTTAAAGCTTGTCACTATGTGAAACAATTGAAATTTGATTACATTTGCAAGGTAATCAGCAAAACAATAACAGAGGTAAAGGGAATGATTACTTTCCGTTTGAGAAAAGTTTAAGTACTTTAAAACTGAAAGCAATACCAAACAAAATCTCGGAAACGATTAACTCTACATAAAATCTGTATGACACAAATTGCCTGTTTTGCGAGAGCTCCATATTTTACTTTCTCTAGCCCCGTATGTACAATTATGAAGCATTGTATTCTACCCAAAAATTCGATGTCGAGATTTCAACGGAAATACATGTTTTGTGTCTCCCTGAATCCAAAAAAAAAAAAAAAAATGTTTAGAAAAATGTCCGTATGTGTGTCTGTCTGTTTTCAAGAAAATCCTTCCACGCCTAACTGCCCTTTACATGGAACAATTTTTGAGACTTTTTTTTTTCTTAAAAATGACTAACGATTTTGATTAAAATACCACATATTAAAGTCATTTCTATTGCAAATAAAATGTATACCTTGAATTTTCTGGGAATAGCTTCTAAAGACCTGTTTATTCTTGATGAATTTTGCTTATTTTGGCATAACTAGTAAACCGTAAGAGATAGACAAAAACTTTGTATACAGAAAATGTAGTTTTTTGTTACAGTACACAACATGTCATATACATTTTTTTCGAGGAGCTTACCGTTTTTGAGGTATTCTTTGTTATTGTTTTCAATTGTGAAGTACTTTTCTCAGACGGAAGTGCCCGTTTTTTTTTTTTCTTTTTTTTCATTCACTTAGTTCCATTCTACTTGTAAGGAACTAAGAAATAAAAGTATGCTAATGTAAGCATGGTGTTGAAAGAATTAAGAACTTATTTCGTAAGAAGTTTGTAGAGTAGCTAGAGAAAGTCATGTGAAAATAACACATCAGATTTTTTGTTGTAAGTTTTTATCTATGTCTTATGAAGAGCTCTTAAAAGGCTATACCCAGAATATTCAAGATATACTTTTAATTTGTCATAAAAATATATTCAATATATACTATTTTATTCAAACTCGTTACACCCATTTTAAGAAAAACATTTTCAAAAATGTCCAATGTAAAGTGTGGTTTGGGATGGGGGAATTTCTTGCAATTCGTTGTGTCACATCCTTGGAAGATACTTTAGATAAATAATTTAATATTTAACGATCTTTTCGTTTCTGAGGTATGTATGTTGTCCATACAAGCACATGGCAACAGCTTTGATTATCGGTTTAGCCTGGAATATTCCCTTATTTACCTTGCTGCTGATATTTATCTCGATTAGCATATAGTAGATAGAAGAATAGTCTTTTACAATAACAGGTTGTTTGCAAAACAGGTAAAGAACGTAAATAAAAATGAAACGCAAAAATCAGATTTAATACTAATACAGATATAGATTAAGTGCACTTTACAACATGATATACTTTTCTTCATTTTCAGGTAAGAACCGTCTCTACTCACCAAGCTCGCGCTCTTAAAGCTAACAAGGTAAGAACTTTGTTAGTAATGATAAGTATTACTCGTTCCTAGCTTCACATTTTAAGTCACTTGGTAGATAAAAATTACCTGCCTGTTTCAACCGCTATGGTCCTTAAAACCTAAAACACGTATAACTTGAGGAGTTTTTATGGACAAAATACAGCAAAAACATTTTCAGAATACACGTAAATCACTTGATCATAAAAGGATTTACGTCATAAAATCTAAATTTGTAAGAAAATAAAAAAAATAAATACTTCCAATTTTCTTTAATGGTTTCACAGCATTAAGAAATAGCTTAATTATATATCAACGACTTTTTATAAAACGTAAGGGATATTTAAAAGTATATACACTTTAACAATATTGCAATAAATAAAATAAGATAATTTCCATGATGCTTAATTAGAGTTTATATATCTATAACATTGTTATTTTCTTGTATTTTACTCTTAATTTGTTACTTTCTCTATACTACTAAGTTAAATAAGTATATAGTAGATAGAGAAATTGTATTGGATGTCGAGATTTCATGGGAAGTATACATTTTAGGGTCCCCAGTATAAAAAAATCAGAAAAAGATACGTGAGCATGTCCATAAGTCTGTGAACACGGTAACTCGAAAAGGAAAAGGCGGTAAAATACTAAGTTTATTTCCAGTCATTAAGTATAAAACATACGTCGGCTGCACCAAGAGAGAATAAAAATTAATTAAACGTTCTACACAAAATAATGTTTTAACAATACATTTAAAAATGGATAAGACTAATCCCATTTCAGGTCATAAATTTCTGAAATGCTGTAAAGAGGATTTGCCTTCAAGATTGTTTTGATCCTCCTCTTAAAGTTTAACAACGGAAGAGTCTTAATGTCCTGAGGTAAGGTGTTGAAAATGTTAACTGACATGCACGAGAAACTGTTAAAGAGTTTTACTATATTTGCATTTGTTAATATAAATATCATAGCATTTTCGAGTGGAATAATTATGGACAGAAGAATATATTGAGAAAAGGTTGATTTTTTTTAACATATAGGAGGGAATTCAGAACAAACATTGAAGGCAATGTCATTATACCAAGTTGCATAAAAAGTTGTTTACAGTGAGTTCTTGGAGAAGCTCAAAATATTATACGTACAGATTTCTTCTGAAGAATAAATAACTGTCCGGCAGAGGTGTGATTGTCCCACAACAGAGTACCATAACTTAGGTAACTATGAACATGAGCATAATACACTGTAACAAGAGTACAACGGGAGACACTAAGTCTAAGTGGCCTAAATAAGAACAAACTTTTATTTATTTTACTTGATAAGTAGCTAATATTGTTACAGGCTGGAATACTGATGACCTGAATTTAATAACTTTAGAGTTCTGTAAGTCTCGGGAAATTACGGACTTGAATATGTGCGTCACAGTCACACCTCTCTTTAGGCTATTTTAGTTTTTATGACTTCCACTCTGGGCACAGAGTCCATCCTCGCGGATGGATCAGCGTCCTGTTTTCGAGATTTGGGTGACTCTTAGGGTTTACCACATCCCTGGGTTTTTGAGGGATCGGGGAAGTCATAATGACGTCAATCTGACAGGATATGGGGTTGTATATATAACTCAAGGGACGTGACCGAAGGAGAGATTCTCGAAGGTTAGAGAAGTAGTCGTGACATTTATTGGTGGAGGCGCCGGGTGTCGGGTCCATTATTGCTTAGACATAAGGTGCATGTATTATTGTACCCTATTTGGTAAACCGGAGATATTAAGCTCTTTTTTTGTTTTTTCTCCTTCGTGGACATACAATAGGGTACAATAATACATGCACCTTATGTCTAAGCAATAATGGACCCGATACCCGGCGCCTCCACCAATAAATGTCACTACTACTTCTCGCGCCTCTTACTATCAGCGTCTAACCTTCGAGAGTCTCTCCTTCGGTCACGTCCCTTGAGTTATATATACAACCCCATATCCTGTCAGATTGACGCCATTATGACTTCCCCGATCCCTCGAAAACCCGGGGATGTGGTAAACTCTAAGAGTCCTGCAAATCTCGAAAACAGGACGCTGTTCCATCCGCGAGGATGGACTCTGTGGCCCAGAGTGGAAGTCATATAAACTAAAATAGCCTAAAGAGAGGTGCGACTTCCACTCTGTGATGCACATATTCAAGTCCGTAATTTCCCGAGACTTACAGAACTCTAAAGCTTTTAAATTCAGAATCCTCGATATTCTAGCCTGTGACAATATGAGTCTGCCAGCCCAAGCCAGTTTCGATATGGATGCCCAGAAACTTAATTGATAACAGGGAGGAAGAATTTATAGATTTTTATTATGATTGATACAAAGTTTATTGGCATTACTCCATTTCTGCAGATTACAGGATAAATTGTGACTTTTAATAGAAACAACGTCTTGATTATCGTGAGAAAGACTAGTAGACAGATCATCTGCAAACAGCAAAGTCTTTAGACATTCATCATCGATACTGGCAGGTAGATCATTAACATATATGAGAAAAAGAACAGGACCAAGTATAGATCCCTGTGGGACACGATACTTCATGGGACTAAAACTGGACATTTTGCCATTTAAGGATACTAACTGATACCTATTTTGGAGATAAGAGCATAAAAATTGTACACTGTCCTTATGAAAGCCATAACATTGAAGTTTTTCCATAGGGATATCATGCGAAACTGTGTCAAAGGCCTTACTAATATCGAACAAAAGGCTGAAAACTTTGCTGTTTCTTTCAAAACACTCAAAGCATCGCTTTATAAATCCAGTTACAGCTAACTACGAGAAGCCATGAAACCATACTGGCAGTTAGAAAAAAGAAAATTTCTCTCAAAGTAATCTGTTATTTGTTAATTTACTAAGACCTCAAACACTTTTGATATACTTGATATTATGCTAATAAACCTATAATTCTCATAGTCTTTTTTTTTTCTTTTCTTTTTTTTAACCTTTCTTATAAATTGGAATTATTTTGACACATTTGAAAGCGTCAGGAAAAGTGTAAGTGTCTAAACAACAATTAAAAATATGGGTTAAGCATTCATAAATGTAAGGAGTAGCAATTTTAAGAATTTCAGAATTTATACCAAATATATCTGAACAAGTGCCGGTCCCCATGGCCACGCTCGCTAAAGCGTCTCGCTTTGGTGCTTCGTGGGCAGGGGATCGTGGGTTCGAGTCCCGCCTTGGGCATGGGTGTTATATGTTTGTGCAATGTGTATATGTTTGTAAAAGAAACAGTAAAACCAGTAAACCAGTAATCAGTAAAACCTACGGGGGGAAATGTAAATAGGGATACAGTACTGGAGTCCTGATCAGACTCCGTTACTGTTTTTTAAAAAAAAATAATAAAAAAAAAAAAAACAAGACAAGAACTATTACTAAGTGAACGTATGGGTGAATAAACATCTTCAAATTTAAAATACTCAAATATGAATTTGTTATTAGGTTTGTTGGGTTTAAAAATGTTATTCATAAAGACATTGCGTTAACATCTTCGTCGTTTTTTTTTTTTTTCCTTTCTCTATACGTGCTATGTATATAGTGTATAGAGAAGGTATTGCACTCCACCAAACAATTCGATACCGAGATTTCACCGGAAATATATGTTTTAGGGTCCCCTGTATCCAAAAAAAGTATTTTCAGAAAAAGGTCCGTGTGTCAGTGTGCCCGTGTGTCTGTGAACACAATAACTCAAAAACGAAAAGTCAGTAAAATACCAAACTTGGTATTTAAGTTAAGTATCTTCCAGGGATGCGACACGAAGATTTTGAGAAAAATCCCTCCACCCCAAACTACCCTTTACATAGAACTTTTTTCGAAAATTTTGATTTTCTAAAAAATGGCTCTAACGATTTTGATTAAAATATCGTATATTAAAGATATTTACCTGACAAATAAAATGTATATCTAGAATTTTCTAGGAATAGCCTCTGAAGACTACTTTATTCTGGATGAATTTTACAGAATTTTGCATAACTGCTAAACCGTAAGACAAAAACTTACCAAACAAAAAATGAAGAGCACGTTAAAACACATACTTTCTATTATCTATTTTTTCGTGGAGTTGCTCGTTTTTTAGATGTTCCCTGTTTTTGGTTTAAGCTTTGAAAAACTTACTTTTCTCATGCATGGATTTGTCAATTCGTGTCCATAGAAACAAAAGAACTTCAGTCACATAGCAACCAGCTTTTGACTATCACTTTAACCTATGCTACTCCGTTATTTCGCTTCTACTTACAAGGAAGCAAGTAATAAGACGATTTCTGCTAATTTTTTTTCGATTAGCATGAAGTAAATAAAAGCATAAGCTTTTTAACAATAATTTGTTACAGAGATGTAGAAAAAGTCACGTGAATGGAACACATCAGATTTTTAAGTTCATAGTACTTAGCTTTATATTCAGTTGTTCCAAGAGGTTTACTTAAGTCATAATAAACTACGCATTTTTGTTTCAAATTATGGAGTTCAGCGGTATACCACATCTTATGGTCATCCTTCTTAATAGATTTTTAGGCTTAGTATTTTCTAAGAATGCAACAGAAAATTTTGAGAAAAATCCCCGCATCCCAAACTACCCTTATATAAAAAAAAATTACGAAAATTTTGATTTTCTCAATAATAGCTCTATGTGTTTTCAATAGAATACCGAATATTAAAGATATTTACATGTTGAATTTTCTGGGAATAGTCTCCGAAGATACCTTCATTCTGAATGACTTTCGCATCACTGGTAAACCACAAGAAATAGGAAAATAGTTAATATATGAAAATGTAGACCTCGTTAAAACGCACTAGTTTTGTCATACTCATTTTTTTCGTAGATTTAGCCATTTCTGAGATATTTTTTGTTATTGGTTTTAAATAACTTAAATGTTTTCTCATATGGAATTTGTCAACTCTGGCCATGCAAAAAAGCGACTTTAAACCACATGGCAACCAGCTTTTAATAGATTTGACTGTAGCCTAAGACTAGTATTCCTTTATTGCCCTTCTAATTAAAAGGAAACAAACAATAAGACCGTTTCTGCTAATGTTTATCTTAATTGGCATGAAATAGAAGGTTTTTAACAATAATTATTTACAGAGATGTAGAGAAAGTCATGTGAATAGAAAACAACAGGATTTTTTATTTATTTATTTTTTTTTTTTGTCATATCCTTGACAAGCTCGTAGGATATTTTTACTTTCTCTAGCCCCGTATGTACAATGTACATAGGGATAGAGAAGTATTGTGTTCCACCCAAAAATTCCATGTCGAGATTTCACCGAAAATACATATTTTAGGACCCCCTGAAACTTAAAAAAAGCATTTTCAGAAAGAGATCCGTGTGGGTCGGCCTGTCTGTCTGTCTGTCTGTGTGTGTCTGGACAGCATAGCTCAAAAACGAAAACACGGTTAAATATTGTACTTGGTATTTAAGTTTCGTATCTTTCAAGGATGCAACACGAAGGTTTTCATAAAAATCCCCACAACTCTGACTACCCTTTACATGGAAAAACTTTCCAAAATTTTGTTTTTCTTAAAAAGACTCTTTTCTGAAAATGCTTTCTTTAGATTCAAGAGGACTGAAATCATATATTTCTGGTGAAATCTCGGTATCGAATTTTTGGGTGCAATACAATACCTTCTCTATACACTACGTACATAGAGAAACTAAAAAGCGTCCATAAATAGTGCCACTATTATGCAATGTCGAACTTTAGAAAAATGCTACGTCTACAGCAAATTGCAGCCTTAGTTGTGAAACTAAGCAATCGAATCGTGTTCGTATGCTATTCACTCCACGATCTCCAACTTTAATTTGCTAGCAATTAACTAAACAGGTTTTTGAATATATCCCGTTTCTGATAAGCCCCACCTAACTTCTAATGGCAATTCTATTATTAATGGAGTCTTTTTATCAGTTTCTCAACCACTTGCTGGTAATGCATACTAAAAAGGCAGTTCCTTAGTGACATAAAACATATACAGAATATTTAAGAGTACAAATACGCGAATTTCCTACTGCTGGTAACCTCTCATACTTATCACGAATTTGAAATGTTCAGAAAATTAAAATGTTGTTACGTTACTTTTCATTTGAGTCTAGAGTAGATTTCGACTTAACACACCAAAACTTCACCCAAATAGAACGTTTTCTTTTATCTAAAATCTGATGTGTTCCATTCACTTCACTTTCTCTATATGTTCTGCAAACAAACTT
Source organism: Hymenopus coronatus (assembly GCA_030762935.1). Lineage (NCBI taxonomy): Eukaryota > Metazoa > Arthropoda > Insecta > Mantodea > Hymenopodidae > Hymenopus > Hymenopus coronatus. The sequence continues at coordinate 15,214,541 of CM060894.1, forward strand.
TGTTTTGAAAATTATAACTAATTTATTTGCAGTTTTTTGATCCTTTATTAAATATTTTAAATTTATCAATTAACTTATTAAGAACTTTTATTGGAACCTCTTATCTGCTATCCCTTATTTAGGTATCTTAAATTTTAAGTTAAATGTATAGCTGAGTTTTCGTTTGAGTTGTGCCATTCACAGATTCCTTCACACAAGGAACTTTTTCTAATAATGCTTTTTTTTATTTAGAGGGTCCCAAAACGTACTTTCCGTAAACCTTGGTATGGAATTTTCGGACAGAATACTATTTTCGAAAAATGTTTCAAGTAAAGGCTAATTTGTGGTGGGGGGATTTCCTTGAAAATTTTCGTGTGTGATCCATGGAAGATAGTGAACTTAAACACTAAATTTGGTATTTAGAAGATTGTTTGTTTTTGGGCTATGATGGCCACAGACACACACATACGGACACATTTCTAAGTGTTTTATTCAGGGGTCTCAAAACGTGTATTTCTGGTGAAATTTCGGCATCTAATTTTTGGGTGGAATATGGTAGTTTCTCTTATGTAATACCTGCTTTGTACAGGGCAAACAATAGAGTTTGATTTTCATTTGCTTTTATATTCAGTTCTCTGTTACAATGGGCACAGTTTTGTTGAATAAAGCGTTAATAATTTTATTCATATAGCGATGCGAGTTTCTTTGGTATTATGAAAGCAAGAGCAGTTACTCGCAAGGTCCGAGAAACGTCTGATCTCTTTTAGTCACTTTTTACTTTCTCTACACGTACTATGTACATAATGAGTAGAGACAGTATTGTATTCCACCCAAAAAGGCAATACAAAGATTTCACCGGAAATATATGTTTTAGGGACTCCTGTATTCAAAAAAGGTATTTTCAGAAAAAGGTCCGTGTGTGTGTGTGTCCGTGTGTCTGTGAACACGATAACTCAAAAACGAAAAATCGGTAAAATACCAAACTTAGTATTTAAGTTTAGTATCTTCCAGGGATGTGACACGGAGATTTTAAGAAAAATCTCCGCACACCAAACTACCCTTTACATGGAACTTTTTCCGAAAATTTCGATTTTCTCAAAAATGGTTCTAACAATTTTGATTAAAATATCGTATATTAAAGATATTTACCTGACAAATAAAATGCACATTTTGAACTTTTTGGGAATATCTTCTGAAGACAATTTATTCTGGATGAATTTTACGAAATTTTGCATAACTGCTAAACTGTAAGAGATGGACAAAAACCTAAGACTCACAATTTATGTTATACACATTTTCTTCCTTGAATTGAACGTTTGAGATTTTTTTTTTGTTTTTTTTGTTTTTTTTTTGTTTCAGCTTTGAAAAACTTATACTTTTCTCATACAGGAATTTGTCAATTGCTGTCCACAAAAACAAAGGAGCATCAGTCACATAGCAACCAACTTTCGACTATCACTTTAACCTATGGTACTCCCTTATTTCGCTGCTACTTACAAGGAAGCCAGTAATTAGACTATTTCTGCTGATTTTTCTCAATTAGCATGAAGTAAAAAGAAGCATTAGCTTTTTAACAATAATTTGTTGCAGAGATGTAGAGAAAGTCATGTGACTAACACATCAGATTTTTTGTTTACTCCTCGCAAGCAAAGGGAACCGGAAGTAAAATGTTTGAAATAGCGAACAGCTTTTAAAAGATTTGATTATCGCTTTAGCCCATTCCTTTTATTTGTAAGGAAGCAAGTAGTATACCAATTATTTTAATGTTTATCTCGTTTCGTAGTCGTCTTACCTTCCCATATTTAGGACTTACAAGCGGATGTCTAGGGGTCAAAAGTCTGTGGGGAGCCAATGGCACGAAACCATAGATGGAGAACCTGGAATGAGTAGTGAGAAGCTGGATGATAAGAAAGTTGATATAGCAATGGCGAGGAAAACCGGAGGACCCGGAGAAAAGCTGCCCATGCGGGTGCTTTGGGATCGAACCCGGGCCGCTTACATAGGAGGCGAGCGGTCTAAACACTCAACCACGTCGCTACCTCGATTAGCATGAAGTAGATAAGAGTATAATCTTCTGTAAGAATAGTTTGTATATAGATTAGGTAGAGAAGGTCAGAATTTTATATATCTCAAATATTATAATATTTATAACTTTTTAAGAATGTGTATGACTGAAAGTTTGAAATTCCAAAATAATAATGCTAGGTTTTTAAATGTATACGTATAATATATTGGAAATAAGTAACAGTGCAAATTTCATCCATTTTGCTATCATGGTTTGGATGTCATGGTCAAATTTGTTTATATTTTTCACGTCACCAAAAAGTCCCTTGCGACCAAAAAATTAAAATTTTTATTTACGTTATGAAGTTGCTCTAAGTTTCTGTGTATCTCCTTTAGTTTAGGCTACAAAAATGTTTAGTTATGAATGTGCCTTTTTTGACATAAAAATTAATTTTTTATATTTAAAAATTGAAAACATATGCTTAAATACATCTGACAGCAAATCCTAGAGCAATTCTTTATATATATATATATATATGTGTGTGTGTGTGTGTGTGTGTGTGTAAATAGCTTTCTCTACATCTCTGCAACAAATTATAGTGAAAAAGTTTTGGAAGTAGAACGTAAATAAGGGAGTACCATAGGTTAAAGTGATAGTCAAAAGCTGGTTGCTAAGTGACTGAAGTTCATTTGTTTGTATGGACAGAAGTTGACAAATTCCGTATGAGAAAAGTATAAGTTTTTCTAAGCTGAAACTAAAAACAGAGAATATCTAAAAGATGATGAACTCCACGAAAAAAATATATATGACATATATTGTGTGTTTTAACGTGCTCTACATATTTTGTGCGTTAAGTTTTTGTCCATCTCTTACGGTTTAGAAGTTATGCAAAATTCCGTAAAATTCATCCAGAATAAAGTAGTCTTCAGAGGCTATTCCCAGAAAATTCAAGATTTACATTTTATTTGTCAAGTAAATATCTTTAATATTTGACATTTTAATCAAAATCGTTAGAGCCATTTTTAAGAAAATCAAAAATTTAGAAAAATGTTCCATGTAAAGCGTAGTTTGGGGTGGGGGATTTTTTTGAAAATCTTCGTGTCACATCCTTGGAAGATGAAAAACTTAAATACCAAGTTTGTAAAAATGCTTTCTTTTGGAATCAGGGGGACCCAAAACATGTATTTCCTGTGAAATCTCGGTATCGAAATTTTGGGTGGAATACAATACCTTGTCTATACACTATGTACATAGTACGTGTAGAGAAAGACGGACGGTGAAGAAACAAGGAAAGATTTGAATGAATGACTCTCATTATAATCCAGGACTTTGAAAGGTTAGACTCTTAGCTTTCCTTTTCCTCTCCTGTGCTACTGCCTCTTCTGTCCTTTTCTTCTTGCACTGCCGCTTAGCTTAATGCGAATTAGATCTCGTCGAACTGAAGTTTTTCTGTAATGCAGCTCCAGTGACTTAAGGCATTTAAAATGATGCCTGGTTGTCAGTTGTACGTTTTTTATATTCCGGAATGTTTAAATTGTTTTATAGAATTAAAATTAAAAAGCAGATTTTTGTGATGCTTTATGAAATTTCAGTTATACATACCCTAAGAGGTTGAAGTGAGTTTTGAAAGAGCCTGAAATGAAATGGTCTTTTATTTATGGACGCTCTTTAACTGCTGTGGTTCTCAGCGTCCCATTCTATACTGGGCGTGAAAGACCACTTAATGTTCCTCAGAGGCCTCTCTATCAGGCTTGAGGTTCTTTTATGTGCCGTAAATCTACTACACAGGACCAATGGCTTTACGTCCCTTCCGAAAGAAGACATGCTAATGATTTTTACGATCGAAAAAATCCATCGTACTCCGCCGGGTTTGAACCCGCGACCTTGGTAACCATTACACCACGGAGGGCGACCGAAAGACCTTGTATAATGTTTATGTCTACTCTGCTTCCACCGCGAATATAGTGCTAGAAGCATGTTGGGCGCTACTGGCAGAACAACTGAATAGAAGAGACTACAATGTTGCCCAATGTTTTACATATATATATATATGTTTTTTTTATATTGTGTATATATTATGTGTATATATTTCTCTTAAGCGTATTTATCTATTATAATATGAGACACTTATACTTCTGAATAAGGTGTACTCTGTGTTGTAAAGTTAAATTGCTGTATTTGAATATCTTTGTCCTTTTATTTTCGTGTTTACTCTTTTAATTCTTTGCTGTTGTTTTAATATTACTTTTTAGTGTTTATTACCTTTGTCTTTTTATTTTCGTGTTTACTTTTCAATTCTTTGTTGTTGTTGTTTTAATATTGATTTTTATTATTTATTACCTTTGTCTTGTTATTTTCGTTATTATTACCCTTTTAATACTTTTTAGTGTGTATTACCTTTGTCGTATTGTTTTCTTTATTAGTGTTTTAATTCTTTGATGTTGCTTTAATATTACTTTTTAGTGTGTATTACTTTTGTCTTTTTATTTTCGTTATTACTCTTTTAATTCTTTGTAGTTGTTGCTTTAATATCACTTTTCAGGGTGTAGTACAAAAGCACGTACGGTCTGTGGACCCGTGCGATTGTTGAAGTTCAATAAATGATGTTGTTATGTCAATAAATACATTCATTCTTTGCAGATCTCTAGGAGTGCCACGTGACACACTTTCACCTATTTCTTTAACAGGTGGAAATGCTTTGTCAGTCCCCTACGTAGTAGGGAGTGAATTTGTTGGCGAAACCCGAAAAAACCTTTTCGGTCTTTGTGAGTTGACGATGACATAGAAACCTTGGGGGAGTGAGGGAGGGCTCCATATGGCCCAGAACCCACGTTAATGTTTAATGTGAGCCCACAACGTCGTCGCCACTCCCATTACAGTTAATGGAATTCGACTACCTATACAGAAATGAATTTATCGCTTCGCTGGACAGACTGTTGCCCATTCTATAAACTGCGCTGATGGGAAATGAACCATTTACAAAACATGCTTTATATAAAGTGTATTTTTACACGATGGCGTGTTTTCTACGTCTTTCCGATGTTATTTACACTAAAGGAAATTTCAAATACTAACAACTGAATTCGTTTCCAAGGAAGCCATGTCTACTAACAAAAGTATGAACGCCATAACTTGATCCGGATTTGTATTAAAAAAGTTTTACCTTCTCTAGTCCGTACATGCAATATACATAATGAATAGAGAAGATAAGACCTGCATTCCACCCAACAATTCGATACCGATATTTCACCGCAAATGTTTTGAGATTCTCGAGTCCGAAAAAGCATTTTTACTTTCTCTACACGTACTATGTACATAGTGTATATATAAACTATTTGTATTGCACCCAAACATTCGATATCAAGATTTCAACAAAAATGTTTTGAGGTCCCCTGAGTCCAAAGAAATGTTTACTTTCTCAACAATTATTAAGTACATAGGGTATAGAGCAGGTATTGTAATGCACCCAAAAATTTGAAGTCGAGATTTCAACGGAAATACATGTTTTAAGTTCTCTGACTCCGAAAAAAAGCATTTTTACTCTCTGTACTATGTACATAATACCAAAAACTTGATGTCGAGATTTCATTATAATATGTTTTGAAGTACTATGCACATAGTGAAAATATAGTACTCCATTCAAAAATTTGATACTGAGATTTCAATGGAAATATGTGTTTTGCGGTCCCTGAGTCTGAAAAAACCATGTTTAGAAAACGATCCGTGTGTCGGTCTCTTTAGGTGTCTGTGGACAGCATAGCTCAAAAACGAAATGCATATCTTGAAGCTTCTAGAATAGCCTCTGAACACCTCTTTATTCTCAAGGAGCTTTGTATAACTGGTAAACAGTTACAGCCTTCTACACAAAAAGTCTCATGTGCTCCATGCACATGACTTGCTCTACATCTCTACAACAAATTATTATTAAAAAGCTAATGCTTCTATTTACTTCTTACTAATCGAGAAACAGTCTTATTACTTGCTTCCTTGTAAGTAGAAGGGAAATAAGGGAGCACCATACGTTAAAACGATAGTCAAAAGCTGGTTGCTATGTGACTGAAGCTCCTTAGTTTGTATGGACAGGAGTTGACAAATTCCTGTGTGAGAAAAGCATACGTTTTTTAAAGGTGAAGTAAAAAAAAAAGGAATAACTCAAAAACAATCAACTCCACGAGAAAAATGTGTATAACACAAAGTGTGTGTTTTAACGTGCTCTACACATTTTGTGTGGTAAGTTTTTGTCTATCTCTTACGGTTTAGCAGTTAGGCAAAATTATGTGAAGTTCGTCAAGGCTAAAGTAGTCTTCAGAGGCTATTCCCAGAAAATTTAAGATATACATTTTATCTGTCAGGTAAACATCTTTAATATACGATATTTTAATCAAAACCGTTAGAGCCATTTTTAAGAAAATCAAAATTTTCGAAAAAAGTTCAAAGTAAAGGGCAGTTTGTGGTAGGGGGATTTTTCTCAAAATCTTCATGTCGCATCCCTGAACGATACTAAACTTAAATACCAAGTTTGGCATTTTACCGACTTTTCGTTTTTGAGTTATCGCGTTTACAGGCACACGGACACACACACGGAGCTTTTTCTGAATTTTTTTTTATACGTGGGACCCTAAAACATATATTTCCTGAGAAATCTCGGTATTGACTTTTTGGGTGGAGTACAATACCTTCTCTACACGTTATGGACATAGTACTTATAGAGAAAGTAGAAACTGACATTCAAATCAAAATCTAACTTATAACAAAGTATTATATTTCAATGATTTACCACACTATAAACTAGGCCTTGTGTTAAAAGCCTAGCATCTATGACCAACCACAGACAAATATAATATCCCGTCTAGAGAGAGAAATGTATTCACGGGCGGGCTTTTCAAATTTAGGTCTAAAGAGGAACGTACGCCAGCAATTCTGTCTCCTTCTATCATAAATCTTCGCAAGAAATAAAGTCGACAGATATTTCTCTTTATTATGACGCTGGTCGTTCTGATTTCATTCTAGAGGAAAAAATCTGCAGCCTTTTTTCTGTATTCTTGTGCTGAAATGGATCAGGTGAAAATACCAGAAATCTAGACCATATGGACAACACAATATCAAAATATCTTGTGTGTTACACTCACATGACTTTCTCTACATCTCTGCAACAAATCAGACTAAAATAGCAGAAATAGTCTTAATACTTGGTACCTTGTTGCTATGTTTGTTTTGTTCCTTGCTGGTTGCCTTGTCACTGAAGTTCCTTTGTTTGTATGGAAGCTGTTGACAAATTCCTATATGAGAAAAGTATAAGTTTTCATAGTAGAAACCAAAAACAAGGAATGACTCAAAAACGATGACTCCACGAAAAAAACGTATATAACATAAATTGTGTGTTTTAACGTGCTCTACATTTTTCGTGTAGTAAGTTTTTGTCCATCTCTTACGGTTTAGCAGCTATTTAAAATTCCTTAAAATTCCCGCAGAATAAAGTAGTCTTCAGAGGCTATTCCCAGAAAATTCAAGATATACATTTTATTTGGCAAGCAAATAACTTAAATATAAGACATTTCAGTCAAAATCGTTAGAGCCATTTTTAAAAAAATTAAAATGTTTGAAATTGTATCCATGTAAAGGGTAGTTTGGGGTGGGAGGATTTTCTTGAAAATCTCCGTGTCGCATCCTTGGTAGATACCAAACGTAAATACCAAGTTTGGTTTTTAACGGATGCTGCCCCCCCCCCACACACACACACAAGGACATTTTTCTAAAACTGCTTTTTTCGATTCAGGGAGTCTCAAAACATGTATTTCCGGTGAAACCTCAATATGGAATTTTTTGGGAGGAATACAATACCTTCTCTATACTCTATGTACATAGTACGTGTAGAGAAAGTAAGAAAATGTGGTGCAACACATCAGCTTTTAAGTAAGTTACACGTATCTTTCTTTCCCTTTAAACAGCACAGTACTCTGTAAATGTATGCGAAGCAACATACACTGCGCAGCCAGAAGGCCGTGAAAAGCGCAGATCTTGTACATAGCGCGCTGTTTTTCTTCTTGCTTGGGGATTCCTACAAAAGAGCGGAATCTGGACTTTGAGTGCAGCCTTTTAAGTAACGGAGCAGTTAAAATGATAATCGGCTCTTAAATTTCGCAGAAGAAGAGCGAGAGGAGGGGAGGCTGAGAAAAGAATAAGGAGAAAATCTAAAAAGAGATGGAAAGTAAAGTAAGTGCCATTTTTTCCTTAATCCCTCCTCCCCCCCCCCCCGTTTTTCCACAAATGTTGCTGCTGTGGCTAGGAACATTCGTAAGGTATGGGAGAGGGGGGGGAAGTGCGTTTGAAATCCGATAGAGTTAATGGAGGGTTGATTGGAATGGGGAGGAGGTTGCAGAAAGAGTTGAAAGCTGGCTGATGGGGCCATACACACGCCCTGCAAAGTTACTAGGCCCTTCGCCATCATTTTTCTTCTGCATGCCTATCTAATTCCTCGCGCTTGTGGCACACACTTTCTCTAGCACGTATGTACGAGGACCATCCATAAAGTGACACAAGAACTAAATAATAACAAAAATCTGATGCGTTCACATGACTCTCTACAACACCCCAAAAAATTATTATTAAAAAGCTTAGGCTTCTACTTACTTCATGCTAATCGAGAAAAAATTAGCAAAAATAGTCTTATTACTTGCTTCCTTGTAAGTGGAAGCGCAATATGGTAGAACTATAGGTTAAAGAGATAGTCTAAAGCTGGTTGCTACGTGACGGAAGTTCCTTTGTTTGTATGGATATCAGTTGACAAATTCCTGTATGAAAAAAGGTTTTTTAAAGCTGAAACCAAAACAAGGAATATCTCATAAACGATCCACTCCACGAAAAAAAAAAAAATGTATATGACATAAATTGTGTTTTATCATGATCTACATTTTCTGTGTAGTAAGTTTTTGTCTATATCTTACAGTTTACTAGTTATGCAAAATTCAATAAAAATCATCCGGAATAAAGGGGCCTTCAGAGGCTATTCCCAGAAAAGTCAATATATACATTTTATTTGTCAGGTAAATATCTGTAATATACGATATTTTAATTAAAATCGTTAGAGTCATTTTTGAGAAAATCAAAATTTTCGAAAAATGTTCCATGTAAAGGGTAGTTGGGGGTGGGGGGATTTTCTTGAAAATCTTGGTGTCGCATCCTTGGAAGATACCAAACTTAAATACCAAGTTTGGTACTCAACGGTCTTTTTGTTCTTGAGCTGTTGTCCACAAGCTCACACACTCACACATGGACCTCTTTCTAAAAATGCTTTTATTGGATTCAGGGGGACCAAAAACATGTATTTCCGGTGGAATCTCGGTATCGAATATTTGGATGCATTACAATATCTCTCTATATACTAAGTACATAGTACGTGTAGAGAAAGTAAAAATTATCAACACAAAACTTTTTTTACAAAGTTACAGTACCATACTCTATTTCTGTACGTAATCTCCATTCTGTCAAGGTTATTTGCTGTCACGTGGTAACAGCTTTTCAATGCCGAAGAACTTATTCTTTGTTTTAAATGCACAAAATGTTCAGCCTATTGAATTTTATAGGCAAATATTTTTGGTGATAATGCAATGAACGAATCTTCAGTGAGAAAATGGCGTATAATTTACGACTAACCAAAGAAGGACCAGTCTGTACAATAAATACCTGAGTGGAAGTTCATCCATCGTTATGCATCAGCTAAAAATAAACGTTGATAAAAAAAGTAACAAAAACTAGTGTTTCATTTTGGACACTTAAATATTAACTTTGGTATTTAACGGACTTTTCGTTTCTGAGCTTTGTTGCCCCCCCCCCCACACACACACACGCATGGACATTTTTATAAATATGTTTTTTTACGATTCAGAGAGTCGCAAAACATATATTATCGGTGAACTTTCGGTATCGAATTTTTGGGTGGAATACCATACCTTCTCAATACACTATGTACATAGTGTATAGAAAATAAAAATGCTTTTTCGTTCTCAGGAGACCTCAAAATACGTATTTCTGGTGAAATCTCAATATCAAACTTTTGAAATACAATTCCTTCTTTATTCACTATGTACTAGAGAAAATAAAAATTATAAAATTTATTTTGAACAAGTATTTTCTGCTTTCCTGCCAGTTCAACGAAAATTTGATTCCTTCTTTTATACACTAATATCTTTGTATGCTAGTCAAGAAGCATCGTAATATCCTTTTAGTGTTTTTGTGTTTTTGAAATAACTTTATCTACATATGGTTATTCTCAATAATGTCAGTGATTCTACTCAATCAGTAAATAGCGTGTTGCGTCACAGTTTCATAATTCACGAGGCTTAAAATAAAATTGAAGGTCTGGCAATTTGACTTCCAGTGTTGTGTACGATGTGAATTTAGTATACCACACTCCATGAGCCAATCCACGTGGTGACGAAACCACTATTTTACTGAAGTACGCACCCGTACCACCAAGCAGTGCAGGGCTATTAATGGTACATCTCGATATCCTACTCGAGCGCTGAGATCATGACGTAACAACATGCCCAGCAATACTTCAATTGTCTAAAAGGGTATGTTAGTCATATTCATCACACGTTGAAAAAAATCTGATGTAATCCATTCACATGACTTTCTCTACATCTCTGTAACAAATTATTGTTAAAAAGCTTATGCTTCTATTTACTTCATTTTAATCTAGAAAAAATAGCAGAAATAGTCTTATTGCTTCCTTCCTTGTAAGTAGAATGGAAATAAGAGAGTACTCTAGGCTAAACTGATAGTCAAAAACTGGTTGATATGTGACTGAAGTTGCTTTGTTTGTATGGATAGGAGTTGACAAATTCCTTATGAGAAAAGTATAAGTTTTTCAAAGAAGAAATATTAAAAAAAAAAGAAAAAAAAAAAAAAGGAAAATGTAAAAAACGATCAACTCCACGAAGAAAATCTATATGACATAAATTGTGTGTTTTAATGTACTCTACATTTTTTGTGTGTTAAGGTTTTGTCCATCGCTTACAATTTAGCAGTTATGCAAAATTTCGTAAAATTCATCCAGAATAAAGTAGTCTTCAGAAGCTATTCCCAGAGAATTAAGATATGCATTTTGTTTGTCAGGTAAATATCTACAATATTTGACATTTTAATCAAAATCGTTAGAGCCATTTTTGAGTAAATAAAATTTTCGAAAAAAGTTCCATGTAAAGAGTAGTTGGGGGTGGGGGGATTTTCTTGAAAATCTTCATGTCACATCCATGGAAGATACCAAACTTAAATACTAAAATCTTTTTGTTTTTGAGCTATGCTGTCCACAGACACACAGACACACACACGCACAGCCTCACACACGCACACATGGACCTTTCTGTAAAAATCTGATGTGTTACATTCACAAGACTTTCTCTACTTCTGTGTAACAAACTGTTGTTAATAAGCTTATTCTTATATTGACTTCATGCTAATCAAGAAAAAATTAGCCGAAATAGTCTTACTACTTGCTTCCTTGTAAGTAGAAGCGAAATAAAGGAGTACCAAAGATTAAAGTAAACTCAAAAGCTGGTTTCTATGTGACTGAAGTTCCTTTGTTTGTAGGGACACGAGCTGACAAATTCTTGTATAAGAAAAGTACAAGTTTTTCAAAGCTGAAACCAAAAACAAGGAATATCTAAAAAACGATCAACTCCTCGAAAAAAATGTATATAACATAAATTGTGTGTTTTAATGTGCTCTACATTTTTGTGTGGTTAGTTTTTGGCCATTTCTTACGGTTTAGTAGTTATGCAAAATTCATCCAGAATAAAGTAGTCTTCAGAGGCTATTTCCAGAAAATTAAAAATATACATTTTGTATGTCAGGTAAATATCTTTAATATACGATATTTTAATCAAAATCTGTAGAGCCATTTTTGAGAAAATCAAAATGTTCGATAAAAGTTCCATGTAAGGAGTAGTTGGGGGATTTTCTTGAAAATCTTCGTCGCATCCTTGGAAGAAAGCAAACTTAAATACCATTTGGTATTTAACGGTCTTTTCGTTTTTGAGCTATGCTGTCCACAGACACACAGACACACGCACACACACGGACCTTTTTCCAAAAATGCTTTTTTTTTTTTGGATTCAGGGGGACCCAAAACATGTATTCCGGGGAAATATCGGCATCGAATTTTAGGGCGCAATACAATACAATACCTCCTCTATACATTATGTACATAGTACGTGTAGAGAAAGTAAAAATGGTCGAATGCGTCAGCTACCATTTGAGAACTAATGTATGTATTACAATGATAACCTGATAAAATGCCCCTTCCTATATATTACAAATTGTCTTATCAATTACAATGTGTATTTTCATCTCTTAGGACAATTCACGACCGGAGCGAATGCTAACGCTTATCTCGTTTAGTATGATTAACAATAATTTGTTACAGAGATAAAGAGTAATTTCATGTAAATGGAGCACATGAGATTTTTACTTTCTCAACACTTACTATGTACATAGTGTATAGAGAAAGTATTGCACTCCACCCAAAAATTCGATACCGAGATTTCACCGGAAATATATGTTTTAGGGTCCCCAATATCCAAAAAAAACATTTTCACAAAAAGGTCCGTGTGTGTGCTTATGAACACGATAACTCAAAAACGAAAAGTAGGTAAAATACCAAAGTTGGTATTTAAGTTTGGTATCTTCCAGGGATGCGACACGAAGATTTTGAGAAAAATCCCCCCACCCCAAACTACCCTTTACATGGAACTTTTTTCGAAAATTTCGATTTTCTCAAAAATGGCGCTAACGATTTTGTTTAAAATATCATATATTAAATACATTTACCTGACAAATAAAATGAATATCTTGAATTTTCTGGGAATAGCCTCTGAAGAGTAGTTTATCCTGGATGAATTTTAAGGAATTTTGAATAACTGCTAAACCGTAAGAGATGGACAAAAACTTACTGCACAAAAAATGTAGAGTAGGTTAAAACACACAATTTATGTTATATAGTTTTTTTCGTGGAGTTCATCGTTTTTGAGACATTCCTTGTTTTTGGTTTCTGCTATGAAAAACTTATACTTTTCTCATACAGGAGTGTGTAAACTGCTGTCCATACAAAGGTACTTCAGACTTTTTTTTTTATACAGAGGACACTAAAATTATATTTCCGGTGAAATTTCCGTATGGAATTTTTCGAGTGGAATGCAATACCCTCTCTACCTAGGTATCATGTAATATGCAGAGAAAGTGAGCATCATATTGACAGAATGATTGAAACTGAGTCGTCTGTTATAGTATACAGGCCTGGGCAGTAATGGAATGGTGTGGAAATGCAGAAGCTTAAGCTAATTAGCAATAACAATATGTGTTGAAATGGCATGGGTAGACATTAAGGTAGTGCAGGCATGTTTTCTGTAATGGTCATTACCGGAATAGCGTTGCCTCGCTGTATAATACATCAACTGGGTAAGTATATAGGGCACCCGACAAGATGTAGTGGTGGGGAGAAGCTTTCTGCGATATTAAACTGCGTCCCAAAGTTGCAGCGCCGGGTCAGCTGCCATATCACGTTGCTTACGCTAATTGGATGAGACAAGTTGTAAGATGCAGTGGCCATCTTCCTCTATCGGGTCACGTTTAGTCTCTCAAACTTATAAACATTTTTATTTCTCAGTATATCCAACATAACGAGGTGTTATAATATCTGAAGAGATTGTTCTCGTACGTAGCAGAGCAATATGTTAGCGACATCAAATACATAAATTGTGGAAAACGGAGCTACAATAAGTATTATAAAAATCTGATATGTATCATTCACATGACTTTCTCTACATCTCTGTAAAAATACTATTATAAGCTTATTTTTCTATTTCTTTCATACTAATCGAGAAAAAATTAGCAGAAATAGCCGTATTGATTGCTTCCTTGTAAGTAGAAGCGAAATAAGGGAGTAGCATAGGTTAAAGTGATAATCAAAAGTTGGTTGCTATGTCACTGAAATTCCTTTGTTTCTATGGACACGAATAGGCAAATTCCTGTATGAGGAAGGTGTAAGTGTTTTAAAGCTGAAACTCAAAAAAATCTTATGTGTTCCATTCATATGACTTTCTCTACATCTCTGCAACAAATTACTGTTAAAAAGTCAAGGTTTCTATTCGCTTCATGCTAATCGAATAAAAATTAGCAGAAATACTCTTATTGGTTGCTTCCTTGTAAATAGAAGTGGTACAACAGGTAAAGTGATAGTCAAAAGCTGGTTGCTTTGTGACTGAGGTTCCTTTGTATGCACACGAGTTGATAAATTCCTGTATGAGAAAAGTATGTGTTTTAAAGCTAGAAAAAAGGAATGCCCGTCTGGGTAGTGTGGTGGTAGCGTGTCTGCTTCACATTCAACAGGTCTTGAGTTCGAATCTCGCTTAGGGTGAGTTACTCGGATAAGGTTTTTTCGGGATTTTCCCTTATCCTGAAAAGACGAATGTCGAGTAATTTTAATCTCCATGGACCCCGAGATCAATTGAGCATCATTTCACCAATTTCATTCATCGTCCGATATGACCAACCAGGTTAAAGGACGTTATACTGCAAAAAAAAAAAAAAAGAATATCTCAAAAACGATCAACTCCACGAAAAAAATGTATATATCATAAATTGTGTGTTTTAATGTGCTCTGATAATTCTTTGTCTATCCTTTACGGTTTAGCAGTTATGCAAAATTCCGTAATATTCATCCAGAATAAAATAGTATTTAAAGATTATCCCCAGAAAATTCAAGATATACATTTATTTGTCACGTAAATATTTTTAATGTACGATATTTTAATCAAAATCTTTAGAGCCATTTTAAGAAAATCTAAATTTTCGAAAAATCTTCCATGTAAAGGGTAGTTTGGGATGGGGGGATTTTTCTCAAAATCTTCGTGTCGCATCCCTGGAGGATACTGAAATTAAATACCAAGTTTTGTATTTTACTGACTTTTCGTTTTTGAGTTATCGTGTTCACGGACACACGGACATTTTTCTGAAAATGCTTTTTTTGGTTACAGGGGACCATAAAAGATATATTTGCGGTGAAATCTTGGTATTGAATTTTCGAGTGGAGTACAACATCTTCTCTATACACTAAGTACATAGTGCATGTAAAGAAGTAAAAATAGGCAAAGTGGTAACGAAAATAAATATAACGTCTAAAAAAAATAAATATATTACTACATGATATAAACAGGTGGGGAATAGAATGGGAATTAGATTGACATTGGGATACAAAATGAAATACAATTGGATGGGCAAAGAAACAAATGTTTTATGATTGGGTCTGAATAGTATGCTTTAGATTGGGAGGACGAAAGCTCGTGCGGTAGTTGATGATGCTGGTAGGAGGATTTGCCCAATATGTGCGGATCAGGACGACTGGACGCATATTGTCCACAGATAGAGGATGTTGGGATAAAGTGCTTAAACAGATGGAGGAGTGTGCAGGGATTAGATTCTAAAATGCCACACTTAGGCACATTACTGCTAAGAAATAAGGTGTTTTGTAAGGTATATGAGAATCAATTGTTGTAAATAAGTGGGTGTATGATATCTGGGCGTTGTTCCTTTTGTCCGTTTATTTGTTTTGTTGATGTGCACATGTATGTACGTATTTAATCTTTTCAATGGCAGCATGTTTAGACGGTATGATTGGTCACATGATCCATGCAACTGTGCGACGTAATTGATGTAATATTATGCACTTAATAAATAATACTTAAAAACATTTATATTCCTCGACCAAGAAGACAGGATATCCAACATAACGAGGTGCTTAAAATTTTGTGGGATTATTCTTTTAGGCCAGAAAGACCTTTGTTACCGGCGTCAAATAAATAAATTAACGCATACAAAATTGTGGTCGACGGGGCTACAAGAAATATTATAAAATTTGGCAAAGAGGTAACAAAAATAAATATAATGTCCTGAAAGAAGTGAAAATATAACTACCTATATGGTATAAATTAGATGAGAATTCTAATTATTTGTCCCATTCACATGACTTTCTCTACATCTCTGCAACAAGTTACTGTTAAAAAGCTTATGCTTCTATTTACTTCATGGCAATCGAGAAAAAAATTAGAAATAGTCTTATAACTTGATTCCTTGTAAGTAAAGCGAAAGAGATAGTCAAAAGCTGGTTGCTATGTGACTGAAGTTCCTTTGTTCGTATGGACACGAGTTGACAAATTCTTGTATGAGAAAAGTATACATTTTTCAAAGCTGAAACTAAAAACAACGAATATCTAAAAAAGGATCAACTCCAGGAGAAAAAAATGTATATATAAATGGTGTATTTTAAAGGGCTCTACATTTTTTGTGTTTTAAGTTTTTGGCCATCAATTGAACCAGAGTAAAGTAGTCTTCAGAGGCTATTCCCAGAAAACTCAAGACATACATTTTATTTGTCAGATAAATATGTTTGATGTAGGATATTTTAATCAAAATCGTTATTGCCATTTTTGGGAAAATCAAAATTTTCGAAATTTTTTCCATGTAAAGGGTAGTTTGGGGTGGGGGTATTTTCTTGAAAATCCTCGTGTCGCATCCTCGGACGATACCAAAGTTACATACCTACCGAGTTTGGTGTTTACTGACTTTTCGTTTTTGGAGTTATGCTGACGCGCGCGCGCGCGGATCTTTTTCTATAAATGATTTTTTCTAGATAAAGTGAACTCTAAACGTCTATTTCCGGTGAAATGTCGCCATCGAATTTTTGGATGGAATGCAATAGATAAGTTCTCTATATACTATGGACAGACTACGTATAGAAGAAGTTAAAAAAAAAATGATGTGTTACACTCACATTACTTTCTCTAACTGCTCAACAAACCTCTTACAAAAGATTATTCTTTTTTGTGCACAATGCTAATACAGATAAATATTAGTAGAATATTATTACTTAGTTCCTAATAAGTAGAAGAGAATAAGGGAATGCGCTATGCTAAAATGATTATGAAATGTTTTAAAAGCTATCGCTATGCGATTGTCATTGCAAATCACTTCTTTGCTTGGCCAGGAGTAGAACAAAAGAAAAGCGGACACTTCCTGTCTGAGAAAAGTTTAAGTACTTCACAATTCATACCAATAACAACGAATATCTCAGAAACGGTTACCTCCACAACAAAAACGCAAAGGACATAAATTGTGTGTTGTGTCGTGATGTACATTTTTTGTGCACTACGTTTTTTTCTATCTCTTACGGTTTAGCAGTTAAGCATAATACATCCAGAATAAAGGGGTCTAATGAGGCTATTCCCCCAAAATTCTAGATATACATTTTATTTCGGACATAGATAGCTTTAATATACGGGATTTTAATCAAAATTATTAGAGTCATTTTTAAGAAAATCAAAATTTTCGAAATCTGTTCCATGTAAAGGGTAGTTTTTAGTAGGGGGATTCTTTTTAAAGAATCTTCGTGTCGCATCCTTGGAAGATACTAAACCTAAATACCAAGTTTGGTATTTAACGGTCTTATGGTTTTGGGGCTATGCTGTCCACAAACACACACAGACAGATACATACACATACATACGGACCTTTTTTAAAAATGCTTTTTTCGAACAAGGGGACCCCAAAACATATATTTCCAGTGAAATCTTGGTACCGAATTTTTGGGTGCATTACAATACCTTCTCTATCCCTATGTACATTGTATATATAGGGCTAGAGAAAGTAGAAAAAAAATCTGATGTGTTCCATTCACATGGCTTTCTCTACTTCTGTGTAACAAATTATTGTTAATAAGCTTATTCTTATATTGACTTCAAGCTAATCTTGACAAAATTACCAGAAATAGTCTTATTACTTGCTTCCTTGTAAGTAGAAGCGAAATATGGGAGTATCATAGGTTAAAGTGATAGTCAAAAGCTGGTTACTAGGTGACTGAAGTTCCTTTGTTTGTATGGACACGAATTGACAAATTGCTGTATGCGAAAAGTATAAGTTTTTCAAAGCTGAAAACAAGGAATATCTAAAAAACGATCAACTCCTCGAAAAAAAATTATCTAACATAAATTGTGTGTTTTAATGTACTCTACATTTTTTGTGTGTTAAGTTTTTGTCCATATCTTACGGTTTAGCAGTTGTGCAAAATTCTTCCAGAATAAAGTACTCTTCAGAGGCTATTCCCAGAAAATTCAAGATATACATATTATTGGTCAGGTAAATATCGTTAATATACGATATTTTAATCAAAACCGTTAGAGCCATTTTTGAGAAAATAAAAATTTTCGAAAAAAGTTCCATGTGAAGGGTAGTTGGGGGTGGGGGATTTTCTTGCAAATCTTCGTGTCGCATCCTTGAAAGATACCAAACTTAAATACCAAGTTTGGTATTTAACGGTCTTTTCGTTTTTGAGCTATGCTGTCCACAGACACATACACACGCGCATACACAAAATGCTTTTTCTGGATTCAGGAGGACCCAAAACGTGTATTTCCGGTTAAATCTGGGTATCGATTTTTGGGTGGAATACGATACCTTCTATTTACACTATGTACATAGTACCTACGTGTAGAGAAAATAAAAAACCCTTTCAGAATCACCAACTACAAAATGACGAGTCTAAAATGCATTGAAACGAAAAAGGGCAAAAGTTGAGCTATGCCCATAGCCGATTCAACTGCTCAATTCGTGATGAAGATGGTATTTTTGAAACGCAATTGCCGAAACGTGAGGCAAGGATCCTTTTGGTAAGGGTTGCCTAACGTATGTAGGTCGGTTTGGGCGGGGAGGTTGCGTGTCCAAGTCCCCATGCTAATTTGTCTTGCGGTAGAGTGCTCTGCCCCCTGGTCGCGGGAAGGAGCGTCTCTGGAGGGTCGTGTACAGCATTAAGCCGAAGACGATCCCCCCACCTTCATCCTAAATAACGGTCCACACACTTTTGGCGATGATGCATGTAGTCGCTGGAGAGTGGCCGAGATTCCTCTGCAAACTTGCTTAACTACCCTTCCTCCAATATCACTCACTGGTCCTAAGCAAACAATGATTCAAGTTTCCATTCTCCTCCGATGCGAATTTGTTTTCTTAAGGGGACACACAATTGCTTTTTACTTTCTCTATACGCACTATGTACATAGTGTATAGAGAAGGTATTGTACTCCACCAAAAAATTCGATACCGAGATATGTGCGTGTGTGTGTGTGTGTGTGTGTGTGTGTGTGTGTGTGTCCGTGTGTCTGTGAACACGATAACTCAAAAACGAAAAGTCGGTAAAATACCATACTTGGTATTTAAGTTTAGAATATTCCAGGGATGCGTCACGAAGATTTTGAGAAAATTTCCCCCACCCCAAACTACCCTTTACATGGAAATTTTTTCGAAAATTTTGATTTGTTTAAAAATGGTTCTAACGATTTTGATTAAAATATCATATATTAAAGATATTTACCCGACAAATAAAATGTATATTTTGAATTTTGTGGGAATAGCCTCTGAAGACTACTTTATTCTGAATGAATTTTCCGGAATTTTGTATAACTGCCAAAGCGTAAGAGATAGATAAAAACTTACCACACAAAAAATGTAGAGCACATTAAAACACACAATCGAAATTGTGTACATTTTTTTCTTGGAGTTGATCGTTTTTGAGATATTCCTTGTTTTTGTTTTCAGGGTCGAAAATCTTAACTTTTCTCATACAGGAATTTGTCAACTCATGTCCATACAAACAAAGGAACTTCAGTCACATAGTAACCAGCTTTTGACTATCGCTTTAACCTATGCTACTCCCTTATTTCCTTTCTACTTACAAGGAAGAAAGTAATAAGACTATTTCTGCTAATTTTTACTTTCTCCATACGCACTATGTACATAGTGTATAGAGAAAGTATTGCACTCCACCAAAAATTCGATACCGAGATTTCACCGGAAATATATGTTTTAGGGTCCCCTGTATCCAAAAAAAGTATTTTCAGAAAAAGGTCCATGTGTGTGTGTCTGTGTGTGTCCGTGTGTCCGTATGTCTGTGAACACGATAACTCAAAAACAAAAAATCGGTAAAATATCAAACTTGGTATTTAAGTTTAGTATCTTCCAGAGATGCGACAAGAAGATTTTGAGAAAAATCCTGCCACCCAAAACTACCCTTTACATGGAACTTTTTTCGAAAATTTTGATTTTCTCAAAAATGGCTCTAACGATTTTGATTAAAATATCGTATATTAAAGTCATTTACCTCACAAATAAAATGCATATCTTGAATTTTCTGGGAATAGCCTCTGAAGGCTACTTTATTCTGGATGGATTTTTCATAACTACTAAACCGTAAGAGATGGACAAAAACTTAAACCACAAAAAATGTAGAGCACTTTAAAACACACAATTTATGTTATATACATTTTTTTCGTGGAGTTGATCGTTTTTGAGGTATTCCTTGTTTTTTGTTTCAGCTATGAAAAACTTATACTTTTCTCATACAGGAATTTGTCATCTCCTGTCCATACAAACAAAGGAACATCAGTCACACAGCAACCAGCTTTTGGCTTTCACTTTAACCTATGGTACTCCCTTATTTCGGTTCTGCTTACTATAAAGCAAGAAATAAGACTATTTCTGCTAATTTTTCTCAATTAGCATGAAATCAATAAAAGATGAGCTTATTAACAATATTTTTACAGAGATATAGAGAAAGTCATGTGAATGGAACACATCAGATTTTTCACTTTATATAAGAACTGCAAGTCTGTAATATCGTTACATTTCTATTTTAAACCATTTTTTATTAATATACTCTTTTCTCCAAACTTCAGTCCCTTTACATTTAAATATTATATGTTCTTCATTTCCCCACATAATTACAGGGCATTGATTTTGTGGAATTCACAAAATGCCTTAAACCTTTTAACTTCCATACTCCTGCTTTGACCCTTGCAATATCTTCTCACTCCTCTTTGTTTGTCTTATCTATATACTTTCTGTTTCCCATGAGTCTTTCATTGGTATGTAGAAAACTAAATATATATTTTCAGCTATCTCACTTAATATATTTACATTATAAGTGGCTTAAATTGACTATTATTTGTGAGTGAGATGTTTAGTACACGAGTCTTCTAATTCCTCATGAGCAAATAATAGTCCGATAAGCCACATGAAATATACAACGTTTTATCCTAACCTGAAATATTCTTATATTTAATAATATTAATATTATTAGAGTCGTCATTACGAGGAATTGAATTTTAGTCGTGACGTAGATAGTGTTTTGTTTGTTCGTTGCTACGTAACCTCGCCGGAATAAACAGTTTCAATTCTGGTTGTTTAAACTGCACCAAATAAATCAATAAATGTATAAAAATGAATATACCCTAAGCAGTTTTAGATTATGCTAACAAAGTTGTAATTAGTTATCCTACAGATACTTGTAATAGACACGGTTGCTAGGCAGAAACGACATAAGAAAACTTGGACTTTAAATCAAAGTGATAGTTATTAGCGCAACGTGTGGGATAAAGTAAACAAATTCACTCGTTGCTCCGGTAAGTAGTGGGATACAGTAAACAAATAAATGGTTGATAACTACAACTTTTCTATAACCTTTTAACAGCATTAATGCCCTGAATACTTCTTCGTATCTGCCAATCCTTAAATTGCTGAAACTCCTTTTCGTATAATTTCTGTGAAGTCGACGGTAATAAAGCCTCAACTGTTTCTTTAGCTTTATTTAATATATTATTTGGAACCGATATATTAACGTTCTCATCGTAAACTTAATCAATTTGAAACTAGCAGCAATAAAAACAAAATTAGTATTCATACATAGCCTACCATATTTTATAACTATAAGAACGCCGCAATTCAATACCTTATTCCTTTTTCTTTTTCTTTTCTTTTTTTTTTTTTTTTTTTTATTGCTTTCCTCAATTGAGGGCTGCATGTAGACAAATTATAACTACACAATTAACATTTTTAAAAATAATTTACAATGCTAAATATAAATCGTATAACTAAATACAAGTAACATATAAAATTAGAAATGATAAACTTCAAATCTAATACAAATAGCACACATAAGCCTCTCAAAAAAAAAAACACTTTAGTAAGTTCAAAATTACAGAACAAAATTTAATTGTTATAGCACCAGCATTCAAACGAATACAAATTATTTCTGAGGATGAGAATAGATCCTCTGATTGCCATGATCGCTATTGTATGCAGTAAGTGTTTATCCAAACCATAATCTATCCAAAATTGGTGTAATTTTTTGGGAATTGTCCCTCTGGCTCCTATCATTAACCTGGTAACTGATATATTTTTAAGAGTATACTTGTCTTTGTAAAAGGGAATGGTAGATTCATAAATTGCCTTTATTTCTGTGTCCACTTCTTCAGGTTGTTCACAGTGGGACTCGAAGCGAACAGTGGGATCGAGGATCACTCCGCTACCATCAGATATCTTATAAGCAATGATAATCGATGCGCCTGCTGCTACCATTGTTGGACAAACCATGCACTTCCTCATGGACCTCAAAACCTTTTTGTTTCATGCTTGTTGTAATCAGGCTGCTAATTTTATGTCTGCTGTTTCGCAGTACCTCTCCATGAGGGCAGGCACCCAGAACATGTGCAAGTGTGTCGTGCTCCCTGCCACAGCGGCGGCAGAGGGTATTGTTCTGGGACCTCCCCGGTAAGGAACGTACAATCTGCTGTAAAATCATTAACTGAATATTCGTAATATATTAATTTATCGTATCTGTAAGATAAATTTATGTATTGTACAAGTGGACAAACCTCTATTATCCTTTCCCCTTCGGGTCGCGTTTTAAATTGTTCTACTATTGGATAAACTCTCTGTTTGTCCTCTTGTATAATAAATAACTATTATATGACAAATAAAATGCATATTTTGAATTTTCTGAAAATTTTCTATGGATTTTTTAAATTTCATAGATGCATCACCATAAGTAGAAACGGATTAAGTATCCTTCACACAGCAGATAAATCTTAGTTTCGCAAGTGAAGGGAGAAAGTTATTGTTGGAGATTGGTAAACCTGCGCGGTGTATAGCAGTATTTGTGACATGGGTTTTCTTAACACATAACATAACTTGATGCCGAAGAAAAGAAATCCTTCGCTTGGAAACAAAAAAACAAAAGAAGAGAGTGTTAGTACAAGTTTGTTTCGTCGACACCGCACGAAAACGACCCTCCACAGCTTATATATATCTCCGCGTGGCTTACATGGTCTGCCATCTTTGATCCTTTAAACCTTGTCTACAACTGTGAGGTCCCACGACGTCTTCGGATCGTGTTGTATATTTCAATGAACCTCCCTACATACTTTCTGTTCTGTGTAACTTGGGCTTCGAGTCATTTTGCAGCCCACATCTTATCCTCTAGTATTTTCCAGGCCTCTCTAAATGACCGTCATTTTTTTCGAGTTTCGATTTGAAACTAGTCTGAGGAAGTCCTTTGGGATGCCTGTGTGTTGCACGGGAGGGTTCCCAAAGGAACAGGGTTCTTTTCCAGGACTTTTCATGCCAGAACAAGACGATTTTGTTCTTTTATTCAGACTTAAGTATGTTTTGCAGTCACAAATTTGTTTCTTTCGGTGCTTCGGTGAAAAGTTTACGAACTCCAAAAGTTTTACAGCGAACCCAAAAGAAAAGATAAATACATATACAGACAAAGAAAAGTAAATATGTTACATCATAACTAGTTTGTGGTGGACGAAGCGACGCCTGGGCAGGTTTTCTCCGGTTTTCCCCACCACTCATTCCACCAATTGCTCCATCATCAACTTTCCTATCATTCATTTCGCTTGCATTTCGCAACATCCACTTCCTCAGGTTCATACCTACGCGCCGACCACTGGTTCCAGGTTCTCCATTCTGTGGTTTCGTGCTGTTGGCTCCTTGACAGGCTTCTGACTCCTAGGCATCCGTTTGTAAGTCCTAGAGGGGTGTCAGGCCTATAAAAGGGGAGGTTAAGCGAACTATGAAGACGAAAAATTATTTATAGAAGATTGGCCGATATATATATATATATATATATATATATATATATATATATAATTTCATAATTTTGGTATCGTCCTAAAAATCCCAAAAGGAAGGACAGATATACAAGGAAAAGTAAATATTTTACATAATAACTTAAACTGCATAAAAAATAATACACCAAACGACAGCCTCTGAGGTCGATTGGTCAGTGTTTGGAGTCTCAACCCAAAGATTTAGGTTCGTTTCCCGGCTGGAATGGGGAATTCTTCTTTAACCAGAATTATTCCCTATCTCCCACACACTCTAAAATGATGCCAGTTTTTACTGCTAGAGCACCACAGGCGATGACACTGATGGATCACAGGTGTAATGTGATGGTGCAGGAAACCAGAGAAAGCCCGCTCCTGCGCCACTTTGTCCACCACAAGTCTCACATGCGGTCACTCGGGGTCGAACCCGGGCCGTCTAGGTGAGGTGTGTGCAGCATAGCTCAAAAACGAAAATACCACTAAACACCAAACTTGATATTTAAGTTTAGTGTCTTCCAGGGATGAGACACGAAGATTTTTTTTTAAAAAAAGTCCCTCCAACCCCAACTACCCTTTACATGAAAAAAAGTTCGAAAATTTGTATTTTCCCAAAACTGGCTCTAACGATTTTGATTAAAATTCTTATGTTTAAGTTATTTATGACACATAAAATGTATATCTTCAATTTTCTGGGAATAACCTCTGAAGATATGTTTATTCTGGATGAATTTGTCTGGATTGTGCATTACTGGTAAACCGTAAGAGAAAGACAAAAACTTACTCCACATAAAATGTAGATCTCCTTAAAACACACAATTTATATCAAATACATTTTTCGTGGAGTTAACCTTTTTCAAATATTGTTTGTTATACGTTTCAGTTTTAAACTTTTCTCATGTGGGAATTTGTCAACTCCTGACCACGCAAAGAAACGGATTTCATTCCCATAGCAACCACATTTTAAAACATTTGACTGTCGGCTTAGACTAGTATATTTTCTTATTTCCCTTCTACTTATAAGGAAGTAAATAATAAGACCATTTCTGCTAATTTTTTTGAATCGTATGAAGTATATAGAAGAATGAGTTTATTATCAATAATTTGTTACAAAGATATAGAGAAAGTTATGTTAATGGAACACATCAGCTATTTTGGTGGACTCATACCTTTTCAATCTACTATGTATCTGGGTTGTCTGAAAAGTTCTTGGCCTGATAGTGAACATCAATAATTCATGCTTTCAAAGTATTTTTATTTTTCAACAGTATCTCCTCTAATATCAATACACTTTGTCCAGTGGTGTTCAAATGTCATTATCCTCTTTCTGTAATGTTCCTCTGGAAGTGCTGCAAAGTACCCATTTGCAGCTTCTTCATTTGACGAAAAACGCCTACCAGCGAGGAATCTATTCAGTTTTGGAAACAGATGGAAGTCCGAGGGAGCCAAATCTGGGGAATAGAGTGGATGTTCCAGCACTTCATAGTGCAGATCTCTCAATTTATCTATTGCCAAAACACTTTTGCGGGCAGGTATATTGCCCTGATGGAAACAATGTTTTTCTTTTTTAACCGTGATCTGTTTTCACGAATTCTTGCATTCAGTTTGGTTAGAAGTTGAGAGTGGTATTCTCCACTAATGGTTTTACCTTTTTCGAGATAGTCAATCAACAAAATTCTTTTGGCGTCCCAAAACACTGACGCCATGATATTTCCAGCCGATGGCACCACCCTCGCCTTCTTTGGAGCTGAACAACCAGCTTCTGTCCACTGCCTCGACTGCTGCTTGGACTCGGGTGTGTAGTGGTATTTCCACGTTTCATCCATTGTGACGTATCGGCACAAAAAGTCACTTCTGTTCTTCTGAAAATGCGTCAAGCACTTTTCAGAAAGAGTCGTGTGAATGCGTTTGTTATCCACAGTGAGGATACGCGGCACCCATCTTGCGCAAAGCTGATTCGTGTTTAATTCCTGATGAAGATAATACCAATATGTTCCTTTGGAATTCCAAGAGCATTAGCAATTTCACACACCTTTGTACGCCGATCTTCCAAAAATCATGTCCTGCACTTCTTCAATGATTTCCAGTATGGTTACAGTTTTTGGACGTCCTTCGCGTGGATCGTCTTGGACGCTTTCACGGCCACGTTTAAAATCGGCCGCCCATTTCTTCACAGTGGAAACTGAAGGTGAAGAGTTACCATACACATTTACAATCCGCAAATGAATTTCTGTACGTGTTAAACCTTCTTTTACGAAGAATTTAACCACAGCACGATACTCGAATTTCACCAAGTAATGCGCACTTCCACTGCTTCAAACAACTGCCTACAGTCAACTATTGCCTGGAAGCGACATTGTAGATTCTAGTTCAGTCCCAGATTTGACTCTGTCATTGGTCGATTGACCAACATGGCTGTTCATGCGGAAGCAGACAGAACAAACGGAAGACTGTGCATTTCGCAACTGGAAAGAAGAACCGATTTTCAGAAAGTGCATTTTTACCGCTTATTTTGATCCAGTTCATTTACATACACCTAGCCTAACCTCGACGATATCTGGAAACTTGTCGTTCACCTGTCACGTAGCCATGTTGTCTCCGTAACCAATAGGAAAGGCCCGGAAAGAGTCTTAGTCTAAAATTGAGCCAGAGTCTGCAATCTGGCTGCCTGGAATGACTTGAAATTTTACGTATTAACATGTGTACCAACGTAAAGGAAAAAAATCATGCAAGTATCCCGCGATCTCTGGGTGAAACCGATATCTTTTCAGACCACCCTAGTATGAGTATACATAGTAAAAGAGAAAGTGTCCCACTCCAGCCGAGAAACTAACCCGGAGCCTCTTGTTTTGAGAAGCCGGATCACTGCGCATGCTTCTAAATTGCCTGGCAGCAGGAAATGAAGGCATGAAATAAGAGGGAACAAATAAAGTGCTTACGTTTTATCATGTTGAAACCTGAACAAGCACAGCAGTGTTTCACAGAACGGAAGAAATAAAGGAAAACTATAAAAGAGGCATTATTGCGGTGAACACTGTTCTTTTCCTCTCTGTCTGTTTCCCGCGCGCGGTTCCAACCAATTGCTCGCAGATAACTTTTCTGATGCCCACAAGAAAACAAACTGCCACTCAAACTCAATCAATATCGGCCGCACATCGGAACGGAAGAGGCCTACTTTGCATATCTCTGAACTGTTTGAACTTGCACGTATTGCACATATGCATAGAGATGGGCAAAATGATTCATCTTCGTGAGCGCCGTTCAATGGTTCGTTCACTTAAATGAACTGGATCTTTTGAGCGGATCAGTAGTTCACTAACATGCTTTAAATAGTGGATACTCTGAGAACTTCTGAAGGGAGTGTATAAAAAGAAAATAATATACCTACATTTAGAACCTATACAAAATGTTAGTTTCTCTACGCGTGCTATGTACATATTGTATAGAGAAGGTGTTGTATTCCACACCGAGTGTTCACCGAAAATACATACTTTAGGACCCCCTGAATCAGAAATAAGCATTTATAGAAAAAGGTCCGTGTGTGTGTGTCTGTGGACAGCAAAGCTCAAAAACGAAAATACCGTTAATTACCAAACTTGGTATTTAAGTTTGGTATCTTTCAAGGATGCGACACGAAGATTTTAAAGAAAATCCCCCCACCCCAGACTACCCTTTACTTGGAAAAAATTTTGAACATTTTGTTTTTCTCAAAAATGGCTCTAATGATTTTGATAAAAATCTCTTATATTTTAGACATACGCATGATGTGTTACACTCACATGATTTTCTCTAGCTGCTCTACAAACAAACTTCTTACAAAAGATAGTTCTCCTTTCTACACAATGCTAATCGAGATAAACATTAGCAGAATGTTCTTATTACTTAGTTCCTTATAAGTAGAAGGGAACTGAAGGAATGCGCAATGCTAAAGTGAAAGTCAAATGCTTTAAAAGCCGTCGCTTCTTTGCTTGGAGATTCTAAACCCTATTTAGCCAAAAGTTGATCCTCGCCAAAACAAAAGACAGGCGACCAGTGCACCGTTATAATGTAGCCTTCCACCATTCACGCCAGAAATTCTGTCATACATTCACGTGGCGCGTGCATGCGGCATATTGTAATTTAAAACGCACACAGTCCTTATTCCAACAACTTAAACGGTGCCTAAAATATTCTGTTAGGTATAATATTGATAGTCATAACAAAATAAATGGGAACACATGTAATAACTAACTCTAAAAACACAAGCGAGAAAATAAATAACTTGTATGCGATAACTTACATTTATTTGCTCTCTGGAAGTGGCTCTATTCTCTACAGATCAGAATTTTCGATTGAGTTCCCCCCCCCCTCCAAGGCTGTTATCAACAACGGTGGCGCTTAAACCGTCCATCTGCCAAATAAACGCTTCTTCTTTCGTTACATGTAGTATTTTATAATTACTGTTGCCGGCTCATTTTTAAAAAATCTGATGTGTTCCAGTCACATTACTTTCTCTACATTTCTGCAACAAATTATTCTATTTACTTCATCTAATCGAGAAAAAATTAGCAGAAATAGTCTTATTATTTGCTTCCTTGTTAGTAGAAGCAAAATAAGGGGGTACCATAGGTTAAAGTGATAGTCAAAAGATGGTTGCTATGTAACTGACGTTCCTTTGTATGGATACGAGTTCACAAAGTCCTGTATGAGAAAAGTATAAGTTTTTTATAGCTGAAACCAAAAACAAGGAATATCTAAAAAAAAATCAACTCCACGAAAAAAATGTATATAACATATACTGTGTGTTTTAAGGTGCTCTACATTTGTTGTGTGGTAAGTTTTTGTCCATCTCTTACGGTTTAGCAGTTATGCAAAATTCCGTAAAATTGACCCAGTATAAAGTAGTATTCAGAGGCTATTCCCAGAAAATTCAAAATATACATTTTATTTGTCAGGTAAATATCTTTAATATATGGTATTTTAACAAAATCATTAGAGCCATGTTTTAGAAAATAAAAATTTTCGAAAAAAAGTTCCATGTAAAAGGTAGTTTGGGGTGGGGGGATTTTCTCAAAGTCTTCGTGTCGCATCCCTGGAAGATACTAAACTTAAATAGCAAGTTTGGTATTTTACCGACTTTTCGTTTTTGAGTTATCGTGTTCACAGACACACGGACACACACACGGACCTTTTTCTGAAAATATCTTTTTTGGATACAGGGGACCCTAAAATATATATTTCCGGTGAAATCTCGGTAAAGAATTTTTTGGTGGAGTGCAATACCTTTTCTATACACAATGTATATAGTGCGTATAGAGAAAGTAAAAATAAATTGTCTTCACAAAATATCACATTCATGCATCGCGTATTACACACGCTTTTTCCCGGGTGTAACCACATTTTCCGTTTCAGATTTTTCTTTGTGAGAACTGTTTATATTTGTAGCCAAAGCACCTGGTGAACTCAGATATTACTTTCACCATTCTTTCACGGAAAGTGTTAGATATACCTCACAAAACTTACAATAAAAATTCAGCATTATAACTCTTCAACCACTAGTCAACGGTTTACCAGTCTGTGGTTTGTGTAACTCAACGAGCTACTACCAGCAACCATTTCTGCGTAAACAATATTGCGGAGATCAGGTGACTCATTAGAACAGCATGTTGGGTCTTGCAGCTCTGTTTAACGCTATAAATCAGCATCAGTTTAACTCTTGGGTATTTATATACAATATTGCGGAGATCAGGTGACTCATTCGAACAGCATGTTGGGACTTGCAGCTCTGTTTAACGCTATAAATCAGCATCAGTTTAACTCTTGGGTATTTATATACAATATTGCGGAGATCAGGTGACTCATTCGAACAGCATGTTGGGTCTTGCAGCTCTGTTTAACGCTATAAATCAGCATCAGTTTAACTCTTGGGTATTTATATACAATATTGCGGAGATCAGGTGACTCATTCGAACAGCATGTTGGGACTTGCAGCTCTGTTTAACGCTATAAATCAGTATCAGTTTAACTCTTGGGTATTTATATACAATATTGCGGAGATCAGGTGACTCATTCGAACAGCATGTTGGGTCTTGCAGCTCTGTTTAACGCTATAAATCAGCATCAGTTTAACTCTTGGGTATTTATATACAATATTGCGGAGATCAGGTGACTCATTCGAACAGCATGTTGGGACTTGCAGCTCTGTTTAACGCTATAAATCAGCATCAGTTTAACTCTTGGGTATTTATATACAATATTGCGGAGATCAGGTGACTCATTCGAACAGCATGTTGGGACTTGCAGCTCTGTTTAACGCTATAAATCAGCATCAGTTTAACTCTTGGGTATTTATATACAATATTATGCAATTTAAGAATAAATGCATTCTGTAATTTGGATTGTTGGCATGGGATTACATTCTTGCGCGCACTGCTACTGTGTTGCACGTACTATGCACTGTTTTGGCGCGGATCAACCTAAGAATGAATAGAAAGTAGTTCAGTTTTAGATTTGGCTCTGCCATTGGTCGAATGACTAACATGGCTGCCCATGCACAAGCAGACAGAACGAACGGAAGACTGTGTATTTTGCATTGGAAAGAAAAACCGATTTTCAGAAAGTCCATTTTACCCCTTATTTCGATCCACTTCATTTACATACACCTAGCCTAACCTGAACGAAATCTCGAAACCTGTCGTTCACCTGTCACGTAGTCATATTGTCTCCATAGCCAATAGGAAAGGCTCAGGAAAGAGTCCTAGTCTAAAACTGAACTAGAATCTGCAATCTCGCTGAGCGCGGCCAGGAGTAGAACACAAGAAAAACGGACACTTCCTGTCTGAGAAAAGTATATCTCCAAAACGGTAAACTCCACGAAAAAATGTATGCGACATAAACTGTGTGTTTTAACGAGATCTACATTTTTTGTGTCGTAAGTTTTTGTCTATCTCTCACGGTATACTACTTATGCAAAATTCAGCAAAATTCATCCAGAATAAAAAGGTCTTCAGAAGCTATTCTCAGAACATTATACATTTTGTTTGTGATGGAAATGGCTTTAATATATTGTATTTTAATCAAAATCGTTACAACCATTTTTGAGAAAATCTAAATTTTCGAAAACAGTTCCATGTAAAGAGTAGCTGGGGTGGGGGAATATTCATGAAAATCTTCGTGGCGTATCCTCGGAAGATACCAAAGTTAAATAGCAAGTTTGGTATTTAACGGTATTTTCGTTTTTGAGGCATGTTGTCCATAGACACATAAACACACAAGCACACACAGGGTCCTTTTTCCAAAAATGCTTTTTTTTTTTTTTGGATTCAGGGGGACCCAAGAAATGTATTTCCGATGAAATCTCGGTATTTAATTTTTAGGTGTATTATAATACCTTCCTTATGCACTATGTACATAGTACGTGTAGAGAAAGTACAAAACATTTACAGATAAAAGTCCCTGTGTGTGTGTGTAGCACAGGCACGTTTGACTGCACTAGCTGGAACTCGAATTCACGACGTTGAATGGATGGCCAGTCCATTTCATATCGCTCTAACGATCACTGCTATTCAGATCGCTTTGAGAATTAGAGGAAGAACGGCATAAGTGGCAAAATAAATAATGCAATAAAAAAATAAATCACTGCAGGAGATCAGTTAAATAACCATACATTCCAAAGTGCCCGGAACCCAGTGTAGCCAGATTGAGGGATCTCTTCCTCGGCGTAGGAATGTTTAAATCCAAAAGGAATTTAGGGATATTTTGACTGAATGTGACAAAATATAGGGATTTCGCACTTCTTCAATTGTTCCATTTTTTCAATTATTTTAATTTACCTACCTACTTTTTTACCTTATCTACACGATATATTTTAATAGCGATGAGTTCATCAATACCTGCTGAGGTACATAATAGATTAACAAAATGATCGTCGCGTAGTCTACTGCGATGCTGCTTTTTAATATAATTCATTTTAGAGAAGCTTTGCTCACAAATGTATGTGGAATCTAGCATCTGCATTAAATGTGGTTCAAATAATCGAAATTTGGAAAATTAATCCCTTGGCAATAATTTAAATAGCTCCCAAATTCTTTCTTTGTAACATTTCACGTCTGTACAATTTTGTAGATCAAGTAATTCCATTTATAGTTGTTGTGGAGGCTCTGAAAACGTTATGAAAATGTTACTTTCCACGTTTCAAAGCTGACACTCTGTTTGTTTGCTTAAGAGCTGCACATTCAATACCAAGCACTGCACGTATATATGACAGTATGTGTTACTCGCCAATAGTTATCAGCCTTGATTACAGTCGGAGAAAACGAGTTCTGACGTCAGTAGCTCGCCAAAGCCTGGCTTAAGGCAATGTATGACTGAAATTCCATGAAAAATTACAAAAAATCAACTTTTTTACTTTCTCTACACGTACTATGTACATAGTGTATAGAGAAGGTATTGCACTCCACCAAAAAATTCGATACCGAGATTTCACCGGAAATATATGTTTTGGGGTCTCCTGTATCCAAAAAAAAGTATTTTCAGGAAAAGGTCCGTGTGTCTGTGAACACGATAACTCAGAAACGAAAAGTCGGTAAAATACCAAACTTGGTATTTAAATTTTGTATCTTCCAAGGATGCGACACGAAGATTTTGAGAAAAATCAACCCACCCCAAACTACCCTTTACATGGAAAAAATTTCGAAAATTTTGATTGTATATTTTGAATCTTCTGGGAATAGCCTCTGAAGACTACTTTATTCTGGGTAAATTTTACGGAATTTAGCATAACTGCTAAACTGTAAGAGATGGACAAAAACTTACCACACAACAAATGTAGAGCACTTTAAAACACACAATATATGTTATATACATTTTTTTCGTGGAGTTGATCGTTTTTGAGATATTAATTGTTTTTGATTTCAGCTATGAAAAATTTAACTTTTCTCATACAGGAATTTATCAACTCCTGTCCATACAAACAAAGGAACTTCAGTCACAACCAGCTTTTGACTATCACTTTAACCTATGATAACCCCTCACTTCGCTTCTACTTTCAAGAAAGCAAGTAATGAGACTGTATCTGCTAATTTTTTCTCGATCAGCATGAAGTAAATGGAAGCACAAGCTTTTTAATAATATTTTTTATAGAGATGTAGAGAAAGTCATGTGAATAGAACACATCAGATTTTTTTAATTTAATTTCATAAAATAATTTAAACGTTCCGGAATGCAAAAAGGTGCAATTTGCCACCAGATGTCATATTTAAGCGCTGGAGCTACAGCAAAACATTAGATGTGAAACTTTACTGGACTTGGCAAGAAAAACTTCAGTTCGACACGATCTCATTTCCCTCATGCAAAGTAAAAAACAAAGTTATGTAGAAGTTAAGCAGCAGTGCAATAAGAAAAGGCAGCAGCAGAGGAAAGGAGAAAGAAAGCTGAGGATCCAACCCACAACCTGGTGAATTTTGACATGAGCCATGCAATCCAATCTTTCCTTATCTTCTGCCTATTGGTATTTTTAGCATTTTTCTTCCTTTAAAATGCTACATCCGGAGTAGCGTTTATTTACATAAATGCAAGAAATAAGAATTGTCCTAGGGTTTACTGTCAGATGTTTTTAAGCATGTTTTTCAATTTTCAAACACAAAAATTATGTTTTATGACAAAAAAAAGTTTTATACCTTTAAAAATTTTTGGAGCCTAAAGCAAATCAGTTATAAAGAAACCTAGAACAATTTCAAAAACTAGATGTATTGTGAACCTAGGGTTAACATATTAAACCAAAGTATTAATGTTTTTTGTCGCAAGGGAGTTTTTAGTGACGTGAAAAAAAAGTGATCATAACTTCCAAACCATTAGAGCAAAATGGCTGAAATTTGCACTGTAACTTATTTGATTTTTAATTACATTGGTGGTATAAATTTCAAAAAATTAGCATTATTAGTTTTGAATTTCAAACAATCAGCTATATATGTCCTTAAACCAAAGCTGTCTATTAAACAGCATCTATAGCTTATTAAAGCTTCGGCTTAAGCTGTAGTATTCCTATGAGAAACCGACTCTAAGCAAGTCCGCTTATCTAAACTTCATTTTGCAGATTCTGGTTTTCATACTTCCGTTACATCCAGGAGGCTTTTACCTACGAACATTTTACGAGAGTCTTTGGTTGTAAATTATCGCGCTCTCTTTAGGATACAGAGGGTCCTAAAACATGTATTTCCGGTGAAATCTCGGTATCGAATTTTTTGGTGGAGTGCAATACGTTCTCTATACACTATGTACATAGCACGTATAGAGAAAGTAAAAATTAATTCTTTCCCAATAATTTAATTAGCTCTTAAATTCTTTCTTCAACAGTTTATGTCTGTACACTTTCGCAGATTAAATAATTGCATTTGTAGCTGGTGTGGATGCTCTGAAAATGTTACTTCTCGCGTTGCGTAGCTGACATTCTGTTTATATTTGCTTAAAAACAGCATATTCACTGCCAAGTACTGTACGTGTGACTCAGCAACAGTCGCCTATCTTGATTGGGGTCGGGGAAAACGAGTTCTGACGTCAGAGGCCTGGCTTAAACCAAAGAGTAGGTCTTTATTAAACAGCATCTATAGCTTATTAAAGCTTCGGCTTAAGCTGTGATATTCCTATGAGGAACGGACGCTAAGGAAGTACATTTTGCAGACTCTGGTTATCTTACTTCCGTTTTATTCAGGAGGCTTTTACCTAAGAAAATTTTACGAGGGACCTTTGCTTGTAAATCACAGCTATAGACAACCCCTGTCACATGGGCAGCTTTTGTACACCCAAAATGGGGAGAGGGGACATGCTCACACAGAAGTTCCTTTGACCTTACAACAATATAGTGGCCGGGGGTACTATAGGCGGCGCTCCGGAGTGCTGGACACAAGTGTTAATAAAGTTTACGTTAAGTTAAATTGGACTAAAACAAGTATAAAGTTAAACCCCTTGCCGAGCTGTTTCATTACGTGCCCCTGCAAGTGGGAAGGCGCGGCGCAGCGTGTTGGGATGACGGTGGTGGCAGAGGTGGGCTCATACCTCTTCAACTGCCCTCGTTCCTTCCCCAGCTTTTCTTACTAAGATTTACTCGTTTAATTTTCTTTTCGGCTCTCACGTTATTGAAAAAGTCCTTTTGTTTCCTACACATTTCCTCACTTTTGTGTTTTCGCGAAAGGGGTTGGAGAGGAGAGGAGGGAAGTTGTTTACTTTGTCTCGCTGCTGCCCAACACTATACACGAGCTTCCCCGCCAACATCTAATTTCTAGGCTGATCGCACACAAAACCAATTTTGTTAGGGCCTTGTTTTCTATCCTCAGTCGCCTTCCCCCTCAACCCCTTACCAGTCCCCCCTTTTCTCACCCTACTTCTTCAACCAAGAAAAGAAAACTTTCGTTTAGTTGTGACATGTACTCTATCTAAACAGATACTGCTCCTTTACTTCAGGCCAGGGCGTGGAATGGGGAATGAAATTGCACTCCACATAATCTGAACGTCGAAGTGGAGGGGAGGACCATTCTTGGGAGAAGTGCTCGTAATTATGCGAAGACGGTGGTTTTTACAATTGACTCTGCCTGCATTAAGGAACTAGGAAGATGGTGCAAATTGTTGCGATGGCATTTTCATTGCATTTCTAGGGTGTTCTCGAAGTTAATGCTAAGGGTAATCTAAAAGTACACAAAAATGAAAAAGTTTACTTATTGAAGTAACAGTAAACATATATTCATCTTCATTAATCGCACGAGTCCACAGACCCTACGTGCTTTTGCAACACCCAAAAATAATAGTTATTTATTATACAAGTGGATAATAGAGGTTTGTACACTTGTATAGTACATTATTGTATTCTACAGATACGATAAATTAATATATGGCAAATATTCAGTTAATGATTTTACAATAGATAGTAATAAATTAAATAAGGAATAAGCCATTGAATTGCGGCGCTCTTATAGTTATAAAATATGGTAGGCTATGTATGAATACTAATTCTGTTTTTATTGCTGCTAGTTTCAAATTGATGAAGTTTACGATGGACGTTGAGAACGTTAATATATCGGTTCCAAATGATATATTAAATGAAGCAAAAGAAACAGTTGAGGCTTTGTTACCGTCGGCTTCACGTTACCGGGGCAACGAGTGAATTTTGGTTACTGTATCCCACTCGTTGCGCTAATAAGTATCACTTTGATTTAAAGTCCAAGTTTTCTTATGTCGTTTCTGCATAGCAACGGTGTCTATTACAAGTATCTGCAGGATAAACAATATTAACCCTTTCCAGCCCAAATTATTTACTATGAAACTGTTTTTTTTTTAAAATTGAAGCCATAAGATGCACACTTGCCTTATAGAGCTGGTATTACCTGATCTCTTATTGGTACACCAATTGTATAAATTTCGAAAACAATGAATATCACTGATCTAAATTTCAATGGCATCGACGCTACAATGATAATGTGATAAAGAAAGGGATGGACCCACGTAAATAAACGGTGGTTGGATTATTTAAGTGCTAACAGAAACTTGGTATTATTGTAGTGCAATACCGTTATGTATTTGTTAGAAAAAGGTATCCTTTAAGCGGTTTTATCTGCTTTTGCTTCTTCTAAGTCGTTATAATATCAATAGATTCAAAGAAAGAACTGAAATATATACAATGAAAGTATTTAACCTTTACCGTTCTCGAACAACAAACACAGACGAAGATAATGATGCCATACGACACCAATGGGCTGTAAAGGGCTAACCCTTTATTACATTGTATTAACTTATGTAACAAATATGATTAACCAAACCTTTAATATTTTTAGTGCACATTTGAATTTCGTATTACACTAACCTTCAACAATAAAATTAGGATAGTTATAGCTGTTTTATAATATAATATGTTTGCAATAAAACTGTAGTGTTTTCATTAAATAAAAATGAGCAAACTCCATGCAACCGCAGTTAACTGTAACCCTGTCAGCATCCAAGCGTGGCATCACACCAGTTATTTTACTTGGGCCCTCCCCATCCTTTTCTCATCCTACTTATTCGACCAAGAAGAGAACGTTTTCGTTTAGTTGTGACATATACTCCATCTAAATTTATTTATTTATTAGTCTGACTCATATATGAGTTTGCCAAGTGACACAGAATAATATACATTTAGAGCTTTTTAACAAAAAATGTTATAAATATTACAAAAATATTTTACCATACTTATAATAGTTATATAACAATTAAGCTATGAGAACAAATTGTAACAAAGATTATAAAATAGGTGCAACAACAAAGTTATAACAATAAAAGAGAAAAAATTACAAATATAAAGCGGTTTATAAACCACAATACATCTTACGTTTTCTTTAAACCATACAAATGATTTCGAAAAATGACCACGGAATGTTTTATGATGTTACAGTGATTTCTTGTTCCACGCTTCTGTTAATTGTATACTTTGCCCTCCATTTCACAAACATATTTGTAATTGTTCCTCAAGATCCAAAAAACAGGCCTGCTATTGTAATTTTTTTTTTGAGATTGTATTTTTCTTTAAAATATGCTCCTTTACTCCAGGCCAGGGCGTGGAATGGGGAATAATCTGAACGTCGAAGTGGAGGGGAGGACCATTCTTGGGAGAAGTGCTCGTAATTATGCGAAGACGGTGGTTTTTACAATTGACTCTGCCTGCATTAAGGAACTAGGAAGAGGGTGCA
The DNA here is from genome assembly GCA_030762935.1 of Hymenopus coronatus. Classification (NCBI taxonomy): domain Eukaryota; kingdom Metazoa; phylum Arthropoda; class Insecta; order Mantodea; family Hymenopodidae; genus Hymenopus; species Hymenopus coronatus. The sequence continues at coordinate 15,252,205 of CM060894.1, forward strand.
AATTGTTGCGATTGCATTTCTAGGGTGTTCTCGAAGCTAATCTAAAAATAAGAGTGTATTCGTCCTAAATTTCATTGCTGAACGATTTAAAAACTTCGAGACCTATCCAGAAAGAAAGTAGCGAAGGATTTGGCATAACTAAATAATATGTAAAGAAGGATACAAAACTTTATTTTGTGGCGGGAATTTTATGCCATTTTATGGCGGAACTCAGAAGGATAAGAAGGGTTTAAGAGCAGGATATCTTTTAAGGCTTTCTCAGGGTATGTGTAAAGAAAAGAAATCATTATATTTTTTCGGATAGCTCCAGTTTATGCAATTTCACACATAGTCAAATGTGTGTCCCTCTGATTTCCGTTTCCTCATTTACTAATGTTATTCTCACACACAAAATAAGTTTCTTACAATAAACTTTTGTGAACTTCTCCAGATTTACCCTATTTTCCAACTACCCCCTGCTCTATTTCCCATGTGAACTCGGAGAAAGAATTCTTTGTCCACCATTCACTTTCCTAATATAAAGAGACACATACTTTGTATCGCAGCACTGAATTTAAACATTATTTTACAACATGCAACATATCTGCTCAGCACCACTGACAATTTTTAACTAAGTTCTCTCATTCTCCATTTGTGACAATATCTCCCCTCTTGCCTAGATACATTTCTTATACCTCCTCCTATTTTTTACGATCTGACATGAATGGGTCCGAAGTTACATGTTTCTTAATTTCTATTGGTTACAATTCCCTGTCACAGGCTTTTCCAAATCGGTCTGAGCTCACAAAATAAGTTTGGCACCGCAGCTAAAGCATTAGGCTCAAGTTTGCTAGTATCAGGTAAGGTTTTTCCAAATCGGTCTCAGCTCACAAAATAAGCTCGGCACCGCAGCTAAAGCATTAGGCTCAAGTTTGCTACCATCAGGTAAGGTTTTTCCAAATCGGTCTCAGCTCACAAAATAAGTTTGGCACCGCAGCTAAAGCATTAGGCTCAAGTTTGCTAGTATCAGGTAAGGTTTTTCCAAATCGGTCTCAGCTCACAAAATAAGCTTGGCACCGCAGCTAAAGCATTAGGCTCAAGTTTGCTACCATCAGGTAAGGTTTTTCCAAATCGGTCTCAGCTCACAAAATAAGTTTGGCACCGCAGCTAAAGCATTAGGCTCAAGTTTGCTAGTATCAGGTAAGGTTTTTCCAAATCGGTCTCAGCTCACAAAATAAGCTTGGCACCGCAGCTAAAGCATTAGGCTCAAGTTTGCTAGTATCAGGTAAGGTTTTTCCAAATCGGTCTCAGCTCACAAAATAAGCTTGGCACCGCAGCTAAAACATTAGGCTCAAGTTTGCTAGTATCAGGTCTAAAGTGCTCTTGGTCATTACTACGTACTTAATGTTTCTCCATTGTCAAACTCTGAACACAACATTTCCACAATTCTATTATATCTAATGGCTTTCTGACCCACGTTACCAAACAAATCTTGCAGCTAATATTCTTAAATGTCTGCTTTTTCCTTTCAGCAATAATTTTTTTTCGTGTACAGAATAAATATTCTCTACAATTTTTAACAATATTGCTGATTCTAATGTATTTGGTTTTTAATATCTTTAATTCCTTATTTATTTCATTATTGTAATTTCTTCGCGCTCCCTCCATAGTTCTTTGATATTCGTTTGCTTGTTAGTTTTATTTCCTTTCTTATATTGTAATTATCTTATATTGTAAAAAAGCTACAATACCTTATTATTACTTTCTCTATAGGCACTATGTACGTAGAGTATAGAGAAGGTATTGAACTCCACCAAAAAATTTGATACCGAGATTTCACCGGAAATATATGTTTTAGGATCCCCTGTATCAAAAAAAAAAAGAATTTTCAGAAAAAGGTCCGTGTGTGTCCGTGTGTTCGTATGTCAGTGTGTCTGTGAACACGATAACTCAAAAAACGAAATGTCGGTAAACTACCAAACTTAGTATTTAAGTTTAGTATCTTCAAGGGATACGACACGAAAATTCTCAGAAAAATCCCCCCACCTCAAACTACCCTTTACATATAACTTTTTTCAAAAATTTTGATTTTCTAAAAAAAATGGCTCTAACGATTTTGATTAAAGTATGGTGTATTAAAGATATTTACCTGATAAATAAAATGTATATCTCGAATTTTCTGGGAATAGCAACTTTATTCGGGATGAATTTTACAGAATTTTGCATCACTTCTAAACTGGAAGAGATGGACAAAAACTTACTGCACAAAAAATAAAGAGCACATTAAAACACACAATTTATGTTATACACATTTTTTTCGTGGAGTTCGTCGATTTTGAGAAATTCCTTTCTGCCATGAAAATCGTATACTTTTCTCATACAGGAACTTGTCAACTCCTATCCATATAAACAAAGGAACTTCATTGACATAGCAACCAGCTTTTGACTATCATTTTAACCTATGGTTGTCCCTTATTTCGCTTCTACTTATAAGGAAGCGAGTAATAAGACTATTTCTGCTAATTTTTGCTCCATTAGATGAAGTAAATAGAATAATTTGTTGCAGAGATGTAGAGAAAGTCCTGTGAATGGAACACATCAGATTTTTTAAATTTTCCACAGAATCGTTCGTGATACTTTGTCAAAGGCTTTAGAATAATGAATAAGTACTAAGTGTGTCTCTTAATTCTATTGTCTTCTTTTTTGTATCATTTGTTTCAGATTATAGACATTATCAATTCCCCTTCTAAAACCTGTTGGTTCTTCTAGGAGTATTGCTTGTCTTATTTTACTCAGTCGTATAGTTTTCAGGCCTTGTTCTTTCTCCTGTCTTAAATATTGATATTGCTTTGGCTATTTTACATTCTTGGGGCGTTTCTTTTTTACAGCACTTGTACGCTTACAGTAATCAGTCATGTAGTTTTCTAGGGGCATATTTATCCAACTCTAGATTAATATTGTCGATTCCACAGGCTTTTCTATTTCTACTTTTTACAATGCTTTCAGTTAATTCCTCCATTTCTAATGGATCTGTTTTGATTCTATATACATTGTTTATTTCTCAGTCTTGTTCATCTCCTTCTGCATTCCACAAACTCTTATAATGTCCCTCTAATTCTTCATCTTCAATGCTTTTTATATTCGCTTTGATATTTTCCTTCGAATTTAAGTTTCTGGTAAATTAATAGACTTACTTTATTTTGGTGACCTTATGGATTGTGTTCCAGATCGGTTATGTGTTTGTCCCAATGATCTCTGTTCAGTTTCCTTGTATATCTTTTAACTTTTGAGCTTGCAGAATTTGTTATCAACACTTGCTTTCAACTTCTCCATAAGGATTGATGAGCTTCCATTACGCTCTTTATCGTAGACACTGTTTCCTCCTTGATTGCTGGTAAATTATGAGTCACTTCCTCACTGAAGACACTTACGTAATTTGCCTATAAAATTCCAAACATTCGATGACCGAACATTTTGTGCATTAAAAAAAAAGCTCTTTGATAAGTATAACATTGGCATTTAAAAACTGGTCGAGTGGTCAGCGAGCTTTCTTCTCACCCGTGGTCCCGGGTTCGATTCCCGGCTGGGGCGGGGAATTTTTCTCTAGCCAAGAATTATTCCCTAATCCCCACAGAGTCTGGAAGTTTGTATGTGAGTGTGAAAGTGTGCGTGTTTGAGTAAAACAAAATGATTTAAACCAACGTAAAAGAACCTACAGACAACGAGTTGTTTCAAGTGCAAAGCCCCCCGATATGACCTTAGATGTTAAAGGGGGCTATATAAATGGAAAAAAAAAAAAAAAAACTGGTACCACGTGATAATAAACATATTTACAGAATGGAGATTGCTGAGAAATGGAGTAAGGTACTGTAACTTTGTAAATAAAGTTTTGTGCTGATAACTTTCGTTATTGTTTAGTTATGCCAAATTGGTTTTCTTTACACCTCAGTAATTTCTACGGTCACTTGCACTTGAGGATGTTCGCTTCTTGATAAGGAAATTACAGGACACTTCACGTGCCTCAAGCGCCCACATGTGGGATTCGTGCTGGGCGGGTTTTCTCCGGGTCCTCCGGTTTCCCCGGCCATTCATTCCACCAACTGCTCCATCATCATCACCTTTTCAATAATCAATTTCGCTTACATTTTATATCATCCTTTTCGTCATGTCCATGCCTGGCTGCGGACCGACCTCTTGTAACAGGTTCTCCATTCTGAGGTTTCGCGCCATTGGCTAGTGACTTGCTAGTCCTACAAATACGAGCCGATTACGAAACAAAATGAAACATTTCAGGTGACTTAGGTCGTTTTACCTGTATGTTGCTGGTTACAAAAAAGCTTATTTTACGAGCAGCGTCGGTATAAACAAACTATGGAAATTCACTCGATGCGCATGCATAGGTGGACCTATTGTGAAACTAGTAACGGTTAAACCAAAGAGTAAGCCTAGCTTAAGCGGCTTCCGTACTTCACTAAGCCTTTGGCTTAAGCCTAAAGTATAAAAACGGTCCTTAAAGTACGAGGCGTCTCCGAAAAGTAAATATAATTTCGTTCCATGCCAACACAACGTTAGCGTCGCAGTTCCACGCTTGCGCACTCGTTTCTCTGGTGCATTATCTCTCCACTAACGCCATTACAGCCGGATCGCGTTGTGTTCATTACAGTTGTTAGTGATTGTTCAAAATGTTTAAGACAGTTTCTGATCCGCCGGCACTAATCAGTTTTGAACGCAAGAAAAACTAAGCCAGCTGAAATTCGTCATCAACTTGCAGAGATTTATGGTGAAACTGTAATAACAGATGGGATGGTGAGAACGTGGATTAAGTAATTCAATTTTGGACGATCCAATGTTAATAATGAAGCACGGAGTGGGCGGCCTTCTGTTGTCAATGACGATTTGTTCGAACAAGTGAATGAGGGCATATAAAAGTTGTGTTTGTTCTCCAACGCGGCACCTTTGCCAGACCTAACTTTTGGTGCAAAACACTGTACCTTGTAATATGCTTATGGCCTTTACTATTTCGCGAACTTTGATTCGTCGATCACTCAAAACCATATCCTGGATTTTGTCAACTATTTCAGAGAAAGTCACTTCTGCTGGACGTCCGGATGTACGAACACGTTTAAATTCATTTGTCCAATTGTAAATTTTTGCAAACTACGGAGCAGATGTGCCGTGAACTTCATCCAACTTGGCTTTTATCTCTTTAGGCATTCAGCCTTTTAAATAGAAGTGTTTAATCACGCCACGAAACTCGTTTTTACTTTCTCTGGCCCCATATGTACAATATCCACAATGTGGATAGCATAGCGTTTGGTATATTTCAAGGATGCGACACGAAGATTTTCAAGAAAATCCCCCTACCCCTAACTACCCTTTACATGGAAAATTTTTCGAAAATTTTGTTTTTCTTAAAAATGGCCTTAACGATTTTGATTAAAATACCACATACTAACGCCATTTCTATCACAAATAAAATGTGTATCTTGAATTTTCTAGGAATACTTTCTAAAGATTCGTTTAATCTGGGTGAATTTTGCCTAATTTGGCATAACTAGTAAATCCTAAGAGATAGACAAAAACTTACTATACAAAAAATGTAGATCTTGTTAAAGTACACAAGTTATGTCATATGCATTTCTTTCGTGGAGCTTACCGTTTTCGAGGTATTCCTTGTTATTAGTTTCAGTTGAGAAGTACTTATACTTTTCTCAGACGGGATCTCCGTTTTTCTTTTGTTCTACTCCTGGCCAAGCAAAGAAGCGATTTGCAATGGCAATCGCAATACGACAGATTTTAAAACATTTGACTATCACTTTAGCCTAGTGCATTCCCTTAGTTTCCTTCTACTTATAAAGAACTAAGTAATACAATTATGCAAAATGTTTATCTCGATTAGTGTGGTGTTGAAAGAAGAATTATCTTTTGTAAGAAGTTTGTTTTTAGAGTAGGTATAGACAGTCATATATAGAGTGTAACACATCAGATTTTTTTTTTGTTATCCAACTTTCTAAATAGGTACAAGATTGTTGATTCAATCGCCTATGACACCGGAACCACGTGATGGATATAGCTGAAACGTTAACTGTCGTCTAGTAAAACATCTGGACTACTGAGTAGTCTATACGCGGTTGTATGGAACAACAGTGAATTAACACTATTCATAACTGCTTTAGAGATTTCTTGAATTTTGAATCCTTAAGGTATCAGTAGACTTTCTCTTCAATTTTCTTTGTGTGTTCACGTAAAGTATAGTACGCATGTGTTGATTTGGTATCGGATTTCATAAACCAGAAATGGTACATGCTATATGGCGTGTTACGTGTTCTTGACAGTTTTGAACTCGAACTGGAGGAATTTTGTTAGAGCGCGTGACTGCAGTGAGCAAGTGCTCTGAAATATAGGGACTGATTTTCCGCCAAATTCCTTTAAGGAGTTGTTAAAATAAAGCTAAGGCAGGAGGGTTGAGACAGCACAGGAGTTATTCAGAAGGGGAAGATAAATCATAGCTAATAATATAAATTATATCAAGAAGGGAAATATAAATGTACATTGAGAATGGGAAGGGAAGAAAGACTTCAAAGACGTACAAGTAGCCGAGTTGTCACGAGCTGTACCGTTAGAGGGTAGGACATTGAACCGAAGGGGGTGAGAAGACACTGCCCGAGGGGAACATAACGGAAGAGGTAACAACTCTCTCCGCTGGGCAGGGGACGCATTGGCATAGAACATCGGCAGAACCAAGATGTGAAATTTAAGGTGCGTAGTGGAGCCGCACAGGCAACCTTTAGTTGCTTGTGAAATAGTTATTGTAATACAGACCAGAGTACGGACGATATCACTGCATCAAAATTAATAAGTAACCATAGTCACGGTCGGGTAAAGTATAGTTTCACAGGAGAAAATTAAGAGGAATGCGTGTGTGTTCGACGGCGGAAAAAGGCCGTACTAACTGAATAAAACACTCGTGTCGTACCACACCCTGAAAAGAGTAAAAATCCTGAGATGGGGCACCCACAAATCCACACCATTCCTAATACCCAAAACCTGCGCCCAGGATACGAACCCGTAACCTCGTTACCGCTAAAATAAACCTAAGGTAGGAGAGTATTAAACGTTTTCTTTTTTACAGTGTTTAACGCCCGCTTTTACTACTATGGCACCGCAGACGATGATACATGGATAAAGATGGAGAACTTATGGAATGCAATGGCGGGGGAAAGTGGAGAAATCCCGCCCCTGTCGCTCCTTGTCCACGCCTGTGATCGAATACAGACCTAAAGATACCTTTTTTGGATACCCTGATTGAATCTTAGTATGGCATTTCTAGGTGGAAAGCAACACTTTATCTAGGTAGTGAGGTGAGGTTTTTCTGTAGCCACTCTTGCACACCACTGTTGAGGTTTAAACGGGAGAACAATGACCCGTGTTCTGAGATCTCTCTCTCTCTTTCTCAAGTTTCGTCCGAAGTGTTGTAGGGGAAACTTTCCTCGGTCCCTCGTTTTCTTTCTTTCTCTGTCTGCCATTCCGTCGCACGCGCCAGATATCCCCCCTCCCGCTCTCTCTCCAAAAGACAATTGAGGTGTTTAGTGCAAGAGCGGCACACACGCCATTTCCTACTGAAACATCAAGTGTATCATTCCCAACGTATTTAATGTTGACGCACTTTTTACTTTCTCTACACGTACCTACTATGTACATAGTGTATAGAGAAGGTATTGTATTGCACTAAAATATTCGATCAAAACATTTCACTAGAAATACATGTTTTAGGACCCCCTGAGTCCAAAAAAAAAAAACATTTTTAGAAAAATGTCCGTGTGTGAGTTTGTGTTTGTGCAGCATAACTCAAAAACAAAAGGTCCACTAAATACCAAACTTGGTATTTAAATTTGGTATCTTCCAAGGATATGACAAGATGATTTTCAAGAAAATCCCCCCACCCCCAACTACCCTTTACATGGAAAAAATTTCGAACATTTTAATTTTTTCAAAAATGGCTCTAACGATTTTGATTAAAATCTCTTTTATATATGTATATATACATGACAGTTCAAATGTACATATTGAATTTTCGGGGAATAGCCTCTGAAGACCTGTTTATTCTGGATGAGTATTTCTGAATGTTAGATAAATGGTAAGAGATAGACAAAAGCTTATTAAATAAAAAATGTACACCTTCTTAAAACACACAATTTATGTCACATACATTTTTTCATAGAGTTGTCCGTTTTCGAAATATTCCTTGTTATGGTTTCAGTTTTAAAATATCTCAACTTTTCTCATATGGATCCTTGTCAACTCCTGGCCACGCAAAGAAACGGATTACAATTCCATAGCAACCACATTTTAAAACATTTGACTGTCGGTTTAGCCTAGTGTATTCCCTTATTTTCCTTCCACTTATAAGGAGTTAACACAGAGATGTGGAGAATGGAACACATCAGATTTTTTTCTTTCTTGTTTCGATGTAAGGAACCAGCTCCCAATTTCTGAATAAGCCTGTATATACATAAAAGGTGGAGTTCCAATGAAATGTCAATGTGGAATATTTGGGTGAAATACAATACCTTCTCTAGTAAGTATGGAGAAAGTAAAACAAACTTATGGTTCCTATCTTAATACGCTTATGCACTGCCTGCGTGGACGAGTCGTTAGTCCACTCTCCTCTCACATGGGTTCAATCCCAAGCGAAAGCATGTGGGATATGTGGTGGACAAAGCGGTGCAGGGGCAGGTTTTCTCCAGGTTCTCCAGTTTCTTCCGCCATCGCGTACCACCGGTACTCCCATTTTCTTTCCATGTTTTATCAGTATCATCACCTGCGGTGCCACAAGTAGTAAAGGCGGGCGTTAAACACTACCATAAAAACAAAACAAAAAAGCCTGCGGTGCCATAGTGGTAAAAGCAGGCGTTAAAAACTTACAAAAAAAAAGTGGAGCCATAGTAGTAAAAGCGGGCGTTAAACACTGCCAACAAAACAAAAAAAACTGTGGTACCATAGTAGTAAAAGCGGGCGTTAAACACAGCATAAAACAAAAAAACTGTGGTGCCATAGCAGTAAAAGCGGGCGTTAAACACAACCAAAAAAAAAAAAAAAAAAAACCTGGGGTCCCATAGTAGTAAACGCGGGCGTTAAACACAACAAAAAAAACAAAAAAACGGTGGTGTCATATTAGTAAAAGCGGGCGTTAAACACTGCCAACAAAATAAAAAACACTGTGGTGCCATTCTAGTAAAAGCGTGCGTTAAACACAAAAAAGCCTGTGGTGCCATAGTAGTAAAAGCGTGCGTTAAACACAACAAAAAAAAAACCTGTGGTGCCATAGTAGTAAAAGCGTGCGTTAAACACAAAAAAACCTGTGGTGCCATAGTAGTAAAAGCGTGCGTTAAACACAAAAAAGCCTGTGGTGCCATAGTAGTAAAAGCGGGCGTTAAACACAACAAAAAAAAAACCTGTGGTGCCATAGTAGTAAAAGCGTGCGTTAAACACAAAAAAACCTGTGGTGCCATAGTAGTAAAAGCGTGCGTTAAACACAAAAAAACCTGTGGTGCCATAGTAGTAAAAGCGTGCGTTAAACACAAAAAAAAACTGTGGTGCCATTCTAGTAAAAGCGTGCGTTAAACACAAAAAAACCTGTGGTGCCATAGTAGTAAAAGCGTGCGTTAAACACAAAAAAACCTGTGGTGCCATAGTAGTAAAAGCGTGCGTTAAACACAAAAAAAAACTGTGGTGCCATTCTAGTAAAAGCGTGCGTTAAACACAAAAAAACCTGTGGTGCCATAGTAGTAAAAGCGTGCGTTAAACACAACAAAAAAAAAAACCTGTGGTGCCATAGTAGTAAAAGCGTGCGTTAAACACAAAAAAACCTGTGGTGCCATAGTAGTAAAAGCGTGCGTTAAACACAAAAAAACCTGTGGTGCCATAGTAGTAAAAGCGTGCGTTAAACACAAAAAAACCTGTGGTGCCATAGTAGTAAAAGCGTGCGTTAAACACAAAAAAGCCTGTGGTGCCATAGTAGTAAAAGCGGGCGTTAAACACAACAAAAAAAAAACCTGTGGTGCCATAGTAGTAAAAGCGTGCGTTAAACACAAAAAAACCTGTGGTGCCATAGTAGTAAAAGCGTGCGTTAAACACAAAAAAACCTGTGGTGCCATAGTAGTAAAAGCGTGCGTTAAACACAAAAAAAAACTGTGGTGCCATTCTAGTAAAAGCGTGCGTTAAACACAAAAAAACCTGTGGTGCCATAGTAGTAAAAGCGTGCGTTAAACACAAAAAAACCTGTGGTGCCATAGTAGTAAAAGCGTGCGTTAAACACAAAAAAAAAACTGTGGTGCCATTCTAGTAAAAGCGTGCGTTAAACACAAAAAAACCTGTGGTGCCATAGTAGTAAAAGCGTGCGTTAAACACAACAAAAAAAAAACCTGTGGTGCCATAGTAGTAAAAGCGTGCGTTAAACACAAAAAAACCTGTGGTGCCATAGTAGTAAAAGCGTGCGTTAAACACAAAAAAACCTGTGGTGCCATAGTAGTAAAAGCGTGCGTTAAACACAAAAAAACCTGTGGTGCCATAGTAGTAAAAGCGTGCGTTAAACACAAAAAAACCTGTGGTGCCATAGTAGTAAAAGCGTGCGTTAAACAAAAAAAAAACTGTGGTGCCATTCTAGTAAAAGCGTGCGTTAAACACAAAAAAACCTGTGGTGCCATAGTAGTAAAAGCGTGCGTTAAACACAACAAAAAAAAAACCTGTGGTGCCATAGTAGTAAAAGCGTGCGTTAAACACAAAAAAACCTGTGGTGCCATAGTAGTAAAAGCGTGCGTTAAACACAAAAAAACCTGTGGTGCCATAGTAGTAAAAGCGTGCGTTAAACACAAAAAAAAAACTGTGGTGCCATTCTAGTAAAAGCGTGCGTTAAACACAAAAAAACCTGTGGTGCCATAGTAGTAAAAGCGTGCGTTAAACACAAAAAAACCTGTGGTGCCATAGTAGTAAAAGCGTGCGTTAAACACAAAAAAACCTGTGGTGCCATAGTAGTAAAAGCGTGCGTTAAACAAAAAAAAAAAACAACTATGGTGCCATACTAGTAAAAGCGTGCGTTAAACACACACAAAAAAAAAACGGTGGTGCCATAGTAGTAAAAGCGGGCGTTAAACAAAAAAAAAAAAACAACTATGGTGCCATACTAGTAAAAGCGTGCGTTAAACACACACAAAAAAAAAACGGTGGTGCCATAGTAGTAAAAGCGGGCGTTAAACTCTGCCAACAAAACAAAAAGCCTGTGGTGCCATAGTAGCAAAAGCGTGCGTTAAACACAAAAAAAAAACTGTGTTGCCATACTAGTAAAAGCGTGCGTTAAACAAAAAAAAAAAAAAAAAAACGGTGGTGCCATACTAGTAAAAGCGTGCGTTAAACACACAAAAAAAAAAAACGGTGGTGCCATAGTAGTAAAAGCGTGCGTTAAACAAAAAAAAAAAAAAACAACTATGGTGCCATACCAGTAAAAGCGTGCGTTAAACACACACAAAAAAAAACGGTGGTGCCATAGTAGTAAAAGCGGGCGTTAAACTCTGCCAACAAAACAAAAAGCCTGTGGTGCCATAGTAGCAAAAGCGTGCGTTAAACACAAAAAAAAAACTGTGTTGCCATACTAGTAAAAGCGTGCGTTAAACACACAAAAAAAAAAAAAACGGTGGTGCCATAGTAGTAAAAGCGGGCGTTAAACTCTGCCAACAAAACAAAAAGCCTGTGGTGCCATAGTAGCAAAAGCGTGCGTTAAACACAACAATAGAAACAAAAAAACCTGTGGTGCCATAGTAGTAAAAGCGTGCGTTAAACACACACAAAAAAAAAACGGTGGTGCCATAGTAGTAAAAGCGGGCGTTAAACAAAAAAAAAAAACAACTATGGTGCCATACTAGTAAAAGCGTGCGTTAAACACACACAAAAAAAAACGGTGGTGCCATAGTAGTAAAAGCGGGCGTTAAACAAAAAAAAAAAGACAACTATGGTGCCATACTAGTAAAAGCGTGCGTTAAACACACACAAAAAAAACGGTGGTGCCATAGTAGTAAAAGCGGGCGTTAAACTCTGCCAACAAAACAAAAAGCCTGTGGTGCCATAGTAGCAAAAGCGTGCGTTAAACAAAAAAAAAAAAAAAACGGTGGTGCCATAGTAGTAAAAGCGGGCGTTAAACACACACAAAAAAAAAAAAACGGTGGTGCCATAGTAGTAAAAGCGGGCGTTAAACTCTGCCAACAAAACAAAAAGCCTGTGGTGCCATAGTAGCAAAAGCGTGCGTTAAACAAAAAAAAAAAAAAAACGGTGGTGCCATAGTAATAAAAGCGTGCGTTAAACACACAAAAAAAAAAAAACGGTGGTGCCATAGTAGTAAAAGCGGGCGTTAAACTCTGCCAACAAAACAAAAAGCCTGTGGTGCCATAGTAGCAAAAGCGTGCGTTAAACACAACAATAGAAACAAAAAAACCTGTGGTGCCATAGTAGTAAAAGCGTGCGTTAAACACAACAATAGAAACAAAAAAACCTGTGGTGCCATAGTAGTAAAAGCGTGCGTTAAACACAAAAAAAAACTGTGTTGCCATACTAGTAAAAGCGTGCGTTAAACACAAAAAAAAAAAAAAAACGGTGGTGCCATACTAGTAAAAGCGTGCGTTAAACACACAAAAAAAAAAAAAAAAAACGGTGGTGCCATAGTAGTAAAAGCGGGCGTTAAACACAACAAAAAAAAACAAAAAAACCTGTGGTGCCATGTAGTAAAAGCGTGCGTTAAACACAACAAAAACAAAACAAAAAAAACGGTGGTGCCATAGTAGTAAAAGCGGGCGTTAAACTCTGCCAACAAAACAAAAAAACCTGTGGTGCCATACTAGTAAAAGCGGGCGTTAAACACAACAAAAACAAAACAAAAAAACGGTGGTGCCATAGTAGTAAAAGCGGGCGTTAAACACAACAAAAAAAAACAAAAAAACCTGTGGTGCCATGTAGTAAAAGCGTGCGTTAAACACAACAAAAACAAAACAAAAAAAACGGTGGTGCCATAGTAGTAAAAGCGGGCGTTAAACACAACAAAAAAAAACAAAAAAACCTGTGGTGCCATGTAGTAAAAGCGTGCGTTAAACACAACAAAAACAAAACAAAAAAAACGGTGGTGCCATAGTAGTAAAAGCGGGCGTTAAACTCTGCCAACAAAACAAAAAAACCTGTGGTGCCATACTAGTAAAAGCGGGCGTTAAACACAACAAAAACAAAACAAAAAAACGGTGGTGCCATAGTAGTAAAAGCGGGCGTTAAACTCTGCCAACAAAACAAAAAAACCTGTGGTGCCATAGTAGTAAAAGCGGGCGTTAAACTCTGCCAACAAAACAAAAAAACCTGTGGTGCCATACTAGTAAAAGCGGGCGTTAAACACAACAAAAACAAAACAAAAAAACGGTGGTGCCATAGTAGTAAAAGCGGGCGTTAAACTCTGCCAACAAAACAAAAAAACCTGTGGTGCCATAGTAGTAAAAGCGGGCGTTAAACACAACAAAAAAAAACTGTGGTGCCATAGTTGTAAAAGCGGGCGTTAAAGTATATAAAAAAAATTGATGTGTTCTATTCACATGACTTTCTCTACATCTCAGTAACAAATTATTGTTAAAAAGCTTATGCTTCTATTTACTTCATGCTAATTGAGAAAAAATAAGCAGAAATAGTCTTATTACTTGCTTCCTTGAAAGTGAAGGGAAATAAGGGAGTAGTATAGGTTAAAGTGAAAGCCAAAAGCTGGTTGCTATGTGACTGATGTTCCTTTGTTTGTATGGACAGGAGTTGACAAATTTCCGTATGAGTAAGTAGGTATTTTAAAGCTGATACTAATAACAAGGAATATCTCAAAAACGGTCAACTCCACGAATAAAATGTATATTCAGCTCTTCCCTTGTTATTAAGTAAGTTTTTGTCTATTTCTTACGGTTTTCCAGCTATGAAAAATTCCGCAAAATTCATTCAGAATAAACAGAGCTTATTCCCTCGAAAATTGAAGATATACATTTTATTTCTCATTTAAATATCTTTAATTAAAATCGTTAGAGTCATTTTCGAGAGGAAGAAAAAATTCGAAAAAAATGTTCCCTGTAAAGGGTAGTTGGGCTGGAGGTTTATCTCCCAAATCTTCGTGTCGCATCCTTAGAAGATACCAAACTAAAATACAAGTTTGGTATTTATCGATATTTTCGTTTTTGAGCTATGCTGCCAGCACACACACACACACACACACACACACACACACACACACATGGACAATTTTTCTAAAAATGCTTTTTTTTTTTCAGGAAAGCCTAAAACTTGTATTTTCGGTGAAATCTCGGTATTGAATTTTTAGGTGCATTACAATACCTTCTCTATATACTATGTACATAGTACGTGTAGAGAATGTAAAAAAAAACTGCCTGCCCGGTCCGGTGGTGCCACACAACAATATATGGGAAGAAAGAGATAGTGACAAGGAGCATTGTTGGGCCGCTGTAGGTGGAGCGAAGTTCATGAGTGTTTTCTTTTATTTGCTGTGGTACATAACCGCCTCTAAGAAAAACACCAATGTAATAGTTTTTACTTTCTCTACACGTACTATGTATATAGTGTAATGAGAATGCACTGCATTCCACCCAAAAATACAATACCAGAAATAGTGCTTTTAGGGTCTCTTGAATAAAAAAACTTTATGTTCCATTCCCATTACTTTGTCTAAATCTCTGCAACAAATTATTGTTAAAAAGCTTATGCTTTTATTTACTTCATGCTATCGAGAAAAATTAGTAGAAATAGTCGTTTTACTTGCTTCCTGTACGTAGAAGCGAAATAAGGGAATAGGACTGATGTTCCTTTGTTTGTACGGACAGGAGTTGACAAATTCCTGTATGAGAAAAGCGTAAGTATTTTAAAGCTCAAACCAAAAACTAGGAATTTCCAAAAAACGACAACCTCCATGAAAAATATGTATATAACATAAAATATGTGTTTTAACGAGCTCTATATTTTCTGTTAAGTTAGCTTTTGCCAATCTCTTATGGTTAATAAGTTATGCAAAATTTGGCAAAATTCATCCAGAATAAAGAAGTCTTCAAAGGCTTTTCCCAGAAAATTCAAGCTATACATTTTATTTGTCAGGTAAATATCTTTAATACAGGATATTATAATCAAAATCCTCACAGTCATTTTTGAGAAAATCAAAATTTTCGAAATAAGTTCCATGTAAAAGGCAATTTGGGGTGGGGGATTTTTCTCAGATCTTCGTGTGGCATCCCTGGAAGATACTAAACTTAAATACCAAGTTTGGTGTTTTACCAACTTTTCATTTTTGAGTCACCATGTTCACAGCCATATGGACACATAGACACACACACACGGATCTTTTTCTGAAAATGCTTTTTTTTTTTTTTTTGGATACATGTATTTCCAGTGAAATCTCGGTATCGAATTTTTGGTGGAGTGCAATACCTTCTCTATACACTATGTACATAGAACGTGTAGAGAAAGTAAAAAGCATTTTTATAAAAAGGTTCGTGTGTGTAAAATACCAAACTTCTTCGAAGGATGAGACACGAAGGCTTTGAAGTAATTCGTCCAACCCCAAACTGCCCTTTACATGGAAAATTTTGGTATTCTAAAAAATGGGCCTACAGATTTTTATTAAAATGCCGTATATGCAAGATATTTACGTGACAAATAAAATGTACATATATCTTGAATTTTCTGGGAATAGTGTATGAAGTGGTCTATTCTGGGTGAATTTTGCTGGGTAGTAACCGTAAGAAATAGACAAAAGCTTACTTAAAAAAATATAAATCTCACACAATTTATGTAATTACAGTTTGTTCGTGGACTTGTCCATTTTTGAGATATTCCTTGTCATCGGTTTCAGTTTTAAAATACAACTTTTTACATACGGGAGTTTGTGAACTCCCAGCAATGCTAATAAACGGATTTGAGCCACATGGAAACCAGTTTTTAGAAAATTTGACTATCGTATGTATTCCCTTCTACTTATAAGAAGGCGTTTCTACTAATGTTTATCTCGATTAGCATGAAGTGGATAGAACAATAACTTGTTGCAGAGAAAGTCACGTGATTTTGTAAAACCTGCTCAACACAGGAATTTCGAGTAACGAAACGTACACAAAGTTTATATTAATTTCTCTACATCACTACAGATGTTCCCTACGCTCATAAATTCTACAAGAATGTTTACAAATATATGATTGGGTCTTCCAAGAGTCGCCTAGAACTTTAAAACGTTATAAATATTATAATATTTGAGATAGGCCTAATGTGTTTCATTCACATGACTTTCTGTGCATCTCTGCAATAAATCGTTGTTCAAAAGCTTATTCTTCTATTTACTCCAAGATAAAAATTATCAGAAACCGTCTTCTTACTTGCTTCCTTGTAAGCGGAACGGAAATAAGGGAGTAATTAAGCCAAAGCGATTGTCAAATGTTTTAAAAGCTGGTTGCTATGTGACTGAGGACGCTTTGTTTGTATGACCAGGAGTTGACAAATTCCCGTTTGAGAGAAGTCTCAGTAAGTATTTTAAAACTGATACTAACAGCAAGGAATATCTCAAAAACCTTCAACATCATGAAAAAAACGGTATACCACATAAATTGAGTGTTTTAAGGAGCTCCACATCTTGTTAAATAAGCTTTTCTTTATTTCTTACGGTTTACCAGTTATGCAAAATGCGCTATTTCCAGAAAATTCAAGATATACATTTCATTTGTGAGGTAAATATCTTTAATGCACGGTATTTTTAATCAAAATCGTTTGAGCCATTTTTAAGAAACAAAAATGTCGAGAAAAAAATTCCAATTAGAGCGTACTTGGGGTGGAGGGATTTTTTTGATAATCTTCGTTTCGCATCCTTGGAAGATACCAAAGTTAAATACCAAGTTTGGTGTTCAACGGTCTTTTCGTGTTTGAGCTATGTTGTCCACAGAAACACACAAACCTTTTTATACTTTTTTTTTTTTTTTTTGCATTCAGGTGGTCCTAAAACATATATTTCCGGTGAAATCTTGGTATCGAGTTTTTGGGTGGAATACAATACTTTCTCTATACAGTATGTACATAGTAGGTACAGAGAAAGTAATTATACAATATAAATTGTGTGTTTTAAGAAGTTCTACAATTTTTGTAAGTTTTTGTTTATCTCTTACGGTTTACCAGTTATGCAAAATTCGGAATTATTCATCCACAATAAAGAGGTATTCAGAGGCTATTCCAAAAAAAAATCTAGATATGTATTTAATTCGTCAGGTAAATATCTTTAATGTACGATATTTCAATCAAAATCGTTAAAGCCATTTCTGAGAAAATCAAAATCTTCAAAGTTTTCCATGTAAAGGGTAGTTGAGGGTGGGGGGTATTTTCTTGAAAATCTTATGTCGCATCCTTGGAAGATACTAAAATTAAAAACCAAGTTTGGTACTCAATGGACAAAGGCGCACACACACACACACATATGGATATTTTTCAAAAACTGCCCTTTTTTGGATTTAGGGGAACCCAAAACATATAATTCCGATGAAACCTAAGTATCCAATTTTTGCATGCATTACAATACCTTCTCTGTACATTATGTACATGGCACGTGTAGAGAAAGTAAAAAACGAAAAGAAAGAAATCACATACTGGGCAAGCAATGGTATTTTTTTAAAACTTTGAGAAGGTGTTCTTGTTTAACGTGCATCGTTCTTACTGCGATTATAACCACAGCATTATATTTCAGAATATAAGCAATTTCTTTCGATATATATATATATATATATATATATATATATATATATATATATATATATTCTCAGACCTTGAGAATAATAATATTGAATCAGATGAATTCTACTATATTAATTCTAAAGGCATTATTTGTAACTTACAAACTCTTATAGCAGAATGAATAAAATTACTAATGTTAGTCATAGCTGATTGTTGATTGTTACACCTGCGTTCGTGGACACTTGTGCTGGCGGCAAGTTCTTTTGATATCCCAGCTGTAATTGCTAAACCAGTACACGTGGACACGTAGGCCGTTGCAAGGTTTTGACGTCGAAGCTCGGTATTGTTACACCTGAGTGAGATTGTGAACACCTGCGGTGTGTTACACGTGCGACAGCTTCTAGAAATGTCCTGCCACGTGACTGACAGTTATAAAAAGGGAGGGAAGCGTGCCCAGAATTCAGTTTTGACGAGAAATTCGTAGCGAGGACCCGGATAAAATCCGCCCAGCCGCCGTTTCGTCTGGTATCGATCCCGGGTCATCTAGGTGGGGGGGGGCGAGCAGTCGAACCACTGGGCCACAGCGCAGCCTAACAAAAACTATTCTAGGATAAAAACAAAAATTCAAAATATTTAATAAATAAACCTGCGCTTATTTGATTTCGGGACTCTCGAGGTTAAAATGCATTTCACACTTTATTTTCACATCACTTTTATATTGTTCTAAACCATGCTTCATTTGCGTGTGCGGCTGTCTAGAATAAGGTGTCGCCCTTTCTGGTGTAATGGTTACCATGCTAACTTCATACACCCAAGTTCGCGGGTTCAAGCCCGGCGGAAGAAGAGGAATTCTATGGACGTAAAAATCCTCATCATGGCTTCCTTCGGAAGGGAAGTAAAACCGTTGGTCCCGTGTCGTAGATTTACGGCATGTAAAAGAACCTCAAGCCTGATAGAGAGGCCTCTGAGCAAAATTAAGCGGTCTTTCACGCCCAATTTAGAATGGCACACTGAGAACCACAGCAGTTAAAGAGCGTGGATAAATAAAACGCTATTTCATTTCTAGAATAAGCACTTTTTTTTTTTTTTTTTGCTTAATGTCCTTTAACATGCTTGTTCATATCGGACGATGGATGAAATTGGTGAAATGATGCTCAAATGATCTCGGGGTCCATGGAGCTTAAAGTTACTTGACATTCGTTTTCTCAGGATAAGGGAAAACCTCGAAAAAAACCTTATCCGGGTAACTCACCCTAAGCGAGATTCGAACTCAGGACCTGTTGAGTATGAGGCAGACACGCTACCCAGGATAATTTGAAACCCTGTATAGTCGTGAAAGTGACAGATTTGGGAACTCCCTGCTACACGTTTTCGGTGTTAGTCTGAGATGGCGCTGTTGGGGGCAGAAGGACCTAACCACCAGAAGCCAGCGTGTCGGTTTTGCACCAAGCGCTTCGCTCTTGTCTCCAGTTCTGCGAATTCTAGCAATTAATCACACCCCACAGTCCCCGTCTGACATTTCATTAGCTTTTTCTATTCTATAGGCTCAATTTAATTAACATGGCAGCATTCAGGAGTTTAAATTTTTAATAATCAAATTATATTTTATAGGAACTATGATTAAGGAAATTATTATTTCCCCCTTCTGTGTTTGTCCGCGCATACGTTCCTAGAACTTGGAAGGAAATTTATTATATTATAGAGGGGTAGGGATAAGCTGAAGGATCAATGTTGTACTTGCTGGGATCCAATTAAAGGTATTGAAACTCACGGTCTGGGGCTGGGGAACGGGTAAGCTAATTAGCTGCCAGTGCACAGACGTGCCCCCACCCCATCCTTCCCTTTCTGCTGATGTTAGCTCTTCAAGAATGTTCCCGTACAGTCTGTTCAGCGGCCGCTGTATCTTCATTGTCGTTTGTTCATTGTCGGCTTAAATGTTCAAGCAATTCAACAATTAGTTATTATACTCTAACATTCTTTTTGAATCACTTGATATGTAACTTAATATTTCTGAACACATATTCGGTAATGTAAGCTGAATTTACAATTCATTTATTAGTTGCCATGCCAACAAGCACTGTAAGTACTTTCAGTAAGAGTTTGAGAGGTCATTAATACTTAAGTCGATGTCCCACGGCATGATGTATGTAAAAGATTACTCTTTTTTACTTTCTCTATACGTACTATGTACATAGTGTATAGATGAAGTATTGTATTCCACCCAAAAATTCGATACCGATATTTCACCGGAAATACATGTTTTAGGACCCCCTGAATCCAAAAGAAGCATTTTCAGAAAAAGGTCCGTGTGTGTGTCTGTGGACAGCATAGCTCAAAAACAAAAGGATCGTTAAATACCAAACTTGGTATTTAGGTTTAGTATCTTCCAAGAATGCGACACGAAGATTTTCAAGAAAATCCCCCACCCCCAAATACCCTTTACTTGGAAAAAGTTTCGAAAATTTTGATTTTCTTAAAAATGGCTTTAACGATTTTGATTAAAATCCCGTATATTAAGGATATTTTCATACCAAATAAACTGTAT